>JAUIRK010000097.1:0-392500 GCA_030549495.1 Nectonema munidae | reverse complement strand
TTTATCAAACTTACGTATCACACACATATGGTGGCAATGGTGATGAAATTTTCACTATAATAAGAAGTCGCATTGCAACCCTGGAAACACCGTAATGAAGAAAAAAAATACAGTGAGACGGATGAATGTACAAAAAGTTGTGCTAGTACACCATGACTCTTCAAGTAAACTCCAATATCTTCGACGAGGAAGACAGAAAAATGAACTCCAAAAAATCGCTTAGGAAACAATGTCCGAGAAAAAATCGTCTTAACCAAAAATCTTCGTAGTAAAAAAGCTTTAGTAGATATAAAAGTGAAAAAGGAATGTTAGAAAATGAATTCTTTGAATGTCTCCAATTTTGGCGACAGTTTTATTACCAATGCAAAAAAATTCTTGGTAAAAAATAACAGATTTGCCCGCTTCATGAAATCGGCTCTACAAGAATCAAAATATTTCTAAAAATTTATAATTAATAAGGGCCCCCCCACCTCCCCTTTCCTTAGATTTACCCCCCGTACCTTTAACTTAATAAACTAATTAACTGACCAATTAACGAACTAACAAACTATCTGCTTACAAACTTGCCATCAAACAAACTAATTATTATCCAGTTAATTGAACTATGACCTAAGTGTTTAATTGGTCAGTTAGTTAGTTTATTCGTTTTAATGGAATTTTAACATTATACTGCATGTCCAACTAATTCAAGGTATAAACAAGTGTTCAATCAAAAAACTTAGTAACTAAGTAACTACTAAGTATTCTAAGTAGGAAATTGATTATAAGTAGAAAAAATAAATAATTATCATAAAAAATTTTCATTTATGCATTTTAAATAAAATTACAAGATTTTACAAGCGCATTTTCTTTTTAAAAAATTTTTTAAAAAAATTTATAAATAAAAAATAAAATGTAAGTAATTAGATTACTTACATCCTTATTTACTCAAAATAACGAAATATTTGAAAAGTTATCTTTAACTTTTTCAGGAAAAGTGTAAGACCAAAAAGTTACAGGAAAAGTGTAAGGCGCCAAGAAATAAAATACGTCAGCTTTAAACAAAACAACGTTCGATTGGTAAAGAAAGCAGAAGATTACTTTTCACAATTATGGCGCTCAAAGTCAAAGGCTTAAATTTGGAAAGTGTGACAGAAGCATGCTTGCACAACTTAAGGCATAAATTTCAACATTTCTACACTTTCCACTTCTAAAAATATTTAATCTAGAACAGTGGTTCCCAACCTTTTTTATCCCGTTCCCCCTTTTTCAGTCATTTTTTACCTGTGGACCCCTACAACTAACAAAATTAATCAAAGATTTTTATCCAAAAAATGATTGTAGTCATCTGATTAAATCGTATGCTTATTCATATGAAATCAGAGAAATCGTAAAGCCTGACATAAAATGTGAATAAAATTTTTTTCCAATTAAAATATAAATTTTTCAAAAATATTGTAACTAATAAAAAGGATATATAAAAATTCAAAATATGAAACTTTAAAAAAGGGAAGAAAATATTTATTTAAAAAAGCTCTGAATATATATATTTACATTGATTTGGAAAATAGAAGTATATTAAAGGAGATTCAGCATAAGTAGTTTGAAGTAGAATTTCCATGGACCCCTTGAAATTCTTCCATGGACCCCCGGTTGGGAACCACTGATCTAGAAGAAGAAGTTTATTACAGAAAAGAGGTATATATGGCTCTCCAGTGGCTAAGATCAGATCTCATTTTTAGGATGAGGGAGAGATGACTTTTTTGAATTAAAAAAATGAAAGTTATAGAATTACACGGTTCCCTATGCTAACTCAAATAGGTCCAATCTCTTGTATTCTTTTTCGAGCAAAGTCATTTAAGAGAAGTTGCATCAAGCGAGCAGTAAAACAATTGAATTTATAGATCAATTAACTTTAAAAAAATCAGTCTTTGTTTGTTTCCATTTCCATTTTAGTAAGCTGTAGAGAGCAGAGGAAATACGTATCTTCTTTTGCTCACTTCAAATAAAGCGCAAAATCAAATACTTAAAACTTTCATCCCAAACCAATTTAAAATGGTGCACACACTTTTTTCAAAGACGTATGTGAAACTATCAAAAACCCTCATTCCAAAGAAAAAAGCAATCTCCTGGTAATGGTGCCTTAGTCTTCATCACTCTATCTATGCGATCCGGCCAGCTCTTCAACACCGTTTTACCCATACCTTCCTCTACAAAAGCCACGAAATCTGTCTATTAAACGTGACAAATTCTATCATTCAACGAATACAGCCACAACACAAAGATTCAACTTAGGAAAACATTAACGAAACCGATCGTACTTACAGATCGGTAAGTACGATCCGTTATTACATTATCTCCTCTCACCAGCAGTCATTCTCATCTACACAAGGATGCGCTTATTCTACCCGCTTCTCGTCCACGTCACTCCAATTTAAAGCCAACCTTCTTACCCCATTCTTCTTCTCCACTACTACACATCTACTCTTTTTTTACATGGTTTTATTACTTGTGGTCTGGCAAGATCATGGCAGGTAAGAAAAAATAAAGAAGTTATATGAAACATAAGAAGCATACGTCGTTTCGCCAGACTACTTTATATTTTATTTACAAAAGCAATGAAATTTTAGAATATTTGGTAATCAAAAAAAAGTGGATCATAGGTTGCATGCAGTAAATTCAAACCTATAAGTACAAAAAGGTATATATTATTGTTGATTTAACAAAATTTCAGGAGTTAGGAAACTAAGAGGTTTGGAAGATATCAAAACATGTAACAGATGAGTTTTTTAAAATTTAATATAAAAATTTGTTAGCATTTTTAAAATGATCTTATCTATTTTTTTAATAAAATAAATTATTCCAAGGAATATTCATATCCTTTAAGACGACAATTTTAAAAACACTAATTTTGAACTTCTCTCACATCGATTTGATATCGACAAAAAAATTAATGGAAATAATTTGATACAATACCACTATGTTATACTTGTATTGTAACGAAGTATTAGAGTGTCGAACGTTACCTCATCAAGTTTAACTATTGATATATTTGCACTAATTATATTAATTTATTTTCTACCACATCTAAGTTTTAGAGCATACTTAGAGTATAGTTTACTTTATTGCATAAATTTGACTAAAAATAAACCATCTCAAATATAGATTTCTATTCATCTTTTTATCTATTTCTTTTTTCCTTTAATGAAGTTTTCGAACTAATTTTGATTGCTTTTAGGATGCTGAATCTAAATATGATCTTCAATTAGCTCGATCACATAAGGTTTTCACACTATTTTGATTTCAATGACGTTGGAGAATTTTTTTTAATTTATATATTTTGCAAAATATGCACTTACACAATAAAGAAAGCATTTGTGCATATTCTTGTTTTTTGTGTTATATAATTTTTTCATTTTTAAAATCTATTTTAGAATTTAATCAATAAATTTTTAATGAATTTACATCATCTAAAACAGCGGTTCCCAACTTGGGGTTCGCGAACCCTTAGGGATTCGTTCCACTTTTTTCAAGGGGTACTTTATAAAGGTATCTGAAAAGTTTTTTTAATTTTTAACTAATATATACCACCTACATATATAAAATGGGTTGAAAATTTCCCCCAAAACCATAATAAAAAATAATTGAAAGTTGTTTTGTATATATTGAAATACAACAGGAAGTTTCAAAAACAGTTGCCTGCGTCATTCGTGAAGAAAAATTGCACAGTTGATCAGAAACATAATTTAAAACAAGTTTCTGATCTGATGCGCAAAGTACACGCATTGATTTTTGTTTTGGATTAAAAAATATTGCAACTTTGTGCATCAGATTTGGGATAAACTTTTCCTTGAGTGTTTTTAAACATTTAGTTTTCAAAGAGAGAGCATGACTTCAGTATCTTCTTCTTTAACTTGACAATGATTTTCCAATTTCGAAATCCATGGAATTACCAAAGGCAAATGCTTGAAAGCATACTTTACAAGCTATCTTTTGACTAAAGACAACTGCTGCCATGTCTTTTGAATGTTAAAGGGTTTAATAAAAAGGATAAACATTATCTTAAATATCCAATCAGCCATGAGATCTATCTGTGTCAAAAATTTTGCAGCTGAAAAAATCGAAGTATTCGAGTCTTGAACGTTTCTTCATCAAGTCTGATTAACCTTCGCTATACGCACATATGGCAATTTACTCCACACCAATATTTAAAAACTTGATAGCGTAAAATTTTCTCACTATCGTAATTTTTTAACTACCATGTAAATTTAAGTAATTTTATGATTTTTCATGGATTATACCTGAAATTACCATATGAATATTTTTTTTCTGAATATTTTCGAAAAACCATTTTTTTGACTTTAAATTTTCTAGATGGCGTTAAAACTTTCAAGAAAAAATAGCCTTCCAACTTCATATAAAAAAATTTATTGACAAGGAAGATAAAAAAATTATATACAGTTTTCACATATTAATTTAGTGTGATTTTTACACATAAACAGAGAGCATTTCTTACATTTTCGCGTTGTTCTACTTTTTTTAGGCTTGCAAATATTGCAGAAACCTCGGCTACTTGATGATTCTGAGCTGTCAACCTGGTAAAATCCATAGAAGCTTAAAATATTTTTTGTCTTTAGATTTATTTGAGGAGTTTGCGACCTGATTTTCATGGACTCTTCGCTCAAAAGCATAGCCAAATGCTTTATAAACACTTTTCTTCCACTACTTTTTATTGATGGGTAGTTGTCAGGCGCATTGAACTTCGCAATGATGAAAGAATTTAGAACACTCATATCAAGATAATTCGCAAAAGCTGCTCGAGTCCATCTTCTACAAGGTTTGTAGCTTCGGTATTGCTTGACCATTCTATTCGCGACGTCTACCCCGCCTTTGTATTTGTTATATTCTATTAGAGATTCAGGCTTAGCAAACTCAGAAGAAATCTCGACCTTTTTTCTGTGTTGAGATGAAAGAATGTAGACAACTTTAAAATTGCGTTTTGCATGCTTGCGAGGAATATAAGCGGAAAGGGAAGCTTGGCGAGAATAAATGATACGGGATTCACATTCATTTAGATCAAGAGATTTCAAATAAGAAGGCTGAAGAATTCGTGGGATAAATCTTCGAGAATACATGACTGTACCACAAATGGTAATATTTTTTGTAAGTCCCCACTCTGCAATTTCATGGGAAGTGAAAAATCGATCAATATAAAGGCCACAGCCATCAGGTAGATTTGCATCTGTTACCAATCTTTTGATGATGTTCTTAGAAGAAAAGTATTCTCTGTTGGGTAAACCAGAGATGTAAATTTCTGGTTTGAGAAAATAAAAACTTTCAGCATCATTTAGATGATAAAATTTAAGTCCATAATGACCGGGCTTTTTAGGATCATATATCTTTATATTGCATCCTCCTCTAAAGCTGACCAACTGTTCGTCTATTGTAACCACTTTACTTGGAGTCCAAAAGTTAGAAAAAGTGTCATAAAAATGATCATGAATCTTTCTTATAGCTGATATTTTATCATTCGGATTTCTTTCAGCTTTTTCATCAAAAGTTAAAAAATTGTGTATCAGAACAAACATATTTCTACCAAGTGCAGCCTTCAAAAAGGAACACCAAAAGCTTCATTGAACAAGTTGGAAATTTTTATTCTCTGATCCATTGATTGACCTATATACATCAAGCAAGACAAATAGGAAACTAAGTGAAACACTTGAAAATTATCTGCATAGTGTCTAAGATTACTATGCTTAGGATGTGATGTTCTAAACGTAAAATTTAAAAAAATATTTACTTGACCTTCTATAAGTATAAATTACACAAAACTAAATCAATGGACTGAAATTTATGTAAAGCTCTTGATAAAATTGATCTGTCTTTTTGCATGTATGTGTTTGTGTTTGTGTGTGTGTGTGATCGTTTGGGTATATGTATGTGTGATCGTTTGGGTATATGTATGTGTGCGTGTGCTTATTTGTGAATTGAATTGTGAATCGTTTATACGGTCGAGGATCCAGATATGGGCCTACCCGTCAGAATTCTGAGTCCAAATTCATCTTGCACATTTTACCACACTAGCCTTTTGGTGAGTGATAAACAGTTATCTAACTTTTCTCTGAACATATAAATTAAGCTGGGTGAAGCAAAGAAACTTAAGTATTATATATGGCGTTATAAAAATACACAAACTCATTAGACTCCTCTTGAAATAGTATCGAAGGTTCCCGTACGGGGTAAATATTGTTGTAATAGTTATGATACTACGATAACTAGACAGTTTTACCAACCCAATCTTAATCTACTCCGAAAAAACCTCGGGGCCTTTAGAATAAAAATCTCTGATGAAAAACGTATGTGTGTGAGTGTATGTAATTTTTTAATTTTTGCAACGAATTGCAGGCATGCATTTTCGTTTTCGGATATTTTGGTTTTCGGAGATTTTGGTTTTCGAAGATTTTGTTTTAGGAGATTTTGGTTTTTGAAGATTTTGTTTTAAGAGATTTTGGTTTTTGGAAATTTTGACCTGGTACCTTACTAACGGACTACTTTCATTTGCTCACTCACTGAAAGAGGGCAGGTTAAACTTTTATAAAATAATTTAGGTTTTTGAAGTTACTACCGTGATTGAAAAATAAAAATGTTATTGTTATTTCAACATTCTAAATTACTTTATTTGGAAGATTGATTTACAAAAAATTTAATTAATTTAGTTGAAAAAAACAAGAGTTGTGGATTTTGACTTTTGTACCTCAAGTTACCACATTACAAAGCTAGTCATTTTTGGATGGAAACCTCACTTAGTGTCATAAAAATAATTACTATTGTGTTACTTTTACTAGAAAAGAAAAAGACCAAAAAAGATTTCCGATCTCGTGAAAAGTAAAAAATATAGAAGGCAATATTGGAATATTTTCAAAACTTACGCATAGTTAGAATCCATCTTTTTTTGGTTTTGAGGAAAAGATACTCTATCAATTCTTGGGTAAAAAAAAAATGGAAAATTTTCAAGATATTAGTTTCCATAATAGCAGAGTTTTTGGGACCAGGTGGAAAGTTTATAACATTTCTTATATTTTCACTTCCAACTCTTCCGCGTGAATCATAAAACGGCTCCCAACTGTAATCAATCTGATCTGGGCAAATCAAATTGTCATCAATGTCTTCTTCCAAATCCGAACTTTGAGAGTTTTCTTCAGAAAAAAAGCTTGAAAAAGAAGATCTTTCAGAAAGAGAAGAAGAAGAAGAATCAGATTCCATTATGAAGTTGATAAACTTTGTTGTACTTCAAAACTCAAAAAAGGAAGCAAACGTGGAAAGATAACAAAATTTTATGCGTATGCACGTATGGTTTATCTAATACAATTGGTCGGAATGTACTTTTATGAATGTACGTATAATCTTGTGCAGGTGAATTTATAGCGTATGATGTCGTGGATATGAAGGATTCTACACAAGCAATTGTGTTCAAGTGTGTTTGTAAAATCTCTGCATACACAAAATCACATCGCTCATTTACATTTTCTTCATTGATTTTTGTATTGATTTTTACTCTATGTAATTCTTTGAATTAAAAAGCCTATGGAGTAAATTGCCATATGTGCGTATACAGTGCTATAGTGATATTCGTGCGTATAGCCAAGGTTAACAATAAAATTAATTTTTATATCAAAGTATTAGCGTAATGAAATTTTTTATCTCACAAATTTTCATCCCAAAATTTGTTTAAATCAGGGTTGTCCAACCTATTTTCCAATTGGGCCAAATTGAAAGTTCCACACATTCTATCGGGCCAAATGAAAATTTTTTGAAAAAATAAATAAAAGTGAGATGCTCATGAGAAAAACGTATATTTATTAGTGAACAATTAAACTAAAATATATTTATTAATGTGATTTTTGAAATTGCTTGTTTTTAATAATCTCTTCAAGATCCAATTCAATTTTAGTGTTTTGAACACGCAAAATATTTTTCAAATGCAGATCTGATAGTCAATTCCTTTTGCTGAATTTGATATTTTTCATCGAAGAAAATATTTGCTCACAGCAATATGTGCTAGCCCACATAGAAAAGAATGTCATCGCATTATCAAAAATTTTGGGAAATTCATGTAAAGTTACAATCTTTTTATAAAAGCATGATAATTCTTCTTCTCTATGGATTTTCTTTAAATTTCGCCTTGACTGAATTTCTATCAGTTCTAACTGAAAAGAACTGTCAGCCTTTTGATATTCAACGTTGAAAGGATCGATGAAAATGTTCAAGTTTTGATTGTCATTCTTAAAATCTTTAAATCTAGCGTCAAATTCTTCTAACAAATTTTCTAGTAGTTGAAGATATATTTTATCAACATCTGTTTTAAAATTCACTCTTTTCGAAAGTTCTTCAAAGTGTACAAAATTGTTTTCTTTGATTTGGCATATAAAAAACCTGATTTTATTTTTGAAGCTTGTGACTCTTTCCAACATGTTTGAAATTAATTGATTTTTTCCTTGTAGTTGAATATTAAGATTTGCTAGCAAACCAGTTATATCAGTAAAGAAAGCCAAATAAATGATCCAGCCATTTTTCGTCTTCCAAAAACTCAAAGTTTCGATTTTTTGACTTGAGAAAGAATTTAATTTCTGGTATAAGAGCGGAAAATCTTTTCAAAGTTGAAGCTCTGCTCAGCCATCTTACCTTCGTGAAATAAATAACATCTTCAAACTCACTTCCTACTTCATTTAAATAATTTTTAAATTCCCTGTGATTCAAACCTCGAGATCTAATCCGTTGCTGCTGATGAATGATACAATGATAACTAATGATACTTTCATTTATATTTTTTTAAAGTTAGCAACAAAGCCATTTTTGACTCCTATCATAGATGGAGCACCATCAGTTGTCAACGAAACAATCTTGCTTGCATCAATATTGAACTTCTTCAAACAGTTTTTGACTTCATTATATATATCTTCTCCCGTTGTTGTACCTTTCATGGAACACAAATCCAACATTTCTTCTATTTGTACAAAATTTTCATCAATACCTTTGATGAAAATTGCTAATTGAGCAGTATCACTTTGATCAAGGCTTTCATCTAAAGCTAAACTGTAATAACGACATTTAGACAAACTTTTTTTGAGACTATTTTCAGTAAAATTTGCCATATCATCTATTCTACGAGAAATTGTTTGATGAGACAGACTTGTTTCGTTGATCAAGTACTGTTTTTGTGGACAATACTTTTTAAACGCAATCATAGGACAGTCTTTGATTAGTTCTACATCAGCCATCGGTTTACCTTTTTTAACAATTTTTTGTCCAATCAAATAGCTCACCTTCAACCACATCCATATTAACTTTCTACAAAAATTCTTTGTAGCCTTTTCTCTTTTGTACTTTTCTAGTTTACTTTTTCTCGTTTCTTCCTCCATTTGAATGAATTCTTTTTTGTGTATAGTTACGTAGTGACGTTTAACATTGTATTCTTTACAAGTTGAAATTTTTTCTTTACAAATGAAGCAAAAAATTTTACCACCAACCTCATGAACAAAATATTTTTGTGACCAATCTTCATTAAATTTTCGATTTTCCGAAGATATTTTTCTTTTTTTATTTTCCATTATATTTTTTGTGGGGCTTCAACTTTTTATAAGAAATTGTTTATAAAAATGCTGAACGAATTAAAATTTACTCCATATTTAATTAGATTGAAAAAAACATTTCAAAAAACAAAAAAAAAGAGAAGAAAAAAATTAATGTGTCAAAAAAATCATTATATATAATCAAAACAAGTATTCAAAAAAATTTTGGTCAGAAAGTATAAGTTTTGCACTGCTTATCAGAAATATTTTTTTACAGAAATTTGAAAAGCTTTTACGTAAAATATTATAATTTTTTAAATTTTAAGTTAAGTTAGTAGTTGAAAACATAGAATTTAGAATTTAATTTTAAGATAATATGAAAACTGGTTAGATAATCATCAAAAAAGAAACTATTATAATATAAAGTATTTGTGTCTTAAAATATCAAAATAAAAAACTTTAATAATATCAAAGTAAAAACAAAATTACATTGTTAAATACATTTATTTTAAGACTGAAACTGATTTATATATGAATTTCAAAACTATATAAAAAATTTTGATCGGGCCACGGTCAAAATTCGTTCGTGCCGCAGTGCGGCCCGCGGGCCATGGGTTGGAATACACTGGTTTAAATGATCTCCAAAAGATATATCATTCTCAGTGTTAGAAAATTTCACATTAGTTTTTGTAGTGATTCTGTTATCAATGGCTATAATTTCATCTTTAAATATGTTTTTCAAAAATTGAAGCTTAATTTTTTTTGGCTCTTTCAGTTAAAAATGATCACATTTGAAAATTTTAATATTAATTAAAAGTTTAATTTAATTAGAAATATTTTACATAATTAAAAGACTTCGTAGTTTTGCTTCATTCACAATTATCTTAGTAAAATAAATATTAAATACTTTAAAGTTTATTTATGATTTATGGTACCATTTGAAAGCATTACTTTTTGTGATGAACAAAATGTGGGAGGTTATTTGGAAAAAAGACTGAATTTTTTTAATATTGGATTTTTCTGGGTTTAGTTCAAAATATTTACTTCCAAACAAACGCAAAATCAACTTCGAATATTTAAAAATGCCAAAATTTTAGACTTCACGTGGTAAAAAAATGTCTTTATTCAAAAATTGACTACTTTTACATCTTAAGTGTCAATCAAGGTTAATGTAACATTTTTAGTGTTCTCTTCAATTTTTATAAGAAGATTTTATTAAAATTAATATTGTATTTTTATAATTTACAATTTTTTCACTTTAATTATTAAAAGTGATTTAAGTAGGTCAACACAAAATTTCATATGGATGCTTTTGTAATATTTTTTTCCGCTTTTTAGGCTTCTAAACTCGAATAGAGCTTAACCTGATTTCCTGCTTTGTCTAGCTAAAATTATGTACTAGTCGAATTCTTTAATTATTCAGAGTGGTCCTAGGGTATTTATTAAAAAACTTATTGTATCTATCAAAACTGTTATACTCGCTAACGAAGTTATTGATTTTGAAAACACGCTAATATGCTTATATTTATCATCGGTATTTATTGATTAATTAAATGAAATTTAATTTTAAATAAACTTTAAGAAAATATAAATAATAAGTTCAAAAAAATGAATTACATTTATAATATCTGTTTAGCGAATATAAGCTAGAATTTACAAAAGTTGAATCTTTCCTATTGTAAAAAATTCACAAAAGTAGGATATACACAGCGGGACACTTATATAGGTTATTTTTAAAACTCATATAGAAGTTTTATTCCAAAAAATAGTTGAAGACATTAGTAATCTCGGATTAACTTGAAGTTGAAAACATATCGTGAACACTTGTATGAATTTTTATTTGCCTATATTAAAATTCTTAAAGGATATAATTTTTGGAATAATTTTTGTTAAATAACTTTTATATTAAATTTTACAAAAACTCATCTGTCACATGCTTTGATATCTTTCGAATCCTCAAGAGGTTTGATACGAAAAACATCCCTCATAATTTTTAGTCCCTACTTTCCCAAAGCTCAAATAGATGAAGATAACCGATAATAATCATCCATTATTTTTATTCAGTATATTGATTACATATCCCTGCCTAAACTTTTCGGTGAATTTGATATTTTTTTTTAAATAAAGTTTCCTGGATGTTTGCTTTATAAAATAACATGTGTCTATAAAAAACGATGCAAATAATCAATCTCTGTGTTATAGTGGTATTATAATGAAGTATGAGACAGTTGAATGTTACCTCATTAAGTTAATTAAAAAAAATATACTATAACATATAATAATAATTACCCTATTTTCTACATATCTTGATTTTAGAGAAGTCTAAATATCCCAAATTTTTAAAACATTTTTAAAAATTGAAACTTTTTAATTCATTGACTCCAGCTTATGTTTCTTGCAATGAATTCAAAATTTTATACATTAGAATGAAGTTCTTCTTTGTTTATTCCACTAAATTGGCGGAGCTCTTCCTCAAAAATAGAAGAATGAAATTGACGTTTGCCTCCCAACATAAGTTAAGAGGCAGCTTAAAAAATCAATACTTCAGAGTTTCAATTTTTTTTTAAACATTTTTACAAATTTTAGGTCATTTTGCATCCTTCTTTTCGTGCATAAATTTATCACCAGCAATGCTTCTCAGAGTGAGGCAAATGGCAGTATTTTCCTTCTATTGTTGCTTCAAATATTTTTTTATCGAAAAATAAGATTATTCTATTTTATTCTAAAAAATTTGATATGAAAAATTAAAAAATATTTAAAAAAGTTTCATACCCAAAATTATATTCAAAATATAAATTTTTGTAAAATTCACCATTTTTATGAATATACGATTCTTTACCTTCGTTTAAGGTTTACGCTATTATATGCCTTGCATTTGAATAAACAAAACCCAGTTTAAAGTTAGCTATTTTCAGTGAAAAATTTGTAATAATCACAGACCCCCCTCCTTTGTTTTATATAGCAACACTGGAAAGCATAACATTCTCTAGATTTCAAGTAAAAGGCCATTCTTTAAAAAATGTCATCATTCTTTTGAAAGATAGAAAATATATCATATCTTCAACAATAATAAATTTTTGATTCATTTTATCACACAAGCCTTTGTTTCATATTATTCGAATGACATAACATTCTCTAAAAATCATTTGAAAGGATATCCTATATATTATTTTTTGGAAACATCAAAGAAGATGATTGTGAATACGCGTGTGCTATGCGTATCTAAATTACACAAAAATTCTCGAAGATTCACCGTTTTTTAGATTGTCCAAGGAAAGAATAAACATCCATGTAGCTTTTAAAAACGCTGAATGTTTTGAGGGATGTAGTTTAATCAGAAGGGGGTTTACTCCCTTTTTGCTTCCGCAATTTAGGAATAACATTTAGAAGGATATTTCAATTGACACTTGCACAATGCCATATGTATTCAAGTGTTATGACATAAAACAAAGGAGGCATTTGCGATTATGGCAAATTTTTGACAGAAAACCGATAACAATAATTTTTATAATTTTCAATTCGCCAATCTTATATAATGAGTATATAGATAATGGGGCATAAAAAAGTGTTGCCTGGAATGATAAAAGACGAACTTTTCTCCTTACCTTCCGCCATCTAGTGAGTGTAAGCACAATTTTGCCGTATTTCCGTAAAAGATTTTTATTGTTTGTCATATCAAGCTTTCACAAAGTTGAAGGTCATAATCTCTTGCTTTTAACTAAATCATAAATGAAGTTTTCTATAGTGATACTGCTTTACTAAAACAGTATCCTTTTAATTTTACGAGGAACGCTGGGATGAGAAATATAAAAGGAGATGATATGCACAAAGAAAAATTGGATATATTTTATGATGATGTTGCGAAATGCATCATTACTGAAAAGTTGACAAAAATTTCACTTCATCACAAGTAATCAATATATTTTAAATTTTAGACATACTTTAATTATTATTATTATTAGAACCAAATTGTAGCTATATACTTTTAACGATATATTGAAAGATAAGTGTATACATTATATGCCAACAAAGAGAGAAATGAAGAGTACTTCTAAGAAGGATGAAGTAAAAAAGCGCATGGTTGAAGGAACAGTCTCCATTTCTGCATTTAACGTGAAGCAAAAGTTAAAGTGAGGGGATCAGCAACATCAAAATGGCTGCCAATTTGTGCGTTTCCTTCATTTAATTGAATGCAACGATTGTTCTTGAGAGTCGAATGCTTTTTCACAGAAGAGACGATTTCATCGCTTGACGCAATTGAGCGATTGGATACGAGCGTTTTAAATTCAAAATTATCCAAAACACTAAATGAGCTGCTATGCGTAATAAATCAATAATGAAGACAAAGTGTATGGTGGCATGAAATTTAGTAAAATGATATAACGAAATGTCGCAAAAATAGTTTGTCTTTATAGAGATTTTGATCGCTAAGGTTTTTTGAGTTGAGAATTTGTGCTTTGGGATTTAAAGTTATGTGCAGAATTTTGAAATAGTGATTTCATTATGTATGTAAAAAATAGTTTAAAATTTTTTATTTTAAATATGTCTTTTCTGGCAAGTTGATTCCCCGGACGTCTTGCTAGACCTCTTATACTATGATATTACATATTTAAAATTTATGTGTGTTCCAATATTAATACAAGCATAACAACTAGAATCATTCCATGCTAAACATTTATAGTTAGAAAAACAATAAAAATAGAAATTCTTTTTAAAGGATGAATCTATATCGAAGGAATTTGAGATTACTGAAGTTCAAGAAAGTATAAAACGTATGTACTTATTGATTGATTAGAGAGAGAAAGTCTAAAAAAAGCAATGTGCGATTACAAAAAACACTCACCGTTGGAAGTAAGTGATAGAAGAACTTATAAATAAAATATGCATACAGATGCTTTATATAGATGCTTCCAGAGATTTATGAAAACCGCTATAAGAAAATCTAACTATAAAAAAAAGCCAGTATTCTAAATAAAAGAATGTTGAAATTTACAGGAAAAACAATTTTTTATTTGGCAATTGATCGTTTCGGGATAAATCAGAGAGGACTTTCTTTTTGAATAACTTTTTAAATTTTGCAACTGCGGAGCAACTTTCTCCAATAAGGTGACGCTAAATTGCGTAAAATGTTGGTACTTTGTACATCACTGATTGGTGGGAGAGTTTGAGTCTATAAAAAGGTTTGGTAAGTCTTGAAGTTGTTCGGAAGGAGTAAGCATTCCTTTCATCGTACTTTATTATATTTTGGAAGAGATTATGAGAACATTGGTTTAGACCAGGGGTCGGCAAAGTGGTCGATATCGACTCCTGGGGGTCCATAACCGATCTTTTGGGGTCGATAAGATAGAAAAATTTACCAAATTGTTTTATGCTTTTTTTAAATAAATCTCCTTTTTCTTTTAAAACATAGTTTAACACATTGTATAGTGTAGGATATATGAAACATTTTTGGTTTCTATTTATCTCTTAATTGTTGACATTGATTAATGCTTTTATGAAACATTTTTATGTGGGGTGGGGGTCGATGTGAAGACAAATGTTCTATGAGGGGGTCGACGGGTAAAAAAGTTTGCGGATCCCTGGTTTAGACAATCGAGTAAAAAGGTACCCAGTTTCAGATTATAAAGGTGTTTGATTTTAAGTAATCCAAATTTCCGAAATAAATGGTCTGAATGAGAAAACTTGTTCAAGTTGCAAAGAGTTTTAAGTGCTTTGCGATTCAAAGTTTCCAAGAGTTCTATATTTGAGAGTCCAAAATTTATAAGACAATAGTTTAAGTGAAATAGAAAAATAGTTTTGTATATAATTAATCGAATATTCAAAAGAAAAAACTTTTTTGTACTCATGTGATTTAAATCGTCTTTAAAATTCAGTTTTGAATCAATATATAAAGCAAGCAGATTGAAACTGTCTACAACGCGTATACTCCTTTTTTCAAATAAAATAGGATTAAATTTATCACGTGTTGACACCACTACCATTGCTTTAGTTTTGCTCACATTAATCGCCAAGGCATTATTTGCAAACCATTCATACACTTTCTGAAGATTGGCGACATAAGTGTCAAATTTCAAAACATCGCAATCAAAAAACAAGGTGACATCATCAGCATATATTAAAAATTTGAAAAGGTGAGAGGATTTTTGAAGATCATTAATGTATAATACAAAGAACAGATGCCCAAGAATTGATCCTTGAGGTACACCTCTTGTTAAACATCTGATGACAGAGTTCACATCTTTTAAAGAAATAAATTTTTCTTCGGTTTTTCAAGTAAGAAGCTATGAAACAACAGGTGCTTTGCAAGAGCCCATAACGGAGAAGTTTTGACAAATTGAATCAAACGCCGTAAGAGATCCAAAAAGATTTTTTTTTTGACAGGGTGTTTCATGCAAGGGAAGTAGAAACTTCCATATCTGCACTGATGAACTTTTTATGATAAGTCGATGGCATCGCCAGGATTCGAACCCAAAGGATTTGGATCTGTAGGCGACGCCTCTACCTATTAGCCCACCAGCATCTTTTTTATTTTCTAAGTGAGATATGATTTTATCGATCAAAAAACTGTGAAGAAGTTCAGTAGAAAAATTGTGTCTAAACTCAAATTGTTTGCAGAAATATATGTTACTTTTTGATAAAAAAAAAAGGTAAAATTTGGAAATAGATAATTTTCTCAAAAATTTTCGAGAAAACTGGGATTATTGAGATCGGTCTGAAGTTTGATAAAGTATAACTACTAGCTTTTTTGGGAACAGCAATAACTTTGTTCAATTTTAGAACAGACGAAAAAACAAAATGCTGGATCCAAACGTTGAAGCATTTTGATAAGACAGAAGAGAAACCATCTAACACTAATTTTATATGGTGAAGGTTAATACCGTAAGCATCTGTTGTCATTTTCAATTCACAATCCTGTACTGCAACTAAAACGTCATTTTGATCTATAAAATCTAAACAAAAGTTTCCATCGCTTTGATTTCCCGTTGAATTGAAAATATATGGTGATGTTGAAGGCAAAACAAACGAATCATTCAATTTATTAACAATAGTTTCGTTATCAAAAACGAATTTGGCCTCCATCAATCTCTAGCCGATCAATGTTTTCCTTATTTGGTTTAATGAAAGTATTGATCTGTGACCAAATTTCTTTTGAACTTCCTTTGAAATTAAAATAGGCTTTATAGTACTCTTTTATAAAATAGATAATCTTGTTTTTTTATACAGTTTCGAAGTCTAATGAAGTTGTCTTTCAATAAAGAATAATGGTTTTTCGAACTTTTCATTTTTTTCCATAATAAATCTCGATTTTTAATAAGCTTGAGTATGTCAGATTTCATCCACGGTTTAAACTTTACTTTATACCTTGATTTGTTATTGCTCACGATTCCTCTTTGTGAATCATGAACTAAAGAAGATAATAAAAGAGTAACTTTATCAAGGTTTGTGACTGTCACTGCGAGTTTGAGGAGTTGATGTAGCAAGGATTGAATTTGTATCAGATCTAAGAGTTTTTCTTTGCAAACGCAATAAGGAAGAAGGACAGCAGTAGCCCCAATTTACCATTCTATACTCATTTTTAGAAATGTTTCTAATTTTTGAACGCAATTTATTCCACTTTTTAAAAATCTTTTAGTATAAGGATTTAATATGTCAATTTGAATTGACTATTTAACTATATTTTCTGATAAAAATTAATATATATTTGTTTGGAAAAAATATATATCCAATATATGATACCCATTCCAGAATAATGTGTTTTGTTTGTACAACAAATCTCTAGTGAAATGCAACGACTTTCTCAATGCTTGTTCGATGTCCACATGATGGACTTTTTGTCCAACTATGCGTTTTTCGAGTTATAACTTTAACTACGTCTTGCAAACGTTAATTAATTGGCAAAAGGGAATTAAAATTTAAGTAGCATAATGTTAGTAAGTTTAACTAGTTAAAATTTGAAAAGCTAGTTTACTAATTATATTAATTTTATATCTTCTAAAACCTCAAGGTGTAGGATACGGGAAATAATCGCTCATAAAGTGATGGCAATCGCCGAAAATTAACCGATTGGTAAAGGCGGACTAATTCACCGGTTAATTAATCTCGTAAATCGTTTAGCAAAGCATAATAAAATTGACATTTTTACGGAATTTAAAGTATACTGTCTTGTGTGTGTAATTATAGCGTGTCTTTTTAAAAACGACATTGCCCAAGCGTATTGTCGTGTTCTGGTACTTGTACAATGTACATATGTTCTATTTGAATTAAATTTTTTGTATGTTATGTATATCGGTGAAGTTTTTGATCACGGCATTTTAATTGAAGCGTAGTTTTATAGCTGGATGCTCTTCCTGACGCCAACCATTTTGTCTTAGGGGCTGGAAACCCTTAGCTATTGCTTACTCTTAACCATTTTTGCCATTGAAATTAAAGGCAAAAATATATACAACAATCATCAGACCGGTTATGAATTATGGGATAGAATGTCTAACTTTAGAAAAGAAAGATGAAAAACAGAATTGAATATGTTGAGGAAAATACTAGGAATATCGTTGAAAGTTCACATAAAAAATGAAGAAGTCAGGAGACGTAGCCTAGTGAACTTTTGTGTTTTAAGTGTTATAGAAAGAAGCAAACTAAGGTGGTATGACCATGTACTAAGAATGAAAGAAGAGAACATCTTTCGAAAAGCTTTTGATGGGACTGTAGTCCGCAAAAGAATAAGTGGAAGACTTTCCAAGAGATGGGCTCTTGGAAAAAAATACACACTCTCGGGTTAGAAGTTAGAACAATATGATGCTGAGGATAGAGGAAAATGGAGGCTCAAGATCATGGCCACCGACCCCCAACTTGAGGACAAGGTGTGTAGAAGAAGAAGAAGAAATATATCGGTGAAGTCAAAATTTGGCAAAAATTAACCGGCTAATCGATCGGTTAAAAGATATTAAGGAATGAATTCACCGATTAACGAAAACACAGCTAATCACCATCACTAGTAGAATCCTTCATACTTCATTCGAACGTAACCGATTACATGCTACTACCTATGTGGCTTTTCCTCTCTATTTGTTACGCTAAGCGCAAACTGAAACACTTTTATTGAACTAGGTGATATTGCAAGTGTCGATTGTGGAGTGCAAACGTTGTGCAAAGATGATTTGTTGCAGTCCAACTTGGCCCAACTGTTATTCACTCTAAATAGCGTTGATAGCTTCACTCTGGAAAGTGTGTTAGCGTTGTTATGCAAGAATCTCTGTTCCACGTAGGGATTTAATAATAAAAAAAAAAAAGGAAAATTGACTTCTGTTGGTACATTTGTGTGTAATGATTTGTGTAGCAATTAAAAGGTCATGTGTGCTGTTATATCTTGTCTAAATCAACGTCCTGAAGCAAAGCTCCCTTTATCATCTTAACACCTTTCATGATCTGGGAAGCTTTATCTGAATAGCTAAATTTTTCGGTAATCCCCTAAATGAAATAAATCTTTTAAAAACTTTTATGAATGCACTTTCATCATATCCTAACATCAAATCTAAGTAAACTGCGAGAGTAGATCATTGTTCTGAAGAAGTGAAAGAATGAATCTCGCCCAATCTAAATGCTACAAAAGTGTCACACTTGTGAGCATTTTGAGGTATCATGGAGTACACAACCATTGAAGCTATCATAAAAAGTACATTTTCAAATTGTATACAAGGAGTGGACACTATAAACCTAGCTAGTCTTTTTGCTAGAACAGCCCCATTGAATTGTTCACCTCTAATAACTTTTAGAACGCCTTATTTCCTTAAAAGCCATACTTTAGTTTTAGCAGTAACAAAATTTCTCTTCATTAATGGAGACCGTATTTGAGTTTTTTCTTTCATGTCCTAAACATAGGGAGTCTAAATCAAATATAGGCATGTTTAACATGTTCACAAAGTTACAACATCTTTTATAATCTCCTGTTGGATACCCGTTTATTTCATCGATTATATTTGTCAAATTTAAATATGGGTTGTTGTATCTCCTATCCAAACATTTTTTCAACATCGTCCTCGCAACATTTCACTAATTCTAATGGGACGCAGCCTAACAAAGACTTCAAAGCAAAGGGAGTAACCTCTGAGCCATAAACAGGTGGAATATGCTTCATGAAATCCCTTCTGAACATTAAATACTCTCTCAAGTTCCCCTCAAATCCTTTCATTTTTGGCAATTCGAATCAAATCATATTTTGTATTGGATTTGAGATATCTGATTTTTTATCCCTTTTAAATGATTCTAATGATTTCATAAACTTTCATCTCTAACTACGCTTACTTCGTCTTCATTTATAATTACAGAGTATTCGTCAATTAATGATTCATATAAATTTACGCTGTTTTTAAATGCTAAACACAAAAAGCACGATTTTTTTCCCAACTGAAACTAAAATATAGCACTCTAAACTTTCTTTACATTTGGAATGTTGGTCGAAAACTTCTGACATCCACTTATCTTCTTGATCTACTTCATGCTTACTTACTACATCGTTATATAGCACTTCTAAGTGGCCTCCAAACTTTTTTAAAGCTTCTACATCTATTGTGTTACTACTAATAAGCTGTTCAGTCAATTGTCAAAAATGGCTTGGCTGCAATACGTGGGTGCATTTTGGGAAATGTAACAAATAAAATGACAAAGTATGAATGGAGTGTAATGAGTTAATAAAAAGGTCATTGTGAATATATTTTAACATGTGCATCTAACTTTTAAATGTTACATACTATTTAATTAGATTAGAAGACGAACTTAAAAAAGTATATACATATGTTTATCGGGGTAAGCAATTTGCTATATTTATTATTTGAAGACAACATTATAAAATATTTATTTTTTATTGAAACTTCTTTTTGATGACTCTTCCAACTTAGTTAAAACGACAACAACTTTATTCCTTTGTAGTTAGCTATTGTATGCAACTTATTATTGCAATCTTTTGAGTTGCATCAGCCAACAAACACCTCCTGATTACGACATTAAGTTCTTGAATCTCTGAACTTATTTAACATCGATATAATGCCAACACAAAAATTAATAAATTGAAAAAATCAAATTTAATCGATTATTATAAATTAATTGTAATAAACATTATCAAAAAACATATTTTTAAAGACAAAGGTGCCCCCATTTATCAAAATCACGCGCGCACACACACAGCAACTTTTCTTATAAAAAGTAAACAGATAAATCGCGGTATAGATTGCGTTACATTGACTAAAAATTATGAAGAGTGACCTACGCCTTCGTATACTTTTATGATTTTGGTAGATCAGAGTTGGGCAAACTTTTTAGAGTATTAGGCGAACATTTTTAAAAATCAAGGTCGGCGCGGGGATTACAAATACCAACTCTTGAACATGTGTAAATCTTTTATATAACTTTTGATCGGAATCGAAGATCGTATTTTTTTTGATATCGGGGTTGGAATCGCATAGAAAAATTTCATTAGTACGTTCCGATATCTGAGCCGAAATCCGAAGTTGAAAGTGTTCTAATTCAAATTTAAGCTTCACTTGACTTTTGAATGTGACTTTTTCCAACTATGGGAAAATACACTTTTATAGGAGGGGATTTACTCGATTTTTTACATGAGGGCATATCGGTGTACGGAAGTTATAAAAACGCTTCCAGATGCAATTTAGCCCGCAAGTGTGAGTTTTCCAACCGCTATGGTAGATAGTAGGGGTGCACCGGATAGTCTATCCGGCCAGATATTTCGCTGGATAGCGACAATTATTTGATATTCGGCATGAACGCCGGATAATTTTTATAACCGGTAGGATAAACCGGATAGTTACAAACAAATGATCATTAAATGTTTACTTTTAAAAAAGCACAAAACTAATAAGAGTAAGTTTTTAATGACAAAAAGTTCACAATTTGAGTGTATTTCAAAGAATTAACTAACAAATAAGACATGTCAAAAAAATTTCGGGCCATTGTGATGAACGAATAAAAGCATTTCTCCTTTTTCAGCCAAAAGTTTGATTCTTTTTTCTTCAAAAATGTTTCCATATTCGCAAAAGAGTCTCTCTGAGTTTATGAAGCAGGTGTGCATAAGTGTTTGGCTGTTAGATGCTTTAGCAAAGGAAATTTTTCTTCCTGCCTCCAATATTGCAAGGGACATTTTTTTTGCTTCCAACTCTCTATGGCTGCCTCACCTTCAATATCATTTTTTCGACACATTTTTTATTGTGCTTGAATTTCCATTGGTTTCAGCAATTTCTTGGAAGCAAGCCATGAAATCATCTTTGCTTTCATGCTTAAGTAACATTATGCTTGGAGAGTCAGGGCGAGCAGCTTCACCAAGAGTTTCCGTCTCCATATTCTTACTAGCAACGTTGTGATTTGAAAGTAGCTCTTTGGAAACTAATGTTTTCCCAAATATCTTGTCTTTAAGAAATTGGGCTTTAAATCGTGAATGAAGTATTGTTGGCAGAACATATATCGGGTTCGTCATGATGTTGAGACCTGAATCTGAATCATTGAAAAATCTACTACGAAGAGAAGTCAAGAGACTCTGTTTAGTTTCTTTGATGCCTTCTTTATCAGTGGTCTTTTCAAAGTATCTTCCCAGAGTGCTTACATTGGGAATTACAGTTGAAAGAAGACATGACTCCGCAGTTACCAATATCCGGCCGGACATTTAGATCTACTATATTTATCCGGTATCTGGCCGGATTGTAAATTGAGCTATCCGGTGCACCTCTAGTAGATTGTGTTTAAAAATTATAAGGGCTTGTCTTCCGTGTCCAACCTCTTGCTGTTTTAAAAATGTTTTATATAACTTAACACGATGACTACATTTTAGATAAGTCTTGACTGAATGCAGGCACAGTTCTTTTTGCCTAAAATGAAATTACAAGCTTCAAAAATTAGCTCACTCAGGTTTGGACAGGAGCTTGTTAAAGCTTTTCTTATTCCTTACATAGGGAACAAATATTTAAAAAGGGTATCCTTTAATTTGAGAGATAAAATATTTTGTATCATTCGAAAACCACAAAAAATGTTTCATTGCAAAGAATACAATATTATAGGTAATCCTAGACAATTTTCAAATTGTTTTGATTCCGTTAAATTTTCACATGTTTGAGATTTAAAAATATTACCTTCTACATACATATATTATAATTTTTCATGTATAAAAATCATATTTTTTTGTAATAATATTATTGCCCAATTCTGTTAGTATTGATTAACAAGATAGGTGTATATACGAAAAATAAGCAACACACCAATCAATTCAACGTACCCATAAATATACTTCCAAATATCTACAATTTTTCCAAAAATGTTCGGACACGTTCTGCCAACTTCAAATGATGTTCTAAGAAAAATACGTATAATTTTGTGAAAAATAAGTGTCAGCAATCAACTAAGTGCAATATTAAAAATGTTTTTGAAAGGTCCTGCCAATTTTGAATACATTTTGAAAATGAAGATCTCAAAAATTTTGTTATTCAGATTTCCCTTTGTTCATATTTATCATTACATATTTTATTGGAAAAATTTTTTTTAGCTTGTTTGAATCTAAAAACATCAATTAGCTTACGATAACGTTTAGATTTATTGAGATTCACTAACAATAGGACACTTTTGCTTAATAATATAAGAAAGTAGACACAAAGATGAAGAAAATTTCTTTTTTATCTGATTGCCATTTATTGATTTCAAAAACATCCAAATCATAAATTCAAAGAATGTCTGGAAAGCGAAAGAACTTGATAGGTTTTATTCCTCTTCTTGTACAAAAGGTTGATGATGTAAAGCAGGGTGTCGTCATGGATTTGGTTGGCATGCAATATTACTCGTTACTTCGAAACTCATATTCATAATCCCACCACATAAAATAAGTTTGAACTCATTTAAAAAATTATTTCGACGTAAATTTACCTTCATCTTTATCTTTATATGTGTGAATACTATAGAACATAATGAATGCTTTCTCATGGAGACGTTACTCTGCTCTTAGAGCTCTGGACTTGTAAAAACTTTAAATTATGTTATCTCATATTTTTTCATTGAATTGTTTGAAATAGAATTTTAATGTCACTTTGACTTTTGAAGTTGATCTTCTAGCGTGAATAACATAGCCAGCAAGAAAGGAAGCAACGCTCGCGCTAGAAGAACTTTTCATTCTACCATGATATTTACAAAATGCATAACAAACATAATTTATCAAATTAGTCGTAGAATTTGCGCCCCAATAAAACGAAGTTGTAGAACGCTCCATTCCTTGACGCGTATTTCATACATGCCTTATTCATCCTAACTCATAAAAGGTGAATAAAAAGAAACGAGAAAATGCATACAATACATACATGAAAGATTTTACAGTGTCTTGTGCAATTATTATAGAAAATATAATTGAACTTTAATAATGGCGATGGATGCTTTCCCTTGCTTACTTACTGCAGACGCATCTGTAAATAATTAATGGCGTAAGCATGGAATCCACGCGAATTTGCAATTATACATTGATAATGGTCAATGAAAATCTCTTGCTCCACTAAAATCTCATCTATTTTTAAATACCGCATCGACTAAGATCTGACTTTGGCAGAGTTTTGAATTAGCGTGTTATTGCAATAATACTTCTTCCACGTGTGCAAAATACTCTCTCGCAATACAACACACACTTATCTAAATATGTTTATCAGTTTTTCTCACAGTGAAGACAGAATACTATTTTTCAAAATTGCAAAGGTACAGCCACCAACCGTGAGTTGAATTACAAGTTCACTTTCTTGAGTTGGCTCATAAGTTAATATCATGTTTCAAATCAAGAGTGCCAAAACTAAGATCAGGTCATTTCAAAATATATACGGCAAAGATCAAGCTGGAGCTGTTAGGCCTTTTATAAAAACTTACAGATATTTCGCTAAAAATAAAATGAATTTGTATTGTAATAAAGTTTGACAATTCAAAATAATTGAAGAAAATTAACAATCTATTATACATTTTTTTTTTACAATTTTTACATATAACTTCAGAGTCTTCCTTGCAGACATTGTTTCTGCAAGATAAGCACTTTTGATATATTTTAGGGACATTTGGTGTGCCGATTACACAAAGACTTCTTGATGATGAGACAGGAGTTTCTTCAACTTGTTTCGAATACTCTTATAGTGGAAGAATTTTACGAACTTCATAAGACATTGATGTAAGCTCTGCTCTTATTTTCATCGCATTTGAAAACCTGCAGAGTTTGTTATCTCGTCACGACCTCTTCATCCAAAAGAATATGATTGAGGAGAGTTATTCATAAAAATGATTAAAGTATTCAAAGCAGTCATGTATAAATAATTTGAAAAGACAGCTATTATTGGCCATCTAGGCACTAAGCATAATATTCACGTGAACATAAACAAATGAATAAATATATTCAGGCATTCAGGGTACGAACCAAGGAAAACAATGATAGAGTGAGTACGTCTACTCCTTTAACACATTAGCTTCTTTCTTGCAAGTGATTTTCTTCCAATCATTGCTAAGCATATAAGTCTTGAATGAAAAGATCTTGTATCTTTTTGATTTCATACGTATTTTCGTTGAACTGCACGTCCACAAGCACTTTTGTTTTAGCAACGCCCAACTCCTCTTTATCTAAGTAAAAATAAGAAGCTTAAAAAGAACAATTTAAAATGGCTATTTTTTCCTCAGAGTTTATGTCTTAAATCATGAAGGAATGTGTGCGTTTTTTGAGTTCAAGACGTTTAAATCCAAGATTTATATAAAATTTGGGCAAAGAATTGTTCTAAGCCCGTTTCTTACAACAACAAACTTTTAGGAAAAATTAACTAAAATTAGTCAAGACTAAGAAAATTTATAATCTTTTCAAAAAGATGGATCTGATTTTTTCTCAACGCACATTATTAATCTATTTGTTTTATCTTCATGTAAACGTATACCTAGTTATCTCTCGTTGTCCGTGGTAAGCGCTATTTATAAGTATTTTTCCTTAGCTGCATATAATGTTTGATTGTTCATCTCAATGCTATTCCCTTTGTCCATTTTGCGGCCCGTGAATTGAAATTAGCGGTGGTTGTTTTCCTTGATCCCTTGGTTTCAAATGCAACACGGTTTTACAAGTGTTACTCACGACAAATCTTTCTTCTAATTTTTTGAACATCCAAGTATAAAAGAATATCATTTCTTAAAAAGCAGAATTTTTAATAGAAACTGCAAAAAAATAATACAAATAAGTAACAGTTAAGTGTTAGTTCAATTGGAAAATGAGAAATTCTACGTACTTTTTTAACAATGATGATAAAACTTTACACACATCATGTTCGCTTGTTAAAAATAATTTTTTTTCTATTAAAATTTCGAGTTATTCGAAAAAGGCCAGCTTCAATTTTTTTCCTTTATAATTCTGTATTTTTTAAAATTATTATCTTGTAAATAGTTTAATTAATTTTTTTTTTAATTATGTGACACAAAAATTAAAAAAATCATTATTTCAATTATCATGTGAGAATAACATCATATTATTTCATCCTTAAGACATGAAGCTTGAGCTTTTTTCCTCAATAAATCAATGATTGAAGTAAGAATCAACTCGCATTGCTACAAATTTTGTATGTCCTAACAGCTGTTACAATCAAGGAGTGGACACGCTCGTTTATGCAGCGTAGGTGAGCTTTGTAGGACTGAATATCGGTCGACATTTTTACGAGAAACAAAAGCCAACACCTTCGCGGTTGGAACAAATTTTTTTACGGAAAAAGAGAAAAAAGCTACTAATTATGAAGTTTTATTGGTTTCTTGTTTCCTCGTTGACATTCAGTCTTTACATCGCAGTCCAAATATACGGACTGATAAAAGAAAAGGACGGCGGAGATGTAGTGAGGATAACAAATGATAATAAAATAATAACAATGAAAGGAGTTGACTTTTTAGTTAAAAACAATTGAATACCTTCATTTTAATAATGATTTTTGACCTAAAGAGGTTAGTCACTTTAAAGGTAAAGGTACCGTAGGGTGTTTTTATCGGGAAGGTACAATTGCGGCGCTTGTATCGAACTATGAGAAAGTAGGCTTGATGCGGGATCGAACCCAAGACCTCCAGTTATTTAAACTCAGTACCTAACCAACTTTACTCACGCTCCCCCCCCCCCCCCTAATTTACAGATTATTCATTTACTGAAACGACGTTTAACAAAAAATTATTAGGCTGGAACCTCACTTAACCCAATTAATTATCCATGTTTATTAACTAATTATAAATTGCCACAGTACCATTTTACAGGTGAATCTTAAAAACGCAAGGATATTTAGAAGGATTTGAGTTGGTTTATAAGATGGATTCAAGTTGACTTAACCAAAAACTTTAAAAAACAGGATCAAAAACTTGACAAAATGCCGATAATAATTAAAAATATGATAATTAAATTCTAATTAATGCGGCCGGTACTACCTTGCGTACAGGAATGGCGATTATCTTAGGTGGAATTAGAGCATTACCTTTGGATTCTTTCTTTGCAATAGGAATAAAGTTTATCGGGAAGAGGGAGTAGCAGTTTCCAATACTTTTATTGCAAGAGCAGATTGCGTTGAACGCCGTAACGTGCATCAAAGGAGGATAGACATTGAGCTGGATTATCGAGCTATAGCGCATCTTTAAACACGATAGACTGATGTAAACGTGGTAAGTGTCATCTTGACTAAGAGGGCGTGGTGGAAAGCAGTCAAAGATCACCACAGCACCAAACTGCGAGCTGTATTTCGTTACACCCAGCTCCAAAACATCCTCTTAAGGAAATTTTAAAAGTGAGTACAAGTTGCTGTTCAACTCTTTGAGGCCCAGATTCTAGAGGAATAATCGCATGATTATTATTATTGATTAATTTAATTAAAGGAGAGGGTTTTCATTTTATGGAACATTGGTGTCTCCTCATTGGGCCTGAAAGGGTTAAAGGAGGAAGAAATTTGTCTGAAGGGATGCAGCAATACTTTGAGAATACTTGTTCATCAACAAATTATGCTTCCAGAAGTTGTGTTCACTGCGTGCCTTCTTCAGTGTTGTATTGAGAGCTTTACTCAAAACGCTAAAGATATGATAAGTAAAATTTTTGTATGTGCGTTGGTATTTTATTACTCATGACAAAATGTCTTTCTAAATTTTTTGAACATCCAAGTATAAAAAATATGATTTCTACCAGAATTTTTTTGGAAACTTACTCTTAAAAAAATAATACAAATAAGTGACAGCCAAGTTAAGAAGCAGTGTTAGTTTAATTGGAAAATGAGAAATTCTATATACTTTTCTAACAATGATTATAAAACCATACACACATCATGTTGGCTTGTAACGATAAAGTACTTCTAGTCGGTTCAGCAATAAAACAGGAAGCAATTTGACCACCGAAAAGTGACGAATACTTCGGAAATTTTCGCGAGTTTAACATGGTGTATATTTTGTAAATTGACGAAAACATTAGGTAAAGTCAATGGCCTAACTCTCGACATTCAATGCACTCTTGATTTTTAAAAAAGTAAGACATTAAATAAAACGCATATCTAAGAATAAAGAATAAAAAATACTTTCGTATATAGTGAGTTATGTGCTATAAAATTAGTTTCCACACTGAAAATTAATGACCTCCTCTTCAAATTCTCTGCTACACTGCCCCCTCTGATCAACTATAGCTCAAAGCCAGATTATAGTGGATTTATACGTGATTTCCAAAATGTTCAATTTTTCACATTTATATTTCCCAAATTTAGACTATACTTCGTATAGATGTGCCTTGACGTCTCCTTTGCTTTTATACCATTTCTCCTGAATACATGACAGTACCCTAGAGATTAGTATTGATACGACTTTTCTTGGAAGTCTTGAAGAAACTTGCTACAAGTTTCCATGTTTTTGTAAGTATATTATTTATTTTCAAGAAAAAAACCTATCTCTTATATTATATCTTTTATTAAAAATATTATTATGTATTATATCTTTTATTAAAAATAGGAGAACGATAGTAGAGTGGTATCAAAAATTAGATATAAAAAAGAATAATCCTTAATTCAAAATGAATTAGGGTGTTCAAAAAGTTGACATAATTTGCGTTAAAGTTGGATTTTAACGAAATGTATAAAAATTTATTTTTGCTATTATGTGCGATCTCGGAATAAGGAAACCTTCACGTACAGGTATCGCCTTCACGCACAGCATGAGCCTAGAGTTCACACTCTATAATACTCGTTATCAAATCCGGGGTTGTGGCCCCAAATAGGGTGATCATTTTATTGGGGTTACGAAGAGATAAAAATACCTGAACATTATTTAGCACTACTTAGCATCTAACTATTAACAGTATTCTATTCAAATCAAAAATTGCAGTAGCTTCTATTGAACCTCTTAAAACAACAAAAAAATTCTTTCATGAAATGATAAGATTAATGAATTGGGCTTGTTTTGTGATGGGGTCGCAAAAATTATGGTGCAGGTTAAATGGAGACACCCTTGGAAGAAGATTGGAAACGAGTGATATAGAGCGTTCTTATTCTTGTTATGATTCCGTATTCTCATGTGCAAAAATACGGTCTGTTCGAGGACCGCTTTAAAAATGTGAAAAAAAAACCCTCACTTACCCCTTTCCACTGCAAAATTTCTTCTTTTTGGACTGAGGCACGGAAGTAGACGCTTGACCCGGCTGTAGGGAAACGTCTCGTTCGGCGTTTTTGCACTCTCCCGCAGCACCAGGAAAGTGGCTGTCATTGAAATCAACATCTAGAGAGAATGTCTCTTCTGGTTTTTTTTCGGATTCGAAATCCAATTTCGCATTTGATATGGAGGAAGATGACAATGGCACCAGCTTTTTGAGTGATAGCTATTATATAATTTAAGATATATCATCACTATCAGTGATGGCAAGGACCAAAAAGTTCATTTAAAAATTAAAATAAATTTGATCGCATAAAAACCAGAGGACATTAGAAAATTTGATATAAACTCAAGAAATCGTGTGCTTTATTTGCGAAGTAATCTACGTCAAAGCTACGTTGATGATACAGAAGGGCGAACAACGTTTAAAAAATTAATTTAAAAACCGAATAAAAAGAGTAACCAATGAAATCACTTTAAATTCCAGAAAAGAAGACGACATTAAGAAATTTGATATAAAATCACCTAAATCAAGAAATCGAATGTGTCAGATAAAAAGAACGGTGGAATAGAATATGTTAAAGATTAAAAGTTAAATACCGAAGTAGTAACAGGATCTTGGTGAGGGAGTTGTGTGTAATACTGGGAAATGTTAAACTCTTCGTCGTCGTGAGCTGAATCTTCTGAATAAAAGGCAGAAAGATTCAAAAACTTTGAAATTCCCACACTCTTCTTCTTGCAGAATGGAAGTTTGTTGAATGTAGGAGATGTATCATAAGTCTCCCTTTCATGAGAAAGAGAACTGCTTTTTGAGGAGGACTTTTTAAAGAAGATTGGAGAGGATTGCTCGTCTGAAAAGGATACACTTTTAGATTGACGCCAGAAATGTGAAAAGATTCTAACTCATCCTCAAGAAAAGTCAACAACTGTACTCGGAAACATAAGGTTAAATAAAATTGAAGAGTATTTGTTTCATTTAATAAGCCAGTAAATTTTGTATAAAACTTGCTAATGCTACTTGGAATACTCAACCTGACATTTAAAGAGTACTTTTTGCGTGGGCTAAAGAAAATTTTAGCATCGAGAGCTAGAGCCACCTAAATGTACAAATCGGAACTGGAGCCACCTGTCTGATATCACACATACCTTTTATAAAAAAAGTAAGCAAAATTATGGGAGTCTTGGAAAAAAAATTTTGCCGTATTTTTGAAGCTTTCAGTATATTTGGATTAAATTTACCTTTTTTTAAAACATGAGCCATATTCATAGATGCCAACTATCCCGATTTCAGTGCGCGTATACTGATGTAGACACTTCAATTAATTTTTCCTATCTAACTTTGTAACCTATTTCAATTATAAATAATTAATGGGTACGGAAAAAGTATGATTTAAAAGATCCAAACTGAACACCGAACAAATGATACGTGTACGTAGACTCTGAGATCTACGCACCACAAAGAGTAATACATGTTAACGGCTGCTAAAAAGCGTATTTGGCTTATGATAAGGAGATTGTAAGCTGAATTTTATTGTAATAAAAAATGAAAAGATAGATCACATTTGTATTCCTCCAATAAGCCTTGTTCAAAATTAAGTAGGTATTATATAAAGCTTATCCCATTTTTAAAAAAGAAGTAATCATTTAATGATTTATAAAAACTTATAAATAAAATACATAATCATAAACAAGATAGCGCAGTGTTTCTCAACATGGTTCATGTGGACCCCCAAGGAGTCCACAATATTTTTAGAGGGGTCCGTATGAGAATATTTCAAATATGGGGTCCATCAAATTTTGTAAAAAGCCCGTATTAAAAATAAAATTTAAATGTTTATCAAATAAAACGCTCTGAAATTTAATAAACGTTCTGAAATTGGAAAAAATGTGATATATTATGGCAAAAAGCTCTGTTATATGTGACTGCTTTCCTATCCTCACATCTTGTTGAATGAGGTTTGATACTAAAAATGATTAAAATATTCGCTCATCGTGGTCTTTTATCTGCACCCAAAAAGTCGAAACCGACTAAATGTTATTGATAGATGAGATATAAGATGGTCATACACTTAATTGGAACCCAACATATGTTAACCTCAAAGCATCAAGATCAGCGTTTCACACTAAAGAACATATTTTTAAGAAAAATTTTTTTCCACTTCTTTGACTTGATAAAATTTAATAGATAAGCAGAATCCAAAATTTATTGAACAAATAAAAAATAGTGATTAAATATGTTTTACTTATTCCGATATTTTTGATAAATAAAATTGGAAGCAATAAAAAATAAGGTCGCGCCACAAAAGATTTTTTACTTCGAAAAGGTTGGGAATCACTGGGATAGAGCAGCTTACAAATGCAGATTTTTGATTTAAAAAAGCGCAAAAATTGCCCATGAAGAATCTAGTAAAACGATGCCAAGTATGCACATTGTAACTTTTAAATATTTCTTTACCTTTACAAAATTTGTCATTTTCATCGCCATTATAAAGTTTTAAATAACAATCACAGGAATCTTAAGATTCTAATTTTGCAACTAACTCTTTTAAGGGCCAGATTGAACCACCAGTGTTCACCTAGGAAAAAATCTGCTGCTCTAAATATATGAAATTCGGAGGCTTGGGCCTCAAAGTTCGAATCCCCAAAACTTTTTCTCATCATGATTATTATATTTGTCGGTAGGATCCCCAGAAATCCATCTCACGAGTTGTCACAGCAGAAATGCCCACCATAATAAGTGGTGCCACCCAGTGGCGTAACCACGAGAACTGCCGCTCGGAGCGGGTCATAAATTTGACGCCCCTTTTTATTTAAAAAATTGGTTAAAAACGCATAAAACTTTATTTTTTTATAAATTAGTTTTACATAAATGCTAATAATGATAATTTACATAATGTAATAGAAAATAATGCTTTAATATAAAAATTAAAAAAAAACTGAAAAATTTATATTTAATAATTACATACAAATATTCATTTTTAACTTTTTATAGATGAACTTTTCTTTAATAACTTCGTCAAAAACTTTTTTTAGGTCTCAGATTTGTTGTGTATGCATGTTTTTTGTGTTTGTCAAATGAAAATCTCTTTCAACACAAACTGTTATAAAGATCTTAACATCATATTGATTCCAATATATGAGTGATTTCAAATGTGCCGCCCGGGGCGGACTGCGCCCACCTAGTTACGCCATTGGTGCCACCCCAAATATACGATGCAATGAAAATAAAAAGATTTCATGAATTCTAACTTAATTCTATTTAAAATAAGGAAACACGAAGTGGATATTCTACAATGGGTATTGATGGCGCGTGTGCTTGCATCACATTTTCAACGCTTTCATTTAATAAAATTCCCTTGATCTCCCCCACCTTCAGAATCGTGATTCTAGGCTTAGAGCTTTAATTCCTAATTAAATATTAAGAATTTAAATAAATATAATATATATTTAATTCTAATTAAATATTAGAGTTATTTTGTAAACCACGGTTATGATCAGTGATGCCCATTGGAGTAGCGCTTCTAATATCGATTAAAACATTTCATTTTTTCGAGAAAGTTCATCTCAGACAGTTTACGTTAAATAACTTTATTTTATAGTTCCGTCATATTTACTACTCTCCATCCTTTTTCATATGAAAATTTGAAAGACAAAAGGTAAGTTTGTTAAAACTTCAATAGAAATGAAATACGAATTAAATTCTGCTTATGGGGTGTGTACACATTCACATTTTAAAAGTATCTTTACATTGATAACTATAGTGATCAAATAAATTAAGACAATAAGTAAAATGATTTATTATTACTAAATTTTTTATAGATATGAAGAATAAGAGAATAATGAATGAATATTTTGCATCATTTTCAGAGAGCTAATTCGCTTTTCGTTATAATCAATAACTTTTTGTTAACTCTCTTATCTTGGTCTGGGCCATTCTTTCTCAGAACTTTTAATGCCCAATTTATTGAATTAAGGCAATAATAAAAAGATTGATGCGAACTTTCTTCCTCAGTTTCGTGGTTTTATACTGACTTAAATTTAAGTGAAAAGACAAAAAATACAGAAAAAAATAACGTAAACTTACACTGACTTCAAAAATGATGCACTGGATTTGATTGAAAATAAATTGGAATTAAGAATCCTGAAAATTTTAGGAAGCGACTCGCAAGTTGATGCGAAAGCTGGAACTACGTAAATAATAATTATTTAGGGCTTTTCAATTTCAGATTCTGGAACTAGAGATACAGAATTTACTCACGTGTCCGCAGCTCTGATTTTTGCTTCCTAGTAAAATTTGAGGGCGTGAGTGAGGTTGGTTAAATACTGGGTTTCGATATCTCAAGCTCTTGGCTTCGATCCCGCATCGAGAGCCTACTTTCTTCATAGTTCGATGCAAGCGGCGCAATTGTGCCTTCTCGATAAAAACACCCCGGGGTACCTTTGCCTTTAGTAGCTATAGTTAGATGTTTTAACCACAGCCACGTACATAAATACGGAATTATTCCAAATAGTAGCTCTATGAAAATTTTTTATATAAATATATATCAATAGAGATTTACAAGACTTTTGCGTCTATGTTCAATTATAAGAACTAAAAAAAATTTTCAAAAGTAAAAAGAATATTTACAATGTTAATTAAATCATAGATTCTGAAAAAAATATGGCAGGAAAATTGGAAGAAAAAAATTCATTCAAAAATATGAAACTTTTCGTCTTACTTAAATCAATTAATATAACACAATTTAATAACTTAAAATAGTGCTTATGTTTAAAAGTTTCTTAAAATATAATAAAAAGGAAACAGAATCAATATGACTTTTCTGGACTTTGGAATTGCTGTAAAACGAACTAAAAATTGTAAATATTGTTTTCACTTTCGAAAAAAATTTGTTTCCATATTCAAAAAGTAGCGTAAAAATCAGGAAAAATATTGTTCGTGGTGATTGATAAATAATAATTTTATTAATTCTTTTCATATTTGAAGTACTTTCGCGCACATTTTCTAGAAAAATTTAGAAATCAACTTCATTATAGAGGTAAAAAATAAAGTAGAGGCACCTTCTTTTTCAATTGTTCCAGAAAATATTGTTTCGCTTGAATCGCTGGAAGTGGTATCCTTGTTCAAATGATGATTGCAGTCACTTTCCTTCATAAGCTTTCCTTGTAAAAATAAGTTTTATATCTTCATCTAAATTAAAATCAAAATTTTTTCCGCTATGAATATATTGTAGTGTTTTAGCACTGATAGGAAAATTGGATGTCTATTCAAAACCAGGATCGTTGCGTATAATACAATCTCTAAGTTATATAAAAACCCATTAAAATTTCAAAAATCTGAGCACTAAAGGGCTATAATTAAAGTACACCTTTAGTTAGTTCAAGGTTAACAACTTTTTATGTTTGAAATCATTTTTTGGGAAAAAGAATTCAAGAAGAAATAACTTAACAATGTCGACGAGGATGCATTTTAACCGCTTTCAGGCATCAAACTTTAAAAATGAATTGTCTGCCCTTTTTTTGAATGAATTTTCAAAAAACTTAAAAAAACGATTTATATTTCGCCGGTCAATCGTGTGACCCATTCGGCGTGAAAGGGTTCCAAGAATGTTAACTTAACTCAAATTTAATATGGAAGGGATGCTTTGATATTTGTTTTGAAATTTATTCCATATCGAAAATCAGAATACAATTTTTTTCTTCCAAATTTATCCAACTTAAATAGAACATTGTTGGAAGCGAAGGATAAGTGTTTCATTCACGAAAAGTTTATTTCCGTTCTTCCTTACTGAAAAAAACTAAATAACTTGCATACCTCAGATAAACTTCAAAGACAAATTTTTTGAGCGAATTGAGCTATGCAGCATATTGATTAAAGGGGGATTAAGAAAATGGTAGCTCAAAATATGAAAAGCCTTTTTTCATTTAATTTAGCTGAACAACGTTTAATCAAAGTGAAACACATCTTCTAATTCCATATATGCTAGAGTAATGTGCGATGCGTGCAAGCAGGCACCCACAAAGAATTTCGGGTCATATTTGAGAAGATTTAGACATTTTTTTCTATTTCTCAGGAATCAAATTCAATTTTTAAAGAGATTGAAAGATGAACGAGGATTTACTATTAGAGCAGGTCATCAAAGTTTTTCTCTATAGGGCCACATAGATCCAGATAATTAATATTCGCGGGCCTAAAATTTTTTTTCATGAATTTATGCTTAAAACAACAAATCAATTTATTTATAAAGACACGAAATAATAGAACAAAAAATAATATGGTAGAAAATTAATGCGATTTATGAAACTGGTGTTTAGTTCTTAAAATGGAACAAATGTCAGCCTCAAATTTAGTACATCCAAGAATAAGAATTGCTTTTAAGTGGTTGTCTGTCAATCTTGTTCGATGCGTTGACTTTATGTACTTCATTTTTGAAAAAGTTTGCTCACATTTATACGTTGTTGCAAAAACTGTAGCCATACCTCACGCAAATTTTTTTAGATTGAAAAACTCATCATCAGGTAAATATTTGTAGAATTCAAATAAACCTTCTCTATGTTTTGCTTTTAGCAAAGTAGAAGCTTGTAAATCGATTAATTCAAGTTGTAGGTGTGCTGGCATGTCATCAACGGTGCATTCAAAAGGATTTTCAAACAAGATAATGTCATTTCTTATTTTATCAATATCAGAAAATCGATTTGTGAAGTTTTTATGTAACTTAGTGAGTACACGTCTTTGTGAAATTCGAGATCTACTTGTTCTGTATTTTCAGCGAGAAACTCTTGAAAATTTTCAAAATGAGAGTAGTTTCCGTTTTGAAATTGACTTATAAACAATGTCAATTTTGTTCGAAAGACTGTAATAATTTTGTATAAATCACATATGAGATTTCCTTGTTTCTGCAATTTTAAATTTAAAGCATTCATGTGTTTTGTGATGTCAACCAAAAATGACAACTTTGATATCCAAGAAGGATCTAAAAATTGTCTATTCAATTTGTTTTTTTCACTTAAAAATATTATTATTTCTTTTCTAAGTTTAAGAAAACGAGATAATAGTTTTCCACAACTGAGCCATCTTACTGTTCTGTAGTAACTTATATCATCATATTCAGAATCAAGTTCTTCAAGAAAAGCTTGAAACTGCCTGTGAATGTTAGCGTGTCCTCTAATATAATTGACAGCTTTTGTGACTGGATTGAGCACACAAGATATATCTAATTGCTTTGCGCAGAGTGCTTGCTGGTGTATAATGCAGTGAATGAAAAGAGCCCTTGGACAGTGAAGATCTTCCATTTTAGCTTGAATGAGGCCTACCAGACCCTTTTTTATTCCTGCCATATTCGGGCCACCGTCAACTGTGACGCAACGAAGCTGATTCCATTTGAGATCATATTGTTGTAAAAAATTTTCTACTTGAATAAAAAGATCTTTTCCCGTTGTTGTTCCATGCATACTAAACACTGAAGCCAATTCTTCACTTATTTGGAAATCTTGACTTACACCACGAAGATATATAAGAAGCTGAGACGTGCTAGAAAGATCAACAGATTCATCAATTGCCACTGAAAACCACAAAAATTTTTTGCTTTTTTACGTAGTTGTAATTCTATGTTTTCGGCCAGCTCTTCGGTTCTCCGCATGATTGAACTCGCAGAAAGACTAATATTTGAAAACAAATTTGTTCTTTCTGGACACAAGACTTTTACTGTCTCCATCATACACTCCTTTATAAGGATACCATCAGTAAATGGTTTCCCACGCTCAGCTAATTTTTTAGTTATTGTATAACTTACTCGAGTAATAGATTCATTTTCATAAAGCTTCTTTGTGAAAAAGTTTCTTTGCAATTGTAGTTTAGATTTCAATAATTCAGTTGTGTCTGTACGTTGTTTTCCATGGAGTTCTGAGTGTGTAGAAAAATGTTTTGTCTTGTAATGACGACGGACATTGTATTCTTTTAAGACTGCAATAGTTTCATGGCATATTAAGCAAATGGCATTTTGGTCATTACTTATTTGGAAAAAATACTTTTCTTCCCAGCTTTTGTTGAAGACACGAGATTCTTTATCAACTTTTCTTTTTTTTAGAAGCCATCTTTAAAATTATAAGAAATATTTATTCTAAATAGCTAAAAAAATATTTAAATATTAAGTAATATTAAAGGATCAGTAAAATAAATGCAATATTTAGAAATATTAGTATTAATGTAATATTAGTAATTAATATGACGCGATTTTAATTATTGGATACAGTTGAGAGCAAGCAAAAATAATTTTCTAATTTCTGATTTCTTATTTAAAATCTACAATATGAATATAGGATGCGTTTGAAGGGCCGGATAAAAATGCGTTGCGGGCCGGATTTGGCCCGCGGGCCGTAGTTTGGAGACCCCTGTATTAGAGTGAATAGTTATAGTCTGAAATAGGCGCATGCATGGGAAGAAGAAAAATACAAAACACGCACGCACACACAACACCGTGATGTGTTAGTTCTTTTTGAATGAGGGACATGAAGTGGAGGGTGGTGTTAGTTACTGCGTGTGAGAATATAAATATTGATTAAAATAAAGATGAATAAAACTTTTTTCTATCTTCATTAGCTTATTGACACCTAATTTAAAGTAGTAGAATACACTGTTCATTCGATTTTTCTTAATTCTAAATTTGATGATTTTCATAGTAATAAATTAATAGAACTAAAAAGCTCTATTTATACAATTTTTGAAATACAATGGGCAAAAACATTGCCACAACCTTTGTCAACACTGCTATACTTATGAATTAGGCATGGAAAATATACCTTTGGCGTGAAATTGGTTAACAGGTTGTTACATTTAAAAAATAATATATCAAGTCTGAGGGTTTATGGAATAATCAAAAGTGAGAGCACATTTAAAACGGATAGTAAATTTAGATCAGGGTGCGAAGTAGAAAATTTTCACTTGGGGGGGGGGGGGGGGGGGGATGCTCTACTAGGTGGAGTCACCCCTCACATAGAAACACACAAACGTTGTAGGGACGTCCCATGAGGTCTACTTATACAAAAAAGATCAAAACCTCAAATAAAAGTAACGTGCTTGTATGCATATCTAAAGCTACATGCTACTACACTGCCAACATTTTGAGATGGATAGCATACGTTCTACAGATCAAAAAAGTGTCAGTGAGAATTCTTATGAATATGGGATTATCACTTACAGTTTATGTATGTAATTTCCCTTACTATACATATACAAAAAATAAGCGCATCTCGAAAAAAATAATTATTCTTAAAACTTATAAAATCATTCTGAAGAGCAGGATTGGTAGAGTTGGGGCAGGAGAAAAAAGTAGTGATCGGCTTCTAAAGAGATTACGACTCAGAGTGAGAAATCTGAGATTAGGAGTCAGAGCACTTGTGATCATATAAAACATTTTGTTAAAACATACCGCTATTCAACTAATGTAGCGTGATATAAAATAGAATTTACGCATCTACGTTCAACACCCTACGTTAAAGTTGGAAAATCCTTGAAAAAATCACTAAACTATTCAGCGAATGCTTTTCTGGCTTTCTTGTGTGCAAAATTTCTAATAGCACTATCAAAATGAACTTGTCAGGTAAGGCTGGACTTAATGCTTGCTTAGTCTAGATAGGTCAGCAAGTCGAGTTTGTGACATATTAAATAATTTTTGATAAGTTAAGAGAGAGATAAGTGAAATATTTTTTTCAATTTTTAACCAATGAAATTACACCATTCGAAGAATTGATTTGAGTATTCAAATGAAAAGTGTGAAATCCAATCAACTTCAAACACTCCTATATATTATATTGAATATGCACGAGAACGTGAGATGCCGGGTATAGATTAGTAGTACAGTAGAAGTTATTCATTATTTTTGAGTCTGAGGTATAAATTATTGCAAACTCCCTGAATAAGAAATGAGAGGTAGCAGACCAAATGGATAATGGTAAAAATAAAAGATATCTTATGTGCGATTTCGAATATATTCAGCAAGCATAAACTAATACATTTTCTGACCAATCAATATAGTAAAAATATAACCTTTTCTGGGCTGTTAAATTTTGAAGCTGCTAAAACTGATACACATTTTCTGACAATTGATTTTTTTATCAAAATCGTTATTCACAAAAGGCCGGCTCAAGTTCTCTTCAAAGGAAGGAAATCTGATATGCATGTGCTGTTAACATAGAAGGAAATGAGTAAATATGCAAAAAGTATATTTAAAATCATAAAACTAGTATATTACATTTTTTAGATTAGTTATACTCAGAGAAAGGGCACAAAAGCTTTAATCCGTTAATCGTTAATTACATAAATAGTTAACCAAAGAATTTTAACTTTCGTTAATTTACTTTAAATCTGTTAAAAGTTAATCACAAAAATCAATATTTATTTTTATAATTAGTGATTTTTTTCGATTCTAATTTTTGTCTCACCCGGTTAGAAAGTAAGAAGTACAATTCAAAAATAAAATTAAAATTTTTGCTGAAGAAGCCATGAAACAAAGGGCTTACGATATGTGCTGCAACAGCAAAGAGAATAACAAAAAAAGGTACATTTTTAGCAGTATAGCAGGGTTGGAAGTAAAAAAAATGGGGACAGAAGCAGGATTTGGACAGATTCTAGATAATTATTTTGATTCTCTGAATTTTTTAATTCTGTTTTTTCATTTCTAAATTTCTGATCTTGGTTATGATTCTGACTCTCAAAATAAGATTTTGATTAGTAAAACGCATATTTGTAGATATTTACAGACGCTAAAGTTGTTTGTCATAGCTGTCAAACACTAAAGAGCAGGTGCACACTTTCTGAATATATGAATGAAAAATTCCGGCTCTAGCCGTGGTTTCTTCTCTGCATGCTGATTGTCATATAATTGTGTTGAATCGAGGAACTGTGGAGCTCAGTTCTTAGTTCTTCACAAAACTCTCGTCGTTCTCCTGATGTATGCCAGCTAAGCTCCAGCGTTACAATTACTGAGAAAATATGGCTTTGTCGCTCTTTCAAAGGTCTCATTTGATTCGGATTCTGATATTGGGTTTTTAAAAAAAATGATTCTGATTCTGATTACGATTCTAGAAATTGTTGTGATTTTCGTTATGATTATAATTATAATCAGAATCGGACCTAATTCAATCAAAAGTTTTGCTGGATTTGTTGATCAAATTCAATACAGCAATTCCTTCCAGTGCAGGGTGAACAACCATTATTTTATATGGAGAAGGAACTCTTTAGAGCTAAAATAGTATAACTTTTAATGCCAACTTTGAAATGTAACTTTTGTAAAAGGAAAGAAAAAAAATGTTTGTTTACAGGTTAATAAAAGTAAACTATAAAATAGAAAAAAATAATTTTGCTTTTTTTCATAACTAAAAGAAATGAAAATCAAAAAATTTAAGATTGTCTAAAACAGTTTTTCTATATTTTTTTAAGTAATTGATTTTTTTGTTATAATAAAAATGGATCCAATCATTTTTAAATGAAAAGATCAATTTTCGAATTTTTGGATTCAAAATTTTTTTTAATAATACGACTATGAAATTATTTTTATTAACGATTTTATAATAGACGAAGTTAATCCTTCGTTAACGTTCGCTACTTCTCGTTATACTATTCAAGCTTCTATTAAACATTTTTTAAATATGATATACTTTGAAAAAAAATAATACAATAGTTTTTTTATTTCAATAACGTCATTATGAAAGCTTCAAGTTGTTTTCCCTTAATTTTTACAACGTGCTGAAAAATATTTTTAAACGAACTATAATAAAAGTAGGCTTCATGCGAGATCGAACCCAAGACCTTGAGTTATCGAAGCCAAGTATCTAACCAACCTTACTCACGCAGCGAGTAAAAAATAAGAGAATTCATGAATAGCTCAAAAGAACTATAATAAAAAGTAAGTTTGGCTAGGAAACATTTTGAGAAAGTATGATCGATTAGGTTAAGTATTGTTTGTCAGGTTCGCACCCATAATTTCGAATATCGTGGTTCCGCCCGAAATGCGAGTCCAGGAAGCCTAATGCCGACCCTCGTTTTGGAATATATTATTTTAAAAGAGTATGTTTCAAGTATATAAATACAGCTGAGTGAAGGATACAATCATAACGCGAATGCTCCTAAAGTGGGAAACAATCTTAATGTCTAGTGATAGCTTCAAACAAAGTTAGAATCGGGTCGCCAGAGCAATTAAATATTTTAACGACATCTGGGATTTTAGAAAAAAAAAGTAACAAAAGGAGCATCGATGCAAGTAAAACTCGTTTTCAGAGAAGTTTTAGTTATTTCCTCATTTTGCCATTATTTGCAACCTATAAATCTAGCATTTTAGAAGTTTTATTATTACGCATGGTAGATAAAGGGCATAAAATCCGAAAGATGTTAACCCGTAAAACGCCCCCTCCCCTTCACTAAAAAATTGGCTGAATCATATCCTTTCAAATTTTGTGACTTTTCCTAAAATCGCTAGCTGCATCTTTTGAAACCATTTTCATGGTAGTTGAATGACCCTTTCATGTCCAAAACTTTCAATCAAAATAAAAAATTAAAATTTTTCAGCAAAATTTTGACATTATCTGTACTTAACCTTATAACTTAGGATCTATATTATATAATACCTTGAAAATTTATAATTATATACAGTTTAGAACGCATAACACTTTATATATTTAATTTTTTCAATAATCATGGCTAATTTTTAGAAAATGTCAATCAAAATTTTGATTGATCAAAAATATATCTAATAAAATATACCTTCAAATTTTACATAAAATATATGTGTTATACTAAATCGGCCATTCTGGTTTCATTTCAGGACTCATTTTTTACGTTTAGGATCTGAAAATACCTATAAGTGTTAATCAAATTTGCGGTTTACTTCTAAAAATTATCTCCAAAAACATTCATTCAAATGGCCAAATGGAAGATGCTGGTTTCATTTTTGGACTCAGATTTGGCATTTATAGTTTTAAAATATCTGAAAGCTTCAATCAGATTTGCGGTTTACTTCTAGATACTGTCTTCAAAAAAATAAAATATCTATTTTATACCAAATCGACTATGCTTATTTTATTTCTGTACTGGATTTTGGATAATACGGTTAAAAAATATCTCGAAGTGGCAATTGAATTAGTAATGTATGCCTGAAAATCAGTTCTGTAAAAAAATTTCAAAAAATGGCTGCGTATTAAGTATATAGTAAAATTATACTTTTTTTTTTGTATATTTTGGCTTATAATACTTTCTACAATCATCTTGAGTATGAAATATTTATTTAAAAAAAAACAAAACGTATTATAAAATCTTTAGAAAATTTGTATGAGAGAAGGAACCAAGTTGAAAACTAATTGAAAAGAAAACATGTGATCAAAACAAATAATTAAAAAAATATATCTTGACTAAATGGAAGATCTACCATGTTCTAATGAACTAGGAAGTGGTTTAATTCAAAAAAGAGTTTGACTGTGAAAAAGAAGTTCCTCTTTTACAAATGAAAAATATTTAAATTTCAATATTTAAGCTTATCATCTAGGATTACAATTAACATTTAGCTAAGATGGTAGGAAATCTGAAAATTTAGAATAGGTCAGATTTATCAAAAATGGCACAGATGCCAATATGTGAGAAATTAGTCACTATCAAGATATTTTTAATTTAAATTGAATTTGTCCATCTTTTTCCTTTTGCGTCAAAGAGATAATTTTTTAGATGAAGAACGTGGACAACTTTTTGTAATTGAACAATGAACATCATGAATGATTCATCAGAAAAAAAAACCTTTGAAATGAGATTGGTTGACAAATATTCAGGCGTGATAATAAAATACACGAACTGATAAAAAAAAATCTAGGATCATCAAGAAGATTCTTTAATCAGAATGCTTTGAGAGAGGAAAAAAGTAATTTTATCCTTATAAAAAAATTTTCGAACACACATTGAAGAATATAAATTTCTAATGAAAAAAGAGCTACCAAGAAAGGATCATCATAGAATGAATACCAAAATTACATACTGTAAATTATAATATGCCGTAGAGACTACGAGCCGATAACGAATTTGTAGCCAAAAAGATGGAAGTCCTATCGAGTTACATAAGTTACTGTAGAAAATATTTTGAGTGAATTAAACACCTAAAGTTGGTTTATTAAATAAATTAAGAAAATGATTAGCAGAGAAATACTGCAAGTAGAAGTTATTTTTATGTTTATATATTTGACATTGATTTACTAGTTTAATCGATTTTTTTGACAGGTTTTATTGATTTCATAAAAAATAAACATCACCATTAAATTCTACATACTTGAAATGTATAAAAAACTTTTTATAAGAATAAAAATTTTAATTTTGACATGGGCTGTCATATTTAAATTATTTTGTCAGGTTTGACTAATTTTTATTAAAAAAAGGAATATAACCAGTAAAACAGCCTACTTGAAAATGGGTATATGTGTGTAAAATGCCTATATACAGGGTAAACTTTATCTTCCTATACTTTCTTAAACGTAATTCTCTAAACCAAAAAACCGTGCCTGATTTTTTCTTTTTGGGATAAATCATTTTTTGACAGTTTTGATTGATTTTCATAAAAAAAAAATGAATATCACCACTGAATTACGCATGCTTAAAAATGGGTATATATGTGTAAAAAACTTTATATTATTACTTAGATAAAAAGTTTCTTTTTAAGATGAGCTGTCATATATAAATCAATGCTTTGATAACTTTAATTGATTTTTTAAAAAAATGAATATCACCACTGAATTACGCATGCTTAAAAATGGGTATATATGTGTAAAAAACTTTATATTATTACTTAGATAAAAGGTTCCTTTTTTGAGATGAGCTGTCATATGTAAATCACTTTTTTGACAGGTTTGAATGATTTTCATAAAAAATAAATATCACCACTGAATATAGCATGTTTGAAAATGGGTATATATGTGTAAAAACATTATATAATTATTTAGATAAAAAGCTTCTTTTTGAGATGAGCTGTTACATTTAGATCAATTTTTTGACAGGTTTCATTGATTCTTATAAAAAATGAATATCACCACTGAATTCAGCATATTTTTAAATGGGTATACATGTGTAAAAAACTGTATATAATTATTTAGATAAAAAGTTCCTTTTTGAGATGAGCTGTCACATTTAGATCAATTTTTTGACAGGTTTGACTGATTTTTATAAAAAATGAATATCACCACTGAATTCAGCATAGTTGAAATATATATGTAACATTAAAAATATTTATAAAAACTTATTAATATCTGAGAAAAATGGGGGGGCACTTTACGCCCCCCAAGCACTTGAGCGGGCAAATTTTGCCCAGCACTAATAGGGTTAAAAGCTAGATCACGTTAAATTATAATATAACCGAAATAGCAAACTTGCTTTTTGCGTCTGCAAAGAGTGACATTTTTACAAGATAGATTTTAAAAATAAGGAAATTTTATTCCAATAAATGGTATTATTTAGACAAGGAAACAGAGCACATTCAAGAATCCAAGCTCTCCCCTACTTCCCACCTTGCGAAATCCTTAATATCAATTTTGCGCATCCTCAAAATTTCTCCAACACGAAACGAGCTATCAAAAATGTAGCTTTGATACACCAGTTCTTCATTATTGATTAATCGCTTGCTTGTATCCACACATTCTTCACCTTCCTGCTGTTCTTCATTTTCTGGTTCTTCTCCTCCCGTTTCAGAATGTGGTTCATCCTTTGAATCGTGAAATTTCTCTTGATTCGTTTCTTCGCCAGCCTTTATTGATTGAAAGGACTCTAAAATTTCATTAGATAAGTCTGAGGAAATATTGGGCGCTGGGGTTTCTTTAACAACTTTGGATATATCAAAATCGCCAACCGATTTAGGTTTCATTCCCACAATTTGTTGACACAATCTTTCCCCTATATCCTCATTATCTTCCTCGTCACACCCTTCTTCATCGACGTTGTGGGGAAGTTGAAAGTCTTTACACTGCTCATAGCAAAGTATGGAGGCAAATTTTCCACACAAAAATACATTTCCATTTACATCAACATCTTGGTATGAAGAATGACAATACCTACTAAGGTTCAAGTGGTGACTAGATCTATTTGGCAAGAAGTAGATGAGAGCTCTGGAAATGCCAATGTTTTCGGAAATTAGGAAAATTGCTTCACAAATAACACTCGCTAAATCTTTACCCTCATTAGTTTTTATCCTTTTAAGAAGATTCGCATCAAACACTTCGAACTTTTTAAATGCATCTTCTGAAGAAGTTTTAGTATTTGATTCTCTATCAGCTGATCTGTTTACTCCGTCAAAAAATCCTAAGGAAGCCGCTTTCGAAATGGATTGGGTAATCTTTTGCGCTAAGGAATAAAACTTTTGATTATGACTGACAAAATCACTTTCACAATTAATTTCCGTTAGGACGACGCATTCAGGAGTGATGTAGGAGCCGATTACACCCTGTCTCATCTGCTTTGAAGCGAATTTCATCGCATTATCTACGCTCTCCTTACTTACTTCCTGAAGAAGCCAATTCTTAGCAATGTCATAGTCATCATGCTTGGCGAGAGCTTCTTTGCATCTTCCAATAGGCAAGCCAGTACTTCTACGCAATTTAACAAGGGAAGATTCAGCTTTGAAGAAAAGTGAAGCAAAAGATCGCCTCAAAGTACAAACACAACGAAATGAATTCAAAGAAGAGAACAAAGGAGTCATGATGCAAAATTCTAAATGAAAGCATTGCATTTTAACTTGGAAGAAAAGGAAAATTCAAAAAATTAGTCTCCATCCTTAAGTATTTTTTCATTTATTACATTTAATAAAAGGCAACCTGAATATACATTTTAATAAAGTCAATGTAATATTTGTATAAATTTAAACACTTCCTTAATCTGGCTTTTTTTCAAAAAGAAAAACTTTAATCCAAATAATTTAATTACACAGATCTTTTTTCAATTGATTTAAGACAATTTTGCATCGCTGACCGAAAATGACACCCGTTTCTCTTTTTCAGGTCAGGTTTTTATGCTAAGTTAAGTATTAAAAAATTCTATCTTCTGACTAAATCGATTACATTTTTGCCTATCGCTGCTGCTGCGAAAGTGTAACAAAATTCTACACTTTTCCCTGAGAGTACTTACTTTTATGGAAATACTTCTGAGTTTAAACAAAGCTTTGGTTTGAACTGATAGATTATACTCATATAGAGATAGTATAATCTAGGGGCTAACAGCAACATTACATTTTTGCCTGATTTTTGTTAAGATTTCTTATCAAAAAAGGGTTTTTAACACAATTTATTAATTAAATGTCATATTAATTAAATGTCATCATCATCATCATCATCATCATCATCCATTTTGCCTTCTAGGCCTGGTTATTGTTCCCAAAGAGTCGGGGTCAACCAGTTTCCTGCAAAGACTACGCCATTTCATTCTTTCTTTAGCATCGCACAAGCTTTCTTTTTTCCATATCGTGGTGAATCACTTCATTCCATGCTTTCTTTGGTCTTCCTCTCTTCGTCTTTTATCTTCTTTACAACGTTCCCTTCGGACATCATTTCGACATGACCAAACCAACGTAATCTATTCTCTTCTAAATGCACTTCTATATCCTCAATTCCAATTTTCTTTCTCAACACATCGTTGGCAATCCTATCTTTCAGCGTCTTTCCGCACATCATCCTAATCATTCTCATCTCAGTTGTTCGTAGCCTTCTCGTGTCAGCCTTCTTCATCACCCAGCATTCAGAACCGTAACAAATCGTACCTCTAACGCAAACTTTATACAGTCTTGCTTTTAGTTCTTCAGATAAAAAATTTCCACACAGTAAGCCGGATAATTCCTTGAACTTTTTCCAACCTAGGCGTATTCGCGCTCTTACACTACTAGAAACATCACTGTTGCAATTGATCATATCGCCCAAATAACATAAATCATCAACAACATCGAATGTATCATCTCCTAATTTGACTTTTTCAACAAGAGTACTTACGCTGTCTCGATTTTTGCACTTTCTACAAACAAAGCCACTCACTACAGAAAGAGAGCCCTTTATAGAGGAACATCCTTTGTGAACCCACTTATTACAAGTCGTACATAAAATGGCGTTTCTCATTACCCTCAGTCCACATAATGAACAGGGGTCTACACTACTCACTTCCCTGACACCATTAGTTTTATTACTCACAATCATCACTTTGGTCTTTGCTACATTTATTTTTAATCCTTTGCTTTCAAGTGCTCTTTTCCATTCGGTATACTTAACATTCAACTCATCCAAACTATCACCTACAACTACCAAATCATCAGCATACAAAAATTCACGATTATTTTTCGGGATTTCTGAGCTCAGAGCGTCTATCACTATGATAAACAACAAAGGACTTATTACAGACCCTTGATGAACACCAACATTTATTTTAAACCACTCTGAAAGCTCACCTTCGATACCTACTGCTGTTCTTGAATCTCGATACATTTCCATTACTGCATTCACTTCAACCTCAGATATACTCTTCTTTCTTAATGCCCAACGCATAACATTCCTAGGAAATGAATCAAAAGCCTTCACAAGATCGACAAACGCTATATACAATTCTTTTCCAACTCTCAAATACTTCTCAATCAGTTGCCTCATTATGAAAATAGCCTTTATAGTGCCTTTTCCTGGTGTAAACCCCATTTGCAGATCATCAATATCAACTTTCGCTCTGATCCTACCTTCAAACACTCTTTCCAAAACCTTCATACCGTGCTCCAGCATTTTCAGACTTCTGTAATTCTTACACTCTTTTGCATCGCCTTTCCCCTTGTACAACGGAACTAAAACGCTTTTTCTCCAACTTTCTGGCATTTTTTCTCCATTCATCATTCGATTTCCAATCTTTTCTAACTCATTTTCCATTTGACACATCTCAATCACCTCAATAGGTACACCACTTGGGCCAGCCGACTTACCATGCTTCATCTTCAATATAGCGGCCTTTATCTCCTCTGCTGTTATTAGCCTTACTGGACCCTGGATAATATTGTTACTGGAAGAAATTTCCCAAGAATTTTCATTATTGTAAAGTTCTTCACAGTATCCTTTCCATGTTTTCAATCTGTCTTCTAGATCAAGATGTTTGTTTCCATTTTTATCTGATATGCAAGGCACGCCAACAATATCTTTTTTATTTCTAGTGCTATGTTTTGCCATTTTAAAGACTTCTCATTCTTTCTTCTGGTCTCAAATTCTTTTAATTCCTTTTAAACTTCGGCAGTCATTGCCCTCCTAGTGACCTTTTTTGCCTCTTTCCTGCTCTCCACATAATCCTTTCTAGCTAACTCCGTCGCTAATTTTTGTATTTCGATTTCTTATTTTTAACTGCATTCTTAACATCCTGGTCATTCCACTACCAACTCTTTCTTTCTCCTCTAGATTTCGAGACGCCGCACACTTTTTTGATAACATTTGATAAAACCTTCATCTTGTCATCCCAGCAATTGGCCTCTTCCAGAACACGCTGTGCTTCTCTAACAAACTTTTCCTTTGTACGAGTCCCTTTCAGTTTCCAAGTTTTCACTCTCTCTTTCTTTTCCCTATTAATCGTTCGTTTAAATCTCTATAACTTTTTCTGATAGACTTTTTTTTCCTTAAAAGTTATTATAAAAGGCAAATCATTGCAAAATGTTAAAAGTTATTTTACTTTTTGTAGATTTTTGTAGCTTGCATCAATTTAGCTTTTAAACTATTTTTGAATGATGCTGAGAAAAATGAAATAATGCAATCTTAATTTATTGTTTTATTTTTGTTTGCACAATTATAACTTCATTTTATACCCTTACCGCTGAATCAATCACATTTTTTCATATAAACATCGCAGGGTGTCTAGTAGACTCTTTGCCTTCAGACTACATTCACTCTTATAAAACTATCCAACCTTCAGTTATTTGTTTTCAGTTGTTTTCTCTATGAATCAAATAACGTTTCAATTCCTGTAATGTGCTTGGTAGACTACTTCATTTTCAAATGAAAAGCCTATTCAACCCCTCCCCCCCCCCCAAACAATTTTGGATTTTTTAAACTAGTGTATATTAGATATGCAAATTTAATTAAAATATTTTAGCTGAAAGTATAGTATTTAAATTCACCAATTTTGTAAAAAAAAATATAAAGTAGTCTTATAAATTTAGGACTTTAGGTATGCGCTGAATACACTCTATTTTAAAGGATTGCTTGAATATTTGGTCTACCGTGGTACTTCCAGAACGCTAATTTTGAAAATTGCAAAAAAAAATTTCGCAGCCCTAATAATTTTGAGGATGTGCGCCCCTGATCTGAATATAATCATACTTTGACATTTTACTCAAGCTCCTAAAATATTGAAATACAAGATTATTCTTTTTTAAAAAAGTTGAAGAAAAAAATAATGGAGTAAAATGATTTCAATGTTCTACTGAGCCCTCGATTTCTCATGGTTATAATTCTGATATAAAAAAAGTGCTATAAACTCTGAAAGAATAAATGTAGTTTAAAATCAGCTAAACTAAAATCAAGTTTAAAAAGTCCTTTCCAAAAATCTCAATTTCAAACTTATGACCTTGTAATTCTGGAATCTACTTTTGGTTATCATAGTATAGTTCCCAAGATATAAAATTTCGAATTTTCAGTTGTTTTTGGTTAAATAATAACATATTTAATTATGGCTATTTTAAAAACGCATAAACTATCACAAAAAATGTGCTTTATGTGGTGATAACTACAATACAAATTTTGGTGGTGTAAGAAGAAAAGGTTAAAACAATGTTTCAGTAAAGTAAAGAAAAAAATAGGTACAAATATTGGCATAGGTTGTGGGACTGATTTTATTCAAAAATTCTTTCAATTTGCACATATTGATTGCAAGAAGGTTCTTCAACATAAAAGTACGTGATTCCTGTTTCTGTGGTGCGACATTGAGAGAATTCTCTTAATATTTGATGGTTTGAAATCTTACTAATTCGAAAACATTCTTAATGCTTAAACAAAAGTTTTTAATTTAAAAAAATATGGAGAATAAAAAGTTATTTTAGTTTATGGAATAGCAATCCTGCTGTCTATGTTTTTGATTTGAAAACATTTATTACTTAATAAAAAGTTTATTTAATACACACGCAACAATTAATTAGAAAGATAGTTCTCAATAATTATAAACAAATTACATGAAAATTACTTTAGAAAAAAAACTTAGACGACATTTGCAAAAAAGGTTAGAAAAGGGACAATAAAAAATATTAATTTTTTTTTAATGTTTTTGAATTTATTTCTCTAAGTCTTTGGAGAGATTTTAGATTTTACCTAACAAAAATAACTCTCAGTTCTGAGAATTGTATTTCAAATTTATCAAAAATATTGTAAAATTATTATTTTATTGAACATTCTACGTTTAACGCTCATTTCTCTTTATTTTGCTCTTCTCCCCCACACCCCCCCCCCCTCCACCTCACACATTTTTTAACCCTTATAAGATCCTAGGGCTCATTTAAATCTAATTTTTTAAAAAATTATCTTTTATTAAAAATTTCAAAATCATAGCCTTAAGTTTTAGTATTTGTTACATATAATATAAAAATCACAAAATAATTTTTAAAACACAATAAAATGTTTAACTTATTAGGATATATTTTTTTATACATTTGAGATCCTTGGGCTCAAAAGAGTCCAAGCAAGAAAAAATTATAGTAATTAATTTTTTCCTTTCATAATTTAAGTTTTTTTTTTAGTACTAAATTGTTACATTTTTTATAAAGGCATGTACAGCGACTCTTCCCCTTCCATTAGCGAGTTTTCTAAGGTAGAAGATCATGTTTCATTATGTGAGACTGAAGAATGTTATAGTGATTTTTCCGATGGAATGCTTTCTAATTTAGAAGATGAGGAAACTTATGAGTATTGTCTTTTGAAAGATGGGGAGACAAAATGGTATCATGACAATTTTAATTATTCAAGTAAAGAAAGATGTCATAATAGCATATCAATGAAGCCAGGTCCAACAAGTTATGCTTGATCAAGGATAGAAGATGAGTACACAGCTTTTATGCAATTTTTTCCACCAAAAATTTTGAATACAATAATGAAGTGGACTAACATTGAAGGCAAAGTTGTGATGGGTGGAGCTTGATACCGTAAAGTTTGAAGCTTATTTTGGCCTGTTGATTCTTGCTGGAGTTTTCAAATCCAAAAACGAGTCCACTGCCAGCTTATGGGATGATGATACTGGGGGAAGTATTTTTAGAGCTACAATGTCTCTGAAAAACTTCAAAATGATTTCAAGAGTTTTACGATTTGATGACAAAAAACAAGGGAAAATAGAAGAGAAAAAAACAAGTTTGCTCTAATTCAAGAAATTTGGGATGAATCGGCTGCTATTCTACCAAAACTTTTCAATCCCGGTTTTCAAGTAACAGTAGATGAGCAGCTCAGAGGCTTCAGGGGAAATTGTCCTTTTAGACAGTACATTCCTACCAAACCAGATAAATATGGATTAAAGTTTTGGATTTTAGCAGATGTTGAGAGTTTTTACGTATGGAACATCCAGCCATATTTAGGAAAGCAACCTGTAAATGCAGCTGAAAAAAAAACAAGGAGAGCGTGTTGTGATGGATATGACAAAAGGACTAAAGGGTCACAACGTGACGTGTGACTTTTTTTTACCACTTTGAACCTGTCTAAAAGACTCTTAAAAGAGAGAAAAATGACTTTGCTTGGTACAGTTCGTAAAAACAAAAAGTTTATACTACCAGCAATACTTGATATAAAAAAGCGCCATGTATTTTCTTCTGTGTTCTTGTTCACCGAAGAAAACATGCTTGTTTCGTATATGCCTATAATAAACAAAAACGTCTTCCTTTTATCTTCTTTTCATAAATCTAAAAGAATCGACGACTCTGATACAAAAAAACGAGAAGTGATTATACATTACAACAAAACTAAAGTTGATGTTGATGTAGTTGATCAAATGGTATCAAATTATTCAGTCAAAAGAAAAACAAAGCGCTGGCTAATTGTGGTTTTTAGTAACATAATTGATATTTCCGCACTTAATAGTTTTATTTTATCAAAAGAGATTTTCATAAAAAACAAAAATTGTTGTGATGTCAGGCGAAAATATTTGGTTACACTAGAAAAAAAACTTATAGAACCACTGATTAGGGCAAGGCCAAAACTGCTTAGAACTTTATCAAGCAAAAATTTGGTACTTAAAATAAAAAAAAGAAATAATCAAGAAGTTGAAGAAGAAATTTTTCATGGGCCAAAAAAAGCAAGATGTCATCTTTGCATAAACACAAAAAATAAAATATCTCTGAAATGCTCTATTTGTGACTACTTTGCATGCAAAAATCATTTGAAATATGTTGTATAAATTGTTCTATTTAATGTTTTTATATTTTGTGCCATTTCAATAAATTTTTCAGGTGAATTAAAATTTTGAAAAAAAAGGTTGAAAACAGCCCAAGGAACCTATAAAGTTGGGAAAATAAGGGTACCATAAGGGTTAAGCTATACTGTTTTTGAAGCTATTTTTAAAGATTATACTTGATCATATTTATAATATTTATTATTGCTTATTTTATTCAAAAATATTTCAAGGCTAACTTTAAACATAACCATAGCAGAGCATCCAATATTCTTTTACTCTCAAATTGCATTTCAAGAGCATAATTTTGTTCTTTAAGATCTTAATTCAGCTCTCCATTAACAGGTATTTTATCCAAATTGAAGGAGCATTGATTCATAATCAATTCTTTAGATTTGATCCGACTCAAACTTTCCGACGTCAAAATATCAATTAAATTTAAGGGATGGAAAATTCGAAAAATTCCCACTTTTCACCTTCCGATACAATATAAACAGCATATCCTTGAACGCATTTAGCTTTTCATAGCAATTTGATATGTTTATATTTTAATCTAACCCTATCCGTGACCATCTATTTTAGCCCCTCACATTTTCGCGGGAACATACTAAATAAATTATTAGGAATCTGATGGTGTCATTTATTTTTCATGAAAATCAATCAAATCTGTCAAAAATGAATAAAACCTGTTAATCAATGCCAAATAAATAACTTCAAAATATATCATAAATTCCACATGTTTTAGTCATAATATAGTCTTAATTTATTTAATAAACCAACTTTTGGTTATTAATTTGTACAAAATATTTTGGCTGTCAGTAAATTAGCTTTCACATGGAACTTAATGCCAAACACTTTCCCTAATTAATTTAAAATAAAGTTATCCTTACACAGAAAATCGAACATACTTAATTAGATTTTCGAAATATTTTTGTAACTATAGATTTAGATAGCGGTTACTCTTTAAATTTTGTTATTTTGTAGTCAGTAAACTTTTTTATGATTTTGCAATAATTTTTGTAAGATTTAACAATTCAACCTTTATCTATTTCATCACGAAGTTATATTTGTCAATATATACACAGGTAATGAATACTAAATTTCAATGTGGTAAAAATGGTTTTATATTTTGTTAATTAGACACTACATTACATTTTATATATTTGAGTTCAATAGGTATCATTTTCTTTCTTGATATAAAATGATTTTATATTATAATAAATTTAATGATAAATAATTCATCAAAATTTTTTTTATAAATATCTTTGTAAAATAAAATGGTAAAAAATATTACTGGGTGCTAATCAAACTAAACAAAGCACTTCGGCTACCTTTAATTTGATTACTTTTTCTTATTTTATCCTTCCCTTCGTTAAATAATAATCAAAGACAAAGCTTTGAACTATATATCTCAATAGCACCTCTATTGTTTTGCTTACAAATTAGTTATAAGCTTGTAGTCTGTACATAATTTCTCCTATACTTTATATGGTATCTAATTTTACAATTTATTCTAAATGGGTCTTTGCTTGGTAGCTCTACTTTTATCAGAAATTTATTTTATGCAGTCTATGTTCTAAAAAGTTTTTTCAGAGATTTATTTAATTCATAATTTAAGCGCTTTCAAAATTCCTGTTCTTGATGAAATCATTCATAATCTTCTTTTTTCAATTAGAAAAAGTTTTACACATTTTTCATCTAAAATACTCTCTCATTCACACAAAAGGAAAAAATTTATCAAATTCGATTAATATTTATAAAATATAAATCTGGAATTGATGAAATATATATAGGGAATTGATGATTAAAATATTAACTAATAGGATAAAGGGTTAAAATTTTTTGATTCACAATAGAAAAGCTTCTTCTTCTTCACGGTGAAGATGTTTTTTGAAAATCTCAATACTAGATTTTTACACCATCTCACAGTAATTGGAAAACTGTATATCTTCTATGTAGACAACTTACATACTTGTTTCTTAAAACAATATAGCCACCCAAAGGACTACTATATTGACAATATAAAAGCACTTTATTAACGAGTTACTATAGTATTAAAATGAACTCAACATAGTAATAGAAAAAAATTTTAATATATTTATTTAGATTTTAAAATTATGTTTATGAGATAGGCATACATTACTAATTCTATTTGCACTTTGACATATTTTTTTACAGTAAACGTAAAAACTTAGCCAAAAATGGTATTAAGTCAATTTTTGGAAAAAAATTTCATGCAAATCTAAAATATTTGGTTGACATTTTCACATTCTAATTAAGAAATCTGAGTCCAAAAATGCATGTTGATCTAGTATATAAAAATATTTTATTGAAAATATAAATAATTATCTAGAAATATTTTTTGGTCGTCTACCAAAATATGATAGACATTATCACGCTCTAATTGGAAAAAATAAATCAGGAAATAAAATCACCATGTTTGATATATTTTTAAAAAATATATTTTATTTGAAATGTAGATAAATGTTTTGGAGACATATTCTTAGACATAAACCGCAAATTTTGACACTTTTAGACATTTCCAATTCCTAATTGCTAAAACTGATAATATTTTTGGAGAAAATTTTCAAGCGTAAACCGCAAAATCTTAAACAATAATTAAATATTGTTTAAAATTATTGGACACAATTTTCAGATGTAAAGAGAAAATTTGACTTACGCCTCCAAAAAATTCACACACAAATTATGAAAACTGAGTAGAGAAATGAAATTAGCATGGTCGATTTGCCATAAAAAAATAAATTTTATCTAAAATTGAATGAATGTTTTCATTAGAAATTTTATCAATCAAAATTTTGGTTTACATTTGTAACAAAGTTGCCATTTTTATTGGAAAAATATGCATACATAAGTGTTATGTATTCCAATATTATATATGACTATAAATGTTTAAGAGTGTATCTATATAAACATTATGATATAATAATTTTGTTGAAAAAAAGTACATTTGATTGGCAGTTTTTAAATGAGGGGGTCATTAAACTATCGTCAAAATAGTATCAAAAGGGATAGCTAACGATTTTAAAAAAGCTTTTCATTCTGTGATGGTCTTTCCTTGATAGTTCTACTTTCATTTGAAATTTATTTTTTACAATTGGTATTCGAAAATACTTTTTTCAAAGATATATTCAAAATAGAATTTACACGATCTCAGAAGTTTCCTAGTGATGAGTTCTTTTTTATAATCTTTGGCTTTTTTAGTATCATGTTGTAGAAACAGATATCACTCTGTGTATGTTAAATCCTTATTTAAAATTTGTTTCCATGATAAAATTGTTCTCGATGCTCTTTGTTCAATTACAAAGTTGTCCACCTTGACCATATAAAAGATTAAATCTTTCACCTAAAAGATGGCAAAATTCTATTCCCAATATGAAATTTTCTTGATAGTAGTTAAATCTTCAAATATTTGCATCTGTAAATTTTTTGATGGCTACTTGAAAATTTTGAGATTTTAATTGAGAGGAAGAATATCTTGTTGATATTAAAGATCTTTTTGAAACACTCAATATTAGATAACAATACGAATTCCTAATTCATAGGAATATGGAAAGTTATATACTTCCTACCATATTATAATGAGACTCAAGATTTCAATTTTCTTTTGATCACGCATTCTCATTTTAATGTGCTTTCAGGTAATTCCCATCTTTTATAATTCGTTTTAATTTTTACTAATAAATACAGTCAAACCTGCTCTCGCCACCACTTTCTTACGGTTCCGATCAAATTTACATTAAAAATACCCTGTAAAAGACCACCACCTCTGTAACGGCGCCATAACATTGCAGTCGGAATCTTAATAAAAACTTGCACAAAAACGCCACGCAACATAATAGTAAATTATTTTGTTAGCCTTCCTTATTTATTATCTACATTACTAGAAAATGAAATCTTGCATCTGTTGACTATTGAGATGATAAAAAGAAATTTTCTAATGATGTGAATTACAACTAAACTTCAAATGTAATTTATCATATGATATATGACTGGCACGCCCACATCTTGATCACTTTTAACAATGAACGGTAATCTTCGATGTGTATCAAGTTATGTAGAGTAGTAGATAAAATAAGATTTCATGTATACGACTAACACGCATATGCCTTGTCATTCATGTAGCATTGATAATTGTAATTAATGATGTATACGTATTTACATGGCAACTGTTTTACTTAGAATGAAAGTTTCCTCACATATTTTTGTTTTATTTAGAGCTAACACATAATAATTGTTTTCTATCAAAATGTCTAAAGGAAATAAAAAAAAACTGTCCTTTGTAGATAAAGTTAAAGTGATTGAAATGTGCGAAAAAATTGAAAGTTCACGTAAAGTGGATGGCGCATTCAGCGTCAGCAAAGATCACGTTCAAAATATTATGAAGCGAAAAGCCACAATTTTTCATGAATTTCAAAACGATCGTAAACGTAAAATGCGAAAAACAGGAAATGAAAAAGTTAATCAATTAAGTTGGAAGTGGTTTCAAGACTCTACAACTAGAAGAGTAATAAAACAATAAATTAAGATTGCATTATTTCATTTTTCTCAGCATCATTCAAAAATAGTTTAAAAGCTAAATTGATGCAAGCTACAAAAATCTACAAAAAGTAAAATAACTTTTAAAATTTTGCAATGATTTGCCTTTTATAATAACTTTTAAGGAAAAAAAGTCTATCAGAAAAAGTTATAGAGCTTCAACAAAAACTGAAAAATTTTACAGCATAACTTAAATTTTTTTGAAAACTTGATGTATCCCCTACTGTTTTACTCTTCTTCTTTCCCATACTTTATGTATGGCATGACAGGTTGGTAGAGATGATGAACTAAGCACGGAAACCTCTGGATTCGATTTTTCATCGATACGAATTTGTTCATAGTTTGACATAAGCGGTACACCAGTGCTTTGTCAATGAAAATACACCCGCTGCACCTTACCTTTTACTCAAAATTTGCTACATAATTAACATAAGAGAGAAATGAAACAAAATAAACTAATAAAGCAATTTTCACTATTTTAAAATGGAACCGTCTGTCCTCAGAATAATTTCAAAATAATAGGATGCATAAAGAATGAGAGTTTATTTGATATTTTCAAGTTTTTATAAGCAGCAAAAGTCAACGTTTAAGTAGCCAACCCTTATAGGGTGATTTGGTAGCACTTGTGTTTTTTACATATTGTAAAGAATCATAGTATACAAAAATGGTAATTTAATCACTTTTTATAAAATTATTTAAGTCTAAAAACACAAAACCATTAAAAAATTATACTAACATAAATCAAAGTATACGAGAAAAGAAAATCATTGCTTTTTTTGAATATTTTTGTCCACAAATAAAATTCTGACAGCAGTTATAAATAGATTAAGTACATTTTTAGCAACTGAAACATTTTGTTCCGATATTATATTTTTATTATAATAATCAGCAAATTTTCTTTAAAAAAATGATTTAATTAATTATGTACAAGTGTTACTTATAAAATTTAACAATCGAAGATTATGAAAAATATCTCTGCTCAAATATTAAGCAAATAGAGTATTCTTGTTTTTAAACTAAATAGCTAGTCAAAATATTCATTCCCAAATAACTATTGAAAAAATTAAAGTTTTCAAATGTTAAAAAATGTAACAAACGTAGTGATAAAGAGATTTTTGTTGAAAAAAATTCTTAGCATAAAATTGTAACGATTGAAAACTATTTTAAAACTCTAAATGCAAATTAGACAGAAGTGGTGTAGCCAGATAAACATTGATAGGCGGGGGGCACAATTTAAAAACAAAAAACTTCAGCAACATTATTTATACTTATTTGATCCTTTCATTGGAGAAATTTTCGAAAACTGATATCGCATAAGATGCATGGCGGCACCATGGGGTACATAGGAGAGTCGGCACGGCCCCTCATGCCCAGCCTAGCTACGTCACCCGAGAGAAGAAAGCTGAATGAGATAGGGGAGCTTAAACAAGAGAAGAGAGCTTGAGTAAAAGAAGAGACCCTGAATGAGAGCTTGAGTGAATTGAGGTATTATATTTAATCTACGAGAAAACAAGAATCTCAAAATTTTTGGTATGATTAAAAAGGATGAAAAAGTGATTTATTTAAAAAAAGATACACAAAAATGATAAGAAACTATTTTTTGAGTGTTGAAATACCTGCAGCCATAATTTCGTCGACAAGTAGCAAATTTGATGCAAGCGTGCTTCTAGAAAAAACAAATCAAAAAATTATTAATACCCAAAATATACAACTTATATCAACTTATTTTTGAAAAAATTAGACCTCTGTTTTTAGATAAATCAATAAGTCAAGGGTTAAATCAATTTTTTTAATATTATGCTTTTGCCATTATTATTATTATTATTAGTCCCGCTCAATAGATATTTTATAACTATGAAAAATATTTTGTTTAATAGATTAAAAAAATTAACTTGATAACTTAACTATAATATATTGACTATAAGTAGACATATACAGTAAAACCTCCGACTTCTACCACCTCTATAATCCGACTACCTCTTTACTTCGACCGGTTTTTTACAGTCTAGTCTATATCTACTTTATTTCACTATTATATAACCTCTCTATCTTGACCACCTCTCAACTCCGAACACCGACCACTTGTTTTATTTTTTTTGACAACACAGTATACTTTAATAATTCACCAACTATTATGTCTTAAAATCAATTCTCTACTTTCTATTTCAATCATTTTTTACATCTCACTAACAATACAACTAAATTTATATAGAAAATCCAACAACATTTCGACATTAAAACATAACATTCATGATATAAAAATATAAATTGAATTCATCTATCTAACTTATTCATTTAATAGATTGTTGAGAAAAAAAGAAATGTATGAGACATACATGATACTTTTGAAACACATGGTAGTTGGAAATTATGAATAGAAAAGAATTCCTCACACCAAGCTTAATCCATTACATAGTCTTACATTCATACTCATGTTTTTCATTTATAGCTAGCTTGTCGTAAGTTTTTATCATTTCTAGAGCTTGCATACAATATTGATTGTATATTGGATATCTTGAAAAGTTTTAGTTTGATAAAAATTTCGCCTCTGTTCATACTAACTTGGAGATGGCTTGTTTTTTAAGCAAAATTTCATTAAAAAATTACAAGCTCTATCTATTTTAAGGAGAGAAAAATATGAAAAATGACATAATATTTTTTAAAACTAAAGTGTTTTATAAATTAGTTTTAGTATTTTGCGTAAAATATAAAGTTTGGCGTGAATCTACTACTAACTAACAATTATCTTAAATAAAGCTTTTTCTATTTTACATACCGTAATCCGTTCAGTTTTTATATGTAATTTAAAGTTTATGCTTGATCTCTTCAAAGTTCTCACTTATCAATATTACACATAAAAGCTAGATAACTCGGACCCTCAGGGAAATATAGAGTTTGTCCGACTTGGTGTATCTGAGAGGTACATGATCAAAACGCCCGAAACTAAAACGTTCAAAAATCGAAAACTCTAGAACTGAAACGACCGGAAAGTAAGAAATCTTAAAGAATCAATTTTTTTTGAATGTAATTAATTTTTTTTTATTTTTGACTATTTTGGTTTTCGGCCGTCTTGACCATCAATCATCTGAGATAGTCGTAGTATCAAGTGATTAAACTTTATTTCGACAAATACGACCTTAATATTTTTTTAATAATTTTTTTCAAAAGTTGTATCCAATAAATCCTATTAGTGTTCATTTCAGAGCTTTTTCATTGATTTTTATGATTTCACTCTTTGTTATTAGTTATAAGAAAAAAATAGTTTCTCTAGGTAGTTTATATAAACTGTATTATTTTGTTTCTTATTTTCTTTATTTTCATTTAAGATTTTAAAGAGCTAATTAAAAATGTCACACAAGCATAAAGAAATTCCTTTGTCTGAAAAAGTTAATCTAATCAAGTCTAGCGAGGGTAAAAGTCAAAGAGAGCTTGCTGAGATTTTCCATATTGGAAAAACAACTGTTCAAAATATTTTGAAAAGAAAAAATGAATATCTCAAATTTTACGAAGAAAATGTAAACGCATACAAGAAAAGAATTACTATTAGAACTCAAAATGAAAAAGTGGATCATGCTGTTTGGTTGTGGTTTCAAAGAGCAAGGGGATCCAACATTCCTGTTTCTGGCCCACATCTTCAAGAATTCAAGAATTCTCTGTTCGTGGCAAATAGCCCTAATTTGAAAGATTTCAAGGCATCTAACGGATGGTTGGAAAAATTCCGTTCAAGGCACAATATCAGCTTTTCTAAAATATGCGGAGAACGAGGCGATGTTGATTTGAATACAGTGGAAGACTGGAAAAATAAAATACCAGTCATTGTTCAAAATTATGAAAAAAAGAATATTTTCAACATGGATGCGTTAGCTTGTTTTATCGAGCTCTACCCGAAAAATCCTTAACTATAAAGGGTGAAAATTGTACTGGAGGTAAAAAAAAATGAAGGATAGATTAAGTATTGCAGTGTGTGTCAACATGTTAGGCGAGTTTGAAAGAGTTGTGGTAATTGGAAAATCCCCTAAACCACACTGCTTCCGAAATTTAAATTTGGAAAACTTACCTGTCATATGGAAGCATAACACAAAAGCACGGATGACATACAAAATATTTGATGAATGGGTACTCTCTTTTAACGACAAAATGAAAAGACAGAAACGAAACATTTTGCTCTTTTTGGAAAATGCTCCATCCCATTCAAAATTCGTCAATAACTTAACTAACATCAAGCTAGTTTTCATTCCAGCAAACACAACCTCTATATTGCAGCCCTTGGATCAGGGTATCATTTGTTTCATAAAGAAAAGTTATAGAAAAAGGTTTTTACGTAAAATTTTGAATGTGATGGATGAAAAAATATTAACATCTGGTATAGTTAAATCTGTCTCTCTTCTGAATGCCTGTGAATGGATAGTTTTCAGTGCAAAGTTGCAATCCAAGTTTAGTTTCAAAATGTTTTAGAAAAGCTGGCTTTCCGGTGGATGAAATTTTAGAAGTGGAGGAAGAAGAAGAGTTGAATGTGTATTTAGAGAAAATTTCTTCTAATATTGAAGAGCCTATCTTAACAGCTGATGTTATTTTCATCGAGATAGATGATGATAGTCTTGCTAATGAAGTTTATACATCAAATTGGGAGAAAGAATTTTTTCAAGAAGTCTTTAAAGAAACAGAAACTGATCAATTGCTTGAACGTGAAAGTATTTCAGAACAAAATAATGAAATTGAAAGTTTGGTGTGTCAAATTCATACTTTTCAAGAGTCTCTAGATTATATTGAAGCATTGAAAATGTTTTGTTTGGATAGAAATTATAGCGAAATTTATACTACTTTAATTGATGTAAAAGAAAAGTTAGAACAAAAGTCAATAGAATTCAAGATGAAACAAAAAAAAATCACTGATTTTTTCAAATAAAAATTTTATCATGTAAAAAACTTATTAACATTTTTGAAAATATACTATGCCTCTATAAGTCCTCTTAAAATCGACCATTTTAAAGCAGTCAATGGAGTGGTCGAATTATAGAGGTTTTACTGTACATCATCAGATCAACTGCCCCCCTCATCAAAGGGCATATGTGAGTATTAAAAGTAGCAATAAGTACCTTTAGTTTTCATGTCAAAAATATAAACAAAATTTTTATTTTTTTAGATAAATAAGTCCGGGTTTATTATTTTGCACTGAGTTGAAGATGAAACTAGAAAATTTATTCGTGCTTAAAATAGCTGGTTAGTTAACCTCTACTATATCTTGAACTGAAGTAGATATTAATTTGATTGAAACATTACGAAAAAAGGTCTTTGGCGGAACAAAAAATTAAGACCAGGAATGAATCTTAAAATGTTTGCGATCAAAAAAATACATAAACATTACGCTGAACAAATCAACTGCTTCTTGACGTTGTAAATATCATAAACTCCAGCATCTTTCGCATTTATTGGTTCTCCTAATTATAATAAAAATATATATGCTTCTGAATTATTGAATTCAAAAAGGAAATTAATTTTGAAGATGATACTACCTGTTTCTAAGTCAATGCCAATATTTGAATTTTTGCTCTTCACCTGCTCTTGTATAACTTTAACCAATGACTCTTGACTATCGTGTCCAGCGTTTGAGACCAAAGCCTGCGGTATTACGAGAAGGGAATCTGCAAACGCTTTCACTCCTAATGAAAGCTTTCCTGGCGTGTCATTGGCAACATTTTTTAGTTGTATGTGGGCCGCGACTTCAAAGGAACCAGCTCCAGAAAAAATGCCTAGATGATAATTGAAGGAGTGAAGATAATTGTGGAATGAAAATCTTTAAATGATAAAATAACCTTCCTCAATGGCGTTTTTAACTGCTCTAAAACCGTCATGAACAGCATCTTTAATTTGTGTCATCACATATTTCGTTGGTCCTTTTATTAAAATCGTGCAAGACTTTGGATTTGCACACTCTTCAACAAAGGTAAACTTATCTTCACCCTAATAAAGATAATACTTTTTATTCTTCATTTTTAATAAAGGTATAATACTGTGGTTTGAAGTAGGAAAATTACAAAAATTAGTATTCGACTTATACACGTGTCAATACACGATCAATACAAATTTTAATTTTTTTCAATACTCAATTTTTGTCGCTAAGAGTGCGGCTTTCTATAATCTCGTTTGCAATATTTTTGAGCTTATAAGAGTTGCTATGCATCAAGAATTTTTTGAAGTCGCTATTTCTCCTTTTCTATAGATTTCAGCCCCCACCCGCGCCTGGATAAACGTAAATAATGAAGAATCTTAGTATCAAAGGGGCGTGAGTAAGGTTGGTTAGATGCTGGTTTCGATAACTCAAGGTCTTGGCTTCGATCCCGCATCAAGCCTGCTTTCCTCTTACTTCGATACAAGCGGCGCAAGTGTGCCTTCTCAATGAAAACACCCCACGTTACTTTATATTTTCCCACATCATTTATTTAGATCCTGTTTTTTTTCTTTTTCTATCAATAAGGGAAAATTAACTGAGAGGATTTGATTGTCTTGTCTGTTGATTATTGCTTTTTGAAATATGCTATTTTCTGTCTAACGCATATATTTTTGAAAAATAGTTTAATCACCTTAATTATACAAAAATAAGTTTATATCCTTAACCGCTAGAACAACGAACTGCTTCATTTTAAGCATTTGGAATTTGTCCTCTCATTAAATTCAGTATTAAAATGTTCTGAGTTCTAAACCTTATATAACACTTGAAAGAGACATTTTATTTTTAACAATGAAAAATTGTTTTAAATGTATTGTTTCAATAATATTTAGAACAGTTTTTCCTATTTTTCTTAAACGAACGTTTTTGGAAGTTTAGTCTAGATAAAAATTTTATATTGGTTGATCTGGTGTTAAAAGTAAAACTAGATAAACGACTTACTAAAACATATTCATAAACTAGACCACATCGACCTAAACAATCCATTGTTAGGTTATCAACTGAAATATTGGCTTTCCCACCACAACATAAAACAAGTCTAAATGTAGAAAGGATAGAATTTATATATCTAAAGTACGAAGCAAGTATCTCAAGTTATATAAAATATTATCCCGCTTAGCAATAATACTTTATAGGCAAGAAATACTCAAAGTAAAAAATGCAAATAGTTTAAAAATCATTGAAAAAATTAACTAACCCAACAAAAACTCTCATGCTCAAGCGAAAGACGTTTTAAAGTCCAATACTTTTGTATTTGGAGTAATCCTGTCTTTTTTTTTATAAACTTCATTTAAAAGTTATCGATAAGTTTAACTCATAATACCTTCAAATACACTATATACCAAAAAATGTTTCAATCTATTTTTGTTATTTTCTTGTGTAAATCGAATCGATATTTTTAACATTTTTGATTAATCAAATTTTTAAGCAAACACTCTGTTTTTGAAGCTTTTTAATTTGTTCCAGTAATCATATTGAAATTGCTAAAAGACACTATAAGCAATAAGCTGACTATTTTTGTGTGTAATATATTCGCTGAAAGCAACCAAAATACAACAAATGCTACTAAATATTGAATCACATATGAATAATATTTTGGTGTAAATCAGATATCAGGATAAGATGTGAGTTTGTCGTGTAATCTGTGGTCCTTGCCAGTCACAAGGATAAGTTACCACAAAAAAAGCCATTGGCACCGATTAGAAATTGGTTAGAGTCAAAAACCACTTGAATGATTTCTATTTTTACATGGTTGATGTATCTTTGTATCAAAAACAAATTATGGAAACATTTTATCTTCAATCTCTCCAGTTCTACAAAGGGATGAATTGCCAATTTCCGGTATGTTCAGCATATAAATCTACATCTGATGACGATATGGCGGAACACGATGATGCCTCGAAAGGGGGAAAAATATAAGCTTAGAACAAAAGCTTCATTTTTCAGAATAAAAAGAACTTGACCACCTAGTGGATGGTATAAAACTTAATAAAAAAGGAGTTCAGTTGTTTGCATAAAAGCGAAAAATGAAATTTGTTCGCGACAAGTGTAAACAGTTTAAAGTACCTAGTATGAAAGGAAAGATTTTCAAGTTACTCTCATCGGCAAACGGAAAGTTTCCCTACATGGAAAATTTCCCTACAGTTTAATCTTCTTATCTCGCTAGATAATCCTTAACACATGCTTGAGTATAAGAAGCGAAAAACTTCCTTACATTGTAATTATACGTAGCCTACAACACGAGAATTGTGTATGAGTTTATATGATGCTTGCAATAATAGGAAATCACAGAGATGCAATTCATTTCCTACAAATGTACAACGATTTAAAACAGTTTCATTTTAGTATACTCATATACCAAATGCATTTGAACGGCTACAAATATTGTACTAACAGAGTTTTTATTTCCACTATTCATTATCGTTGTGTCAAGAAGTCTTGTCCAGGTATAATTTTTATGCCCTTATATTTTTGATGTTATTTTACATCTTTGATTCACTCATATTTTACAGAAAATATTAAGTGCAATAGGAAGTAGTTTTATATGCTATCGCATGTACATTTTAAATGTTAATTTGAAATAGAGATACTCAATTTTATATTTATATTACAATAAAATTTGTGATGTTTTGAAAAGGTAAAATTATTGCTCGAAATGATGAATCCAATACCATTTTGAAATTTATTGAACACACTCACGAGAAGATAAATGAAAGAATAGAAAAATTCAATGAAAACATTAAAATAGATGCCAGTAAATCGCTTAAATCGACAAGCAAAATATACCAGTAAACTTTTTTCGTTTGTATTTACGCTTTTATTATTTTATTTGTTCAAAGGGATACCATAACGATATTGAATCATGAAGATAGAAACGAAATGATTTCCAAACAAGGTATTCGGAGGAAAATCAGATATAATAAGAGAAGAACTAAGCCTCCTAAAGAAATAAATTTTTGTATACCTGAAAAATTTACAAATGCAAATGGAATTAAATTTTTACAACTAGACAGTTTTACTGCTGCGAATAAAAGATTGTTAATATTCCATGGGAAAATACTCCGTCATTTGACACAAACATCTACCATAAATGAAATTTATATTGATGGGACCTTCAAAAAAGCTCCAAATCTTTTCTGTCAAATTATAACTTAAAGCATCCTGGAGAGTTAGAACTTGATGAAAAGTATCATGAGAGGAGGACATTGGAAAAAAATTTCTTGTTGTGTTTTGCTTGAAAATCAGACAGAAGAAAATCTATATATGAATAAAAATGAACGCAGGCAAATCAAAAAAGAGAAGCCTTGCTTGAATACGATAAGCGATAAAAAGTAATCAATCAAAATAAAAAATTTTATTGTTAGAATAGTGACTCGTTTGAAGTGATCAATCAAAAATATACATTTGTCTATATATAATATAATAATGATTTATAATATGAAGTGTGAAGTATAACAGCAGTAACACAGACTCGTTTGAAGTGATCAATCAAAAATATACATTTGTCCATATATAATATAATATAATAATGATTTATAATATGAAGTGTGAAGTATAACAGCAGTAACACATATGCCTATAAGTCCAATGTTCCTCTAGAGGAACATCCAATATATCACATTTAGACAATTCAAAAACGTTATAAAATAAATTTTTAGTTTCTTCATACATACTCTAACTGTTTTATGCAAATTTTCTATTTGTTTCTCAATTTTTTTAAGTTGTGGTCATTAATGGGTTAAATAAAACACAAGTACCAATTTTATATGCTATTACCTGTGATAAAAAGCAACAAACATACAAGTAACCTTTTTCATTAATTATTATTTTTCCATAAATACAAATATATGTATATATAAGGACGATTTTTGATCACTTAAAAGCTTGCATAAATGTTGGTGACTTAAGAGGTATAATGGGTGACTTTGAACAAGCTATTACTTCAGCTGCTAGAGACGTAAGGACAAAACTGTATTTTCTTTTATTTTTTACCTTTGATTTCAGTCTTTCAGTAATGTGACATTTCACGGATGTTATTTTCATTACTGTCAAAGCATATTTAGGAAGCTCTCGCAAATGGGCTTCACTTCAACATACTCAAAAAGTTTCTCATTCAGGAAAAGCATCAAAATGTTTCTTGCTATTGCTTTTCTACCAGAAATTGAAGTACTTCTTTATTAAAATATCATTCATAAACGTTATTTGTATAAAAGATTAAGGTTGCGTATAGAAAAATCAAGATTATGATGACTATTTTTCATTTGGAAGACTTTTTTTCAATATTTTGAGAATAATTGGCTTAATAGAATACATTTATGGAACGTTTTCATAACAGGTATTTTTATTTTAAAAATTTATATCTAGTATTATAACTATGTTTTCTAGTTTGAAATCTAGTCTGATTAAAACTACAGTATGGGAGGTAATTGGAATTTTTTTGAAAAACGAAGAAAGGCTTTGGATAGATATTCCTGAAATAGAATCTGTCAATTCGCAGTATAATTGGAGTGAGTGGTGGTAAAAAATATAGAAGTTCAAGATATAATGATAGAGAATATATACGAAGAATATTTTTCAGATAACAATCTGTACATGTTTTTAAGCAGAATTTCGTTGTATATTTCTTCACCTTCAAACGTGGACACTTCCAATACAATGGATGAGTTTTCTGTTGATTTTTCTGTTTTGAATACACGACCTTCTTTTAATATTTCCTCAATTTTCAATAATTCATAAGTTTGTATTCTGATTTCTATTGTGCTTATTTTGTGAATAAATTGTTTTCCACTGTCTGTATGTTTATTTGCAAACACATGTCCTGATATAATATAAATGAGGTATGAATATTGTTTGTCAAACCAAATAATCTAGTTGCATTGGTTTTTGATTTATTGCAACTCGTTTGATTCTGTTATGGTAAAACGCCATTAATTATACTTGCCTACTGTATATATAACATAAGTGAGCTGAAAATATTAGTATAATGTATATATATTATCTTTTTTTTTTTTTTTTACTTAAAAAAAGGGGGGGTGGGGGGTTGTCCCCCGGAGGTCTTGCCAGACCTCTGATATAACATAAGTGAGCTAAATACACTAGTTAGTGTTTTTTTTCTAATATTCTACAGCAATTCTAATTTATTCTGATATAAATGTTTTCTTGATTAATTAATATGAATGTTTCAAATAGTTACGCAAAAAATACTTTAAAATATTTTTATCTAATTACCTTGCCCCAATAAGTAAACCACAGATATTACAATTAAAATGCTTAAGAATGAAAAAATTTAATTGAATTTTTTTCGAACTTTCGCGAACCTCTAAAATTCGTCAATTTTTTTGGAAACAAGCGATGACGGATCAACGAGGTTTGACTGTAATGCGTAATTTATTGTACTATTGTTTTTGCTAATACGTTATTGTAATACGTCTTGAGGGCTTCACAAAGCTATTATTTTTTATTGGTTAGTGCAAACGTCAATCATTAGTACTCGTATAATTAGTCTTCTTTTGTTTATAAGCTTAGTGCGAGACGACTAGCTGTGAAACAAGGAGATTAAAATTGTAGGGAAATTTTCCATGTAGGGAAAGTTTCCTAGAACCCTCTCATCACTTGACATTGATCGTAACCTCACATCGACATTTGTGACTCAAAAGGTGATGTAGAAGTAGAAGTTTAAGCTGCTGGTGTGTTTGTTAAAAATTGGCTAAACTTAAAAATAGTCGTATGAATAAATTGATTGTTCATTGAATGTTATATCGCTCTTAATTTAATGCAAGATCAGTTCAATCAGGGTTTTTAGTTTTGAAAAAGAAAAAATCTCATTTTTAAAATTGGCGCATTAAACATCATAAAAAATTAAAATCTATGCCCAGCGTTTTCGAAAAAAGTAAATTAAGAAACTTATGGCTCAGAGCAAAAGATTTGAAATATTATGCCCTGTAAAAAATAGTGCAATAAGTATGTTTAGATTCCACTGTAAGTTGAATGGGTATAGAATAATTCAAAAGTAGTTGCAGTTGTAAATTAATTAATTAAATAAACGGATAGCCTAATTCTAATTTCTGATCTTCTAATTGCGGGGAGGAAATAATTGTTCGTTGGCACTAATGTTTGTTAATGTGTCTGTTTTGAGGTATGTCTGTGATGAAGTATGTCTGAACTTCTAAGTAAAGTATGATGAGGTATGTCTGAACTGAAGGGTCTGTGTGAATTGGTTTTATTGTTGAGTGTTGTTGATTCTGGGTTTGTGTCTTTGCTGAGGGTGTAGTTACTCTTGTGAATTGTATTATGTTTATTGTGTCTGGGTTGTGTGATATAGTGGAGTTGGTGGTTACGATGATTTTACTTTTGTCTCTAGGGTGATCCTTAACGCGTCAGTTTGTGTATGTATGATATGATAGGTGACCAGATGGTGTTTGCGTATTCAAGCATTGGTTGAATGTCGTAAGTAGGGTCTCTTTGTCTTTATTCCAGTGTGTAGATGTTAGTTGTTTTAGCGTGTTAGTTTTCTGTTTAGGATGTTAATGTTTTGGTTATATCCCGATATTGAAAGAAGGTGTTCGCATGCATTTACCTTTCCATGTTACGCTGCTTTGCTCTTCTCAAAGCGATGATATTTTCATTAGCAAAGGAATCCAAGCAAAACGGATCGATGCCCTATAAATAAAAATGAATTTCAATAAAGCATCCATATATATTAGTTAGGGAGATGTTACCCAAAATTATTTCCTTTTCATTTACTCGCATAGGTGTCCCTTATAATACTTATAAAGACGCATAAAAATCGGTTAAAAAGTAAAATGAAAAAACTTTTGCCAAGCTAATTTCTCAAATTTGTTATTATTGTTTAACAAACTAAATGAGTATATAGCATTTTATTGTAAGTTCTTTCTTTTTTCATTTAAGTTCGCCTTTTTTTTATAGAAAAAAACTGTAACATTAAATCGTAACGTTTCTCTTAGTTTTATAGGCTTTTATAATTTATTTTAAAACTTTTTTCAATTTTTTATTGCATTTTAAAAAGTTTCTGCAAATGTTGTAAAATTAGAGAACTAAATGTAAAAAAATTAATAGAAAATATTTCGTGTATTTTTGTATTAAAGCTAGGAAAAATGTTTGTTTTATAATTAAAAACAGTTTTTCATATTTCATTTCATAAAGCCAAACTTTTAAATTTTAATATAATTTAACTATTAAAAATCATATTAATTAAAATAATACAAATAAGATCTAATACTTTGAAGAACATTTTTTGGTTCAGTATTCGGAGCCTATAAAGTATTAATAAAAATCAAACTAAACAAATTAAAAAAAAAATAATTTATTCAAAAATATATAACATTAATTCAAAGACTATCTACTTTGATCGTAAGATGATTGGCCATGAGAAGCCATATTAATTTTTGGAAGCATGTAGCGGTAGTAGTTACTGCAAACCAAAGGAGAAATTAATTATTATTACATATACAGCAATCATAGAGCCAAGCCTCTGATTGTATTCACAACTTTTAACTTTATGTTTGATTTTTGAAAAGACATTTTCACACGGATTTAACATCAAATTTTTACCTTACCTTCAAAAACATACCCCAGAATTAAAAAAAATAAAGTACCATACAAATAATACGCTATTCAAAATTTCGAGAATTTAGCCGCTTACACCTCTTATTTGAGACAGGTTTCCTTCTCTCCATAAAAACAAACATTTTCAAAAGCAATTAAAAATAGGAATATTTCAGATTGAAAAATATAAATAATTTTCAAATTGACCCTAAAGATGTAAAAAAAATGTTCACTTAAAACGTAAAACCCATTTCGCTAGAATTTGAAACGATTTCACTTGAAATGCTATGAGAAAACAAAAATGGTAAAAAAAAAAATATACGTTAAATCTTGTGACAATTTTTTAGAGTAATTTAATTTTAAAAAAGTCGAGCTTAAAGTGAAAAAGACGAACTTAAAGTTGAATATTTAGGTTTGGTTTATAAAAATATAATATTCTTTAGTCGTTTGCATCGCATACAAAGGAAGAATGTTCTTCCATAAATTGGACAAAAGAGAGGAATGTCAGGATGAGGTATCGAACCATTTCAAGACTATGACATATACCGAAAAAAAACAAATTTAGTATAATAGTAATTGATTACACCAATATTCTTCATAGGTCTAATATTCTTTGCGCCTCATATATACGTTGTTATATTAAGTTACCTTTTGATTGATAACAACAAAAGAAGCACTCTTGTCTTTGAGGCAAACTTCTTTCTTCAAAGCAATAATTTTATTGACTCGCTCGTCAACGAACTTACGCTCTGCCAACAATAATTTCTCCCTTTCTTCAGCATTTTTGTAGAAAAAACCAGAGTTGACTTCTCTAAAAAAAGTATGCACATGAATATAAATTTAGTTGTAGGGTAGTGTTGATAATGAGTACACTCAGTTTTAGAAACAGCAAATTCCCTTCCATTATATATTCTCACATTTTGTAAAAGTATTGATCGAAGCGGATTTACATTGACATTTTTCTAAAACCCACACTTGGTAATGTATCATTTGTCGCATGTTTTATTTTGAAAATATTTTACATGGTTTGTTTTGTTGCGAAATTATACTTATAATGACCACTTTTTTTAAAAAAATACTTTATAAGAAATAAAAAAAGTTAGAACAAAAGATCAGGAAACATTTTCAAATCATTTTTTCATACTCTATTGTTTATGTGGATAAAAATAGTAATAGAAGATGGAATAATGTGAGTGATGATGAAAGAGTCACATCTAGTAATCGTTATGTCTTTTTATCGTTTCATTAGTAATCAAGAGATGATATCCAATTTGCTAAATTAGACAGTGTATCATGATTTTGGTTCTAGGATAATTCCCCTTGAACAACTACCCACGATATATTTAGTTGAGAATTTTAAAAATGAAAGAAACTTTTTAACTATTGAAAAATAATTGGAAAAAACGCTTAACTAAATAAAATATATAAAAAACATTAAAAAATAAAAAAAATTATTAAACTATAATTTCAAATCTTGAGCTATTCAATTTTAATCATAAGTAATTACATGAGAAATGCTAACTGTAAAGTTAATCAATCATATCACAAAAACTAGCTCTAAAAGTAATCATATTTTCAAAAATGAATTATCCCCTTCTTGAATCTTGACTGTTATTGAGGAAGTCTTAACAACATTTCATCATTATCACTCTCTGGGGGTTCACTATCTTCTGTTGTAGATGGTACTTTTAACTAGATCTCTCTCGATAGATAGGAGAAGTTGTCTAAGGGGAGGGGGCAATTATCATAGGCTGAAAATATTCCAGAGGCAATTGCTACCCATGATTTCATGTTTCATTAAATTTAGTATAACTTATTAGCCTTCTTTATTTTAATCATCTTTAAATAAAGAGTGTGAAATCCAAATGTTTTTTCCGTCACTTCTAGTTTTTTTTACCATTGTCCAATTTTAATTTAGCTTAAAGTGTTTTAAATTGGCTTGGTTTAATAATTTATTATATTCATACTTCAAAAACTTTTGTTTCATTACGTACAAGCTTTTTCAGTTTTTGAAGATTTCTTAACATAAATGAGGAAAAAAGATAGACTACCCTTTATTTCCAATTTCACTAAAAAATGACAACTTAGCAGTGGCGGATCCAGCAAATGATCACAGAGGGGGCCATTTAAAAAAATAAATTAATTTTAAATGGTTTAATAAATTGTTTTTTATTTAATTAATAAAGACTTTGTTCAAAAATATGTATACTCGACAGGGGGGAGGCCCGGTGGGCCCGCCCCTTGTATCCGCCATTGCAACTTAGCAATAATCGTTTATTGAATTATTTGCGTGTTAATTTGAATCATAGAGATTATTTGAAGTGGAAAAATAATTGCCTAAAAGTAAGCAAGGCCTTTGGATGCATAATTTTGATTTTCCTAACAAACTTTAGTTTCTTTTACTTTTTAACAATTTTTTATAAACAAAAAAAGGTGTACAATAATAAATTTTCTAATAGTTGGAAACTTTTTTAGGAAAACAATGAAAATAGAAAAAGGAAAAATATTACGTTTTTTCATATTCTAAATTGATATTGCAAGTGAAAATGTAACAATTGGTCAAGCGCTTAGGCATATTTGGATGTCTGGAACCATGATCCATAACTAATCCTTTAATAAAGCTAGAAATAAAAACAATAAAAATACATTTCACAAAACTACAATATATTTTTACAAAATTCCACAGATATAAGAAAACCATTATTTCATAATGTTAAATTAAAGATTTGAGTTTTTGCCTTATAGGTCAACTTTATCGTGTATATTGCATATGAAAAATTTCATGTTACAAATAAATCTTCCTATCTTATTTGAACTGTCCAGCACTTTAAACCTGAGGGACGTTTTAGATTAAGTAAAATTTGGTGTTTTTCTCGATACCCTTCTCAAATTTCAAAGGTATTTTACATTGGTAATATAAGAAGCATGCACAATCTCATTCTTAGCAACAAGCCAACCCGCAAACACGCGCTTATTCACATACGTAGTAGGATACAATCTCACCAAATTGAATGATTTCTAGCACGATTTTACATCAAAGCTATGGGTTGTAGTGACAAGCTAAGCGTCGCTCCTAATGAACTGAAGGGTCTGTGGAATTCTAGCTGTTTTTGTGGCTGTTGAATAATTTGGAGGTCTTATCATAATTTCATCATCATAAGTCTCCGGGGTTTCATTATCTTCTGTTGCAGCGAGATCTCTCTCGATAGCCGTGTGTGATATTTGTTTAACCTGTTGCTGTTATAATTGTTTCACTTTCTGTTAAAGTTTAATCAACACTAGAAAAGGCGTCGTATCGCATAGAACTTCTAAATTTTTTTAATTAAACAGAAACATATTCAAGGGACAATGTTTTCAGACATTCAATACGTTTAGGCTACATTTAATAAAATTATACGAATTAGGAAAACTAAAATTTTTACCTTAATGCGATCAAATCGGAGAAACAAATAGCTTTAGAAACTTATAATACATACAATGATTACTGTTTACTTATAACTTTGAAATAAGGAAACTTTGAAAGAGATTCATCCCAAATAACCGAATTCATTTAATGTAAAAGAAGGAAAAATAAAGTTATATATTTACGAAGTTTCCATTTCGGTTTTGTGTTTCATTTCTTGAATCTCAATCATGTGCAAGTCAATTGGCTTTTCATCCTTCTTTATACACAGAACGGCATCGACAACATGCTAAAAAGAGAAAAATTAAAATACAAAACATAAATAACATGAGAAATTGATTTTTACCCGTGTGAATTAGACAAATTATAAAAAGAAAACTTCTAATGATCTTAACAAAAGCGAGGAATAGTCTCTGATACTCATTTCCAAATTCTTCATTATTGCTATATGACGTAGGAAACGGGCATCATTAGTTGCATGTTGGGTAGATCACATACAGATACGCTATGAATTATACTTGACTGTGAGAAGGATATTCTTGGATGAGAAAACTGGCTTTCATCGTTAGTTACATTTTATCCGGTGATGAACATACAAAGGGATTAATTTTAATTTTTTGTTTCTGTGAAAGATCATCTTGAAAACTTAAGAAGAATCTAACATATTTAGTAAAATTGTTCCTATAGGAAACGGATACTCTTGTTTTGAATTCAAATAGAGATTAATGAAGTCATGTGAGTTCCCTTCGGAAACATTGGCACTAATGGGTTAGTAGTCAAATCATTTAAGTCTTTCATTTCAATCTTATTTAAACCTTTTGTATTTTCATTTTTTAAATAAATTTTTTTATTAAATAAAATTTTATGAATTGTTTTTAGTTTTTGATATAATAGTATATGAAATTATCCCAAATAGAAAAAATTAAAAAATTACTATAATATATAATAAAAAAATGAGGCTACGCATAAAAAGAAGTATTAAAATTAGTTGGACAAAACACTGCAATAGTAAACGGGTGAACTCTAAACAAGACATAGGTTTTATTTATTTTATCAAAATATGTTTTGCAAATCATTTACTTCCAATCAAAGGAATTGAAAAGAAATTTCCTACAAAAGTGAATGAAGCATGTAAACAGATGCGGTAGAAAGCAAATAAGCCAACACATCTAGAAAGCATAATTCCCAACTTTTGTACTTGTTTGAAAGAGTAGAGAGCGAAATTTTTGTTTAATTGTATTTACTCAAAGTATTTTTTTATTTTTTTTTTATAAAAAAATCATTTGTTTTGATTATGCGCTTTTTAAATCTTTTTATAAAAACAAGATTTAAAACGAAGGATTAGCAAAGTGGTACATAATCACTTAACGAATTATCATCATCATCATCATCATCATTTAAAGGCCATAATTAATCCCAGACAGCCGGTTCACCAATGGATGAATAACAAATTTAACAAAACTGATTCACGTAAACTTGATTTTGTGCCTCCAGTAGAGACTGTGTTTTCATCACCAAAAACTTATCATATTATTCGTTATATTATTTTTTATTTCTTTTTGCTGTAAAACACAGGCCAAAGCATACAACAAATGAGATAACAAAGCATAATCACTTAACCAAGACAGCGTAATTGGAATTTAACAATAACTATATTTATGCCTTCTTTATTTATTAGATAAAATATACATGGTGGCGTTTCCGAAACAAAGATATTTATTGAAAAATATTACCACATTTTCGAGAAATCAAGTTTTTTTCTTCTAAATATGATGTTCTTTTCTTTTGTAAGACTAATTAAACACTTTGATGTTCAAAATATAACAAATTTGTTTCACCTCGTAATCTCTTAAAATTTATCTTTCAAAAATTTTTATAGCCACAAGCAGCTCGAAAATTAAACAGAAAAAAGCTTACGTTAGTCAAAAGGTCAGCCATTTCTTTGTTGACTTTTGATCTTAGGGAAGTTCTAGCGACATCTAAGAGAGTTGCTCGATCACTAACTTTGTAAAATAGGGAGTCCAAGATCTAAAATAAAAATTGAAGGTGAAGGAGCATAAATTTTTAAAAGATTAGGAACTATAAATTATGAAGAGGGTAAGTTTTTGCATACCTCAATACACTTTGCTTGAGCAATTTCAAAACCATCAACAATTAAAGACGGGTGCAAGCCCTTAAATTATTAAAGAATACATTTATAAAATAGTGAAAACTATAGAAAAAAATATTAAAATGATTTTGTTAGATATTGACAGTTTTTACCAACCTAATAAATTATAATGGATTCTTATTTGGTGAATGTAAAAACACAATTAAGTATATTTGGACTTTTGAAATAACTTCGACATAGATGAGTACAGTGGAGCCCGCTTATTGTCATACCCTCCGTGTATGAATAAATTATGACATAATCCGGATATTCTAATACCCTTAGCTATTTTCATATTATTATAACTTTAACTTCGGGTTATAATGTAGGGGCTACACTGATAAGTGGCTACACGATGGTTAACAATTAAAACAAGTATTTATTACATTTTTCAGACATTATTATCACAATATACAAATAAAAGAATAAAAAATTTATTTAGTACACTTTTTCATACATTATTTATTAAAATACAAATAAAAAATATATACACACGCATTGACAAGTAGGCCTAAACAATCCATCAGGTAAGTTTTTTTTCATTTGAAGCTGTGGATCTGCGAATTGTCTATTTAGATTTAAAAAAGTCTGTTATGCAGGTCTGTTTGGCAGATGTTGCAACCGCCGTTTGCAGCTCCCTTTCCAGAGTGTAGAAGGTGGTGAGATCGTGGCTGATGGCTTCCAGATAGGCACGCACAGATGACAGGCCGTCGAGGGCAACATGGGCCTTTGGTGGTGGAGGCAGTTCAGCTGACTCATCGTCACTGTCAGCAGTGGGGCAGACATCTGGCTGGCGTACTGTGTCACAGATGTCGTCATCTGTCAAGACCCCATGGCACTCAGTCTGGGAATCCACGTCCACGTAGACCTGGAACTCTTCTGTTGTCATCCCATCTGGTGCCTGGACCTGGTGATTGCGTGGGAGATCTGGAGCAGAGGGGATGCGGAGAAATTTTTTTTTTTTTTAAACTAAACAATTGTATAAACTACAGTAAAATGAGTATTAAACAAGAAGCAAAAAATAAAGAATTAAGACATTAGTTTTGGTCTTTGCGAGTAAGTTCTCTAAGTAAGGTGGCGATATTGCTTGAATCAGGAACGTCTCTAGCTCCACAGACTCTCGCAGCGTCTATCTCGTCTAGACCAAATATTTTAATCGTTTTTTGATACTCTGGATCCATACTCACTGTACCTTTACTTGTTGCCATTCTTATACTTGAATCAATTTGATCTCTGAGAATTTTTGAGGTTCTCTCTTTTTTATACACAAATCCTTCTCCTAATGATCCGTTTATTAGTGAATACTCTAATGCTGCATAGGTTAATGCAGGGTATCTGCTTGATTGTAAAAAAGTTAAATCTTGAGGATTTAAAATTCGGAGATGCTCAAAATCTGATCCATGTATTTTACGAAGTCTATCATAGTTTTCTTTAAAGTTTTTAGCTTCTTTTGCCACTTCGGTCAAACAGATTGCAGGATTGCGGGAGCGTAAGTAATCAGATGTAAGTTCAATTGCATGCATACCGGAGAAAGATGCAACCATGAGTAATTGATTTTTTAATTCAGCCATTATGCGTGATGTAGAGATCATTTGAATCCAATTTAGAACTTTAAGGGCTGGCAGTTTAATTGCTATTTGAGAAAGAATCCAATTCATAGCATCTAAACTTAAAAATGCCATGGTAGTAGAGAAAAGAGTGTCATTAAATTTGGTTGCAGATATGGCTGCCTTATATCATCTAATATATGCGTTGTTTGTGAGGCTTGTGAGTGGGCTAGGTCTTAAAATATAATGAAGACAACAATATGAGTTGAATAATAACCCTCTTTGCTTTTTTGAAGATAGTGTTTCAGGACCTTCTTCCGATATCATTAAAGCATCTTTGGGAGCAATTACTTTTTGAGATATACAGAATAAATAAGACATTATTGAATGTAAAAAATCTCCTGGATTGCTTACGCTTGAACATATTTCATAAAAGCTATAAGCAGTCGTTGCTATGTAATTTTCGCCTTCTTCAAATTTGTCATATTCTGGGCACATAAGGAGTAGCTGAAGTTTTTACATAATCGCTTAAACGTATTTTTTGTATTATTATTATTATTAAACTATCTTTTTTTGCATCCCATCTTGTGTCTGGTCCTGGTGGTCTGCAGTGGGAGCATCTGGAGCAGAGGGGATGCGGAAGCCAGCATGGGCAAAGCAGTTTGCACACTGGACTGTTTTACATCCTGCCATGCCACTTTCAACATGTGCATAGCATCCAGGACTGTAAACTTGCGGGCGAAGGTGCTGGCGAGAACTCAGCTTCACCTGGTCGATGTATGCAACAATCTTCTGGACCACCTTCTTCCTGTAGAGGCCTTCAGGTTTCGGTGATCCCCATGTCACATGGCGCATGATGGAGGTCGTGTTGGGGGCAGGAAGAAGAGGCGAATGTGGGGAAGGCATCTGGCACCTTGGGGTGAGCGAGCAGTTGTCGAGGACAAGGGCAGGGCCCCTGCCTGGCCATGTCCGTTCAAAGTCTCTTAGCCAGTCTCGAAACAGGTTGCAGTCATCCATGCATTTTTATTGTTCATGTATGGGACTGGAAGCTGGGGGACTCCTCTAGCACCTGGGCTTGGCACTTTTGCCAACCACCAGTAGAGGAGCTTGTCACTGCGTCCATGTTGGCAGTGACGAGGGCGGTGAGACGCTCCTTGACCTTCTTGCTGCCGCTCAGCTTCTGTGCTGCATCTGCCAATGGTCAGGTAGGGCACGGAAGTAGATTCTCTCATCTGCGTTGTAGACGTCACAGGGTTCATACTTCTCAAGCAGCTGGGCGCACAGTTGAAAGCCATGTGTGCAGCTGGGTGTCGCATCACTTTTCTCCCCTGTGCCTTTTTATATTTGATCGAGAAGGTCCTTCCAACGGCAGATCCAGCCATTGGTTGTCTTGAAATCGTTCTTTCCTAGGTTGGCAGCGAGCTGATTGACCTTCTCCTCCAGGACTGCAGTGGTGATGGGAGCCATGGGTAGGGATCCACGAACCAGGTGTAAAGGGCGTCTCGGTCAGCGCTTGCTCGCTGGCGGGTTGGTTCTTGTTCTGCTCGCATCTTGCAGGATCTGGGACTTCTTGCTGAGAATTTTTGAAATGGTGGACTGTGAAACACCATACGTTTTGGCAATTGAGTTTGTGATTGGCTAGATGACCACTTTATGATCTCCAGCTTCTGGGCAAGGGAGAAGTCATTTCGCTTAGTTTAGCACTCATGATTAAAAACTGAAGAATAGCTTAGCACAGTGTCGTAACAATAGAGCAGATCGGCAAATGTTTTGATTGGGAAGTTTATTTAAGATCAAAAGGATGCATCCTTTCAAGACCTGTGTGGCAGCTGTGTGTGTGTGAGTGTGTGTGTTGCTATGCGTGCGTGGGTGCTGCGCGAAGCTTCGTGATCCAATGTTGCTTTGTGATCACATGTGATTTATCGACGCATTAACCTGTCGAAGCTCACCAAATGGTTAAAGCCAAATGATTTTTAAAGGGGAAAGTGCGACCATGCGCGAACACTCATCATGGTGATGCTTATCGATAACATCGTCATGGTCATGGTTAATTAAGGGATTAGACTTTGATGTAACTTATTGGTGCATTACTGTTGGTTTAGTGATAAGATAGGAGTTCAAGTTGATGAAAAAATGCGTGTATCGGCGCGATAATCCTGCAAAATGTTATTCTAAAAATTAATTTTGGCTAATTTTCTATGACAATAAACGGGAATATCTATGACATTAAACGAGCAAATTTCTATGTTTTGTATAGGAAATGGTTTGGGATTTCAATATTTTATGACAATAAACGGGATATTCTATAAAACGGTATGATATTAAGTGGGCACTACTGTACTAGAAAAATTAACGATATATGGAAGCATTCATGTAGCCCAGAGGTTATCAACCTTTTTTACCCATGGACCGCCTGAATTATTATATAGACCCCTAGTTTCCATGTAGACCCCGGTTGAGAAACCATAATGTAGCCAATGGAAGCATATTGTAGCAACAATAGCTGTTGATTCAAAAGTCTAACCGAAATTTCACACCTTGAACCTTTGATCAGATTTGAAGGGAAAGGTGTTGACTTAAAAAACATTATTTGACTGACAGACTACGCTTGGAATCAGATAACGTAATCTGATAGAGAAGACAACTACACCGACTCTAGAAGATAAGTGTTATAATTAAAATTTGAGAGCATCGAATTACTTTAAACATAAAATATAAGAATAAACAAGAAGCATTTTGTTTAGAATTCGAGTAAATAAAATATTGTTGTGAGTATTTTTTTAAAAAGCAACTCATAAATACGAAAGGTAATGATTGAAACCTTTATTTTGTCAACCTTTAAATTTAATAAATATTTAAAAAAAACTCTAAAATACTGATTTTATTTCTGGATTTATTCTTTTGCAATCATTTTCCTGGTTGACGACTAAAATTATTTCATAGAATAGTATTTATATTTTCAATAAAATATTTTTTATACTAGATCAACATGTTGATTTCATTTATGGAGACAGTTTTCAAAATTAGGATGTGAAAATGTCAATCAAATTTGTTAGTTTTGTCTAAAAAAAATTCTTCAAAAACATTTATTCACATTTAAAGTAAAATATTTTTAAAAACTAAAATGACCATGACGATACCATTTTTTGGCCACGTTTTGACAATTATTGTGAAAAAAATGTCACAAAATGCAAATAGAACTAGTGAAATATGCCTTAAAATTATCTCATAAACATACTTTCATATTTTAAATAAAATATATTTATAATTTTTTCTATTACGATACTCAGTTCATTTCAGGACTTAGTTTTCGCAATTAGGGTCTAAGAATGTGTGGAAATATGAATCAAGTTTGATATATCTGAAAAATAAAATTCTGAACAACTCAATTATCTCAAAAAACTCGCTTTTGATTGAAAATCATAATTAAAATTTTGATAGAGAATAAAATCCTCACGAAAAATACCCTTCAAATTAAAAAAATAATATATTTTTTCATTTCAGTACTCCTTTTTGGCCATTACAGTCTAAAAATGGGTAAAAGCGTCAATCAAATTGGTAAAAACAAGTTTTTTCCAAAAAATTTGTTAGTATTATTCATTTGAAGAGCTGTATAGTTTTAAGAAATAAGTATGCACCTTGTCTACACGGAAGATATACCATTTTCCAATGAACTAGGAGAAGGTGTAAAAATCTAGTATTGAGATTTTCAGAAAAACATCTTGACCGTAAAGAAGAAACTCATCCCTTCTGAATCAAAAATCATTTATCAAAAACCTTCATCTTATTAGTTAATATTTCAATCATCAATTCACTACAAAAGTTATCTGAAAATTTTCAAAAAGATTGAGTTACCATAACTATGATCAGTGGTCTGACAAGACTACGGGAGACAATAAAAACAAACAACAAGACGTATTGAAAGTATATATAACATACAAAGTAAGGCGTTTATCAGACATACTACCAGTGGTCTGGCAAAACCACAGGAGACAACAAAACGAAATGTATATAAAGTATGTGTTACATACAAAGTATAGGCGTTTGCCAGAAACTATATATCTAATTTCTTTTTACATAATGTTATTTTAAAAATGACATTATATAACCCTAGGCTCAAAAATCTCGCATTCTTTTTCTAATACTTCGTTATAGTATCCCTATAACAGAGAGGACATTAAAAATTGCCTCCCTATCCCCCTTCAAAAACACATTGATTTTTACCAGATTGTCTTCCAATTTTTATTACTTCAAATCTAACACGGAGTAATTATGGAAAGTATCAAATTAAAGCACAACGAATCTAGGTAATTGAAAGAATATTCAAAAACACAATGGTTTCAACCCCATTGTCTTCTCATTTTTATTATTTCAAATCAAGCAGAAAGGAGCAAACTTTATTATGAACAGTATCAAATTAAACACACCGGAAAGTTTAGCTATACTTAAATCACAATGATCTTTACCCCGTAGTCTCCCCTTTGTTTTTATATCAAATCATAGATGGAGCCAATTTTATCATAAATAGTAGAAATATGTTATTGATTATAGTTAATAAAATTATGATAGGGTATTGGATGTCTTTATCCTTTTGAGGGTTAGAAGGATTATACTAAATAAAATTATAAGAATTTATTGGATTTCTCCATTCTTTTGTGAATTTAGAAGATAATGAGTAAAAAATTATAGGGGGTTGTCTCCCGTGTACAACCTCTAGAGGTTATGGAAGATTAAGGTAAAATTATAAATTAATGTAAAAGGTTATGGAAGTTGGGGCTTGATACGGAATCGAACCCAAGACCTTGAGTAATGGAAACCTAGTATCTAGTAAACCTTACTTACGCCCCCTAAAGAATTTGGTAAAAATATTAAAAGTTTAAAGAAAAAAGGAGTTCTACGGTATAAAATCATGCAAAATCTAAATATTTTTAATTTAATATAATTTTCGTTATACAATTTACCTTATCAACTGAACACATTTTTTCTAAATTTATTTTCCAATAAAAAGACATATTTTCTTGGTTTTTTCGATAAAAATGATAAATTATGTCCTAATTTTTTTATGAAAAAAGTTCATTTTAATTTTTTTTGTTTTTAGGACAATATTTTTCTATAAAAACCGACAAATTCAATTTAGGGACAATTTTTAACTGCACCTTATGAGTCTTTTATAATAAATTCAAAAAATAGTTAAAAAAAACCAAAAATATTAAATTTCTGAACTGCACTAAGACACGTGTTTACCAAAACTAATTGTAATCATGTTTTAATTAAATTAATTGAATATTCTATCCTTTATTAATCACTCTATTTCTAAATAAGGATTTAAAGCTCTTTTTTTTAGGATTTAAGGATTCAATGAATAACTTACAACTTCAATATAGTTATCCGCTTTGCTCAACAATTCTCCAATTAGCAAAACAGTCGAAGTTGTACCATCTCCAGTGATATCGTCTTGAGCAGATACAGCTCTAGCAATTAGTGTGGCTGTAGAATTTTTTATATGCTAAACATAAACATAAAATAATTAAAAAACAGAAGAATTTGAAAAATGATGATTAGCAAGATGGATGTTGCTAGAAATATTATTACGCATAATGAATTCAAATGCATTTTTTTAAAACCAAATATCTTTTTTTAATTTATCCAATAAATAGGAGAGATAGATAAAAAAAATATAATTCATAAAACTTTGAATTCAATCTTTATTTCTTTATACTTTCATTATTCCAATGTGAAAAATTATTTCAACTTTGGAATTTTTACAAAATGTTATTTAAATTTGACAAGTGCATATTATACGTACAAATTTTTTGAATTTAATTCGTTTTATTGTTACTGAATTGTCTTGTGCATATTCGTCCTCACTTGGGAGAATGAGCGAGTACACCCTGGCTAAATCTGCCACTGCAAATAAACACATGGTGTCTACGTATAGGCCTACTCGGGAGGGGGCAATCTCACGAATTTGCGGCACCCGCACATAAATTGTGGGTGCGGATTATTTGTTTAAAACATATTGCGGGGCGAAGTGGGAGTATGTTCAATATTAGTACTGTGAATTTTTGCTGGTCAACTAATGAAATTGGTCGAATTTTGGAACTAATTCTATAAAAATCGTATAATTTATGATATTCATTCATTCATCATCAAAGCTCCATTTCTTTATTTAGTTAGATAAAGTACATATATGATGGTAAGAAGAGGTGTTAGTGAGCTTAACTTCAATCTTGCTCGCCGCCATCTTATTTCTGCAAGATCGGCTTTAAAAAACAAATCGTCAATGATATTGTATTTTTAAATAGCGCTACGAAAAATGAAATATGAAGCTGAAAGGTTGATGGTTTAAAAAGTTATAGGGTATGTTTGTTTTTCTAATGTGGGTAAGGGGTTGGTGAAAAAAAGGTAAAATGAGGAAAAGGAGCACAACAAATAATTAAAACTACGCTACACGCTATTTAAAGTACAATTAACAGAACAATTTTTAGAAAATCCTGACAATTTTGATATGATATTGCTAACCTAATTTTTATGCAACTTTGCTATGCGTGCAGCAAAACAAGGGGTTGAGGACGATATTAAATTTCGAAGCGATTGAGAACCACTAGTTAATATCATTTTGTTTTTTTGATGAATAAACTAAGTTAATGAAATCAGTTGAATAACTAAGAAATCAGTGAATCATTGAAATGGGCAACACGTGTGGTTTTGTCTAACGACTTTTATGGCATCCAGATCTGTTCAAGTTATAGGTCATTCTTTGCCATCTCCATGGGAGCTAAGCGCAAATACGCCTTCAACCTACTGCCGATGGGCGAGAATTTCTCGCCTGCAGTTTTTCAAATTGTCTTGGCATCTCTAAACGGCGTGTTTATCCAACACTACGCATCAAGATAACCCTATACATTAATGACTGGCTACTCCTCTTCCACACAGAAAAAAACGCGCTACAAGTATGCTTTCATAAATTTGTTAGAAAGCGAATGCCACATGCGCATAAACAAGATGTCGGTTTTAATTCCTTCCCAGATTTTCTTCCTGTGAGTAAACCTTGACTAAGGAAGCCAAGAAATCTCAGTATCTGCAGAGAATAAACAAGACATTAACTTGATCCTTTTTCAAATTAATTGGAAAAGAAATCTCCGCATTCGACGCGCCCAAGGTAAACAAATCATGGAATTACATCCGGGAAGTAGTAGATAGACCTGTTCTCATGTCAATCACCATGACAAGAGACAGGATTTACTACAGTAACGCCTCAGTCATTGACTTGGGATTCGCAACTAGCGATCACACATAAGCAATGAAAGTTTCAAATGAATCAAGCATCGCTTTTCTGGAAGCCCTCGCACTAGCGGTAGTGATCGTCAATACCAGTGGCAATGAAGTCTACATGGCAGACTCGCAAGTGGCCATCATTGCAATCAAGAATACAGGCTCTAAGGACACCCACGTCGCTCTAATAGCTGCTATCCTTGCTACGAAATTCCACAAATAGTTCCTCGAGGTCAAGGACTTCGTCATCTTCGTCCCTTCGCATAAAAATTTAGCTGATCAACCATCAAGCCAAACAGGACTACTAACTCTAGAGAAGATCATCCTGGTTCGAAGCCTCAAAGAACCCAACATACATCAAACCAATCATAGGCTTTCTTGCCTTTTCATGAATCCGCCGAGTATAAAACACAGGCATGCAGCCAGACTTATCATTTCTTTATTCCTGCGTCTCAAGTATTGTAAATTCCCACCCTAGTTACTTATATATTTTGTGTGTACATCGGGTCATTTATGACCCTCTTTCTTTTGCAATTTATTCTTTTATGGTTTTTATTCTTTTAATAAATCTGAATCTCCAGTAGGAGATACCAAAAAAAGTATTAATATATTGAGAGCCTGAATTACACTCCTTCAGTGCATTGGCTACGTTTTAGAATAGGATATATGCTTGTTACAAGTGAAAACAAATAACCACAGACACTCTGGTGTAATTTACATAATATTGGTACAAAATATATTTAATATTTTTGTTTTATTGATATATTTTTAGCTATCAATCTTATCTATATATTCGTTCATAACTGGTCAGATGATAGGTGCCAAGAATAGAAATTGAACCGCAGATGACCGGATCATACATTTTTGAGAATCTAACAAACTGAAATCCAAAAATTTTTAATTTTAGAAGTAAACTATAAAAAATTAGAGCAAGAGTATGAGATATTTTTTAAAAAAAGTATGGAAACATTTTAAATTATACCATTTCTTTTAAAAGAACGTTGCCATCTTTTGTTATTTTAATGTCACCAGCTCCAGAAACAAGCCTAAATAAAAAAAAATATATCATACACGTATAAATATATTTATAAAATAGATTACATTTTGGTAGATCCTTTTGGACCTAAATTTGATTTCATTACATCTAGAAGAGACTTTGCAGAATTAATATTAAATTCTAGAGCGTGTTTAGACTTAATAACTTCTGAATTAGGATTTATTAATTGAATAGCCGACATTTTAAAGATATTCTAGAATATATCGAACAAAATATTTTTAAATAAAATTAATTAATTTTTTAAACAAATTTTTGATCTTGGAGCTATTTTAATTATTATAGTTTTTTTGTAAATATTGGAAAAATACTATTTAATCAACTTCACTCATATTTTTAAATTCATAATTCATTTTAATTGTATCAATTGCAATTTTGCGTTACGCGATATCTCCAGATACTTCTTTGCAAGACAGTTGATCGAAAAAAACATATCGTCTCCGAACGATTCGTCTAAAGTATATTTGGTACAATTCCCTTTTTGAAGGATAGCTTGTTCATAGAAATAGTCTTTAACAGATTTTTAATTTTAAGCTATTTATCTAAGACGAATGCTTATAAAAAAAAAAGACGGATATATCCCTTAAAGCTTCCAAAATTATAATTTAATATAAAAGGGCAATAAACTAAATTTTATCAATATAATGGCATATTTTCAAGATATTCACTTTCGATTTGTTACTAACGAATGTTGAAATTTGCTTTAATTTTAATGCCATCTAAAAAATTAATTTGAAAAAGTATAACTATATAAAAATAAAGTGTAAGTAATGTTAAACGAGATTTCATAGTCTAAAATTAATAGGAACACTTTCTATGCAGTTTGAAAAGTTTTTTGATGTGTGTTATATAAGATTTAACACACTCTTTAGTTCTTCATTTTCTGTTTTATTCTTTTCTCATAGATAAAAACTATGTTACCATATATGAAGAGATAATATATTTTTGCAGAAAATTTTTTAAAACTCTAAAGATCAAAATCAGGTGAATATTCAATCAAATGTTACCATTGGAATGTTATGTGTATAACATTTTACCACCAGTAATTTACGTAACAGAGTTAAGACTATCTTATTTTACAAAAATTTGTGAAAAGGCTTGCTACAAAAGTAAAACTGTCTAGTGGTTGTGATTTACTGATCAATTTTTCACTTCACATGATCTTCGTAATTAATTGGAATATTAATTATAGAACACGTAGAGTTTACTGTCGTATCATGCCTCAAATTATTTGACCACAACATTTGAAAGAGTTAAACTTAGATGAATATAAATCTGGATTAACTAATTGTATATGGTTCTTTGAAAACTTATATTCCTAGAAAACATAGCAGAAGAAAGTTCAAAGTTGTATACACACGTTTTACAAGATCTCATAAGTTTCTATGAAATTGAATAAGGTTTAATCAACTCTCAACTTCTTCTACAGGAAATTCCAGTTGCGTAAACCTAGGAAATCAACTACATGGAGTGTTTAAAATGGCAAAGTTAAGTATATAAACACTAAATGTACCAAATAATGTTTATATCTTCATAATTTTTATTATAATTGAAAATTGTAATGTTGTGTTTTTAGTTTTTTATATTATTTAATCTAATATAAGTGATACTTTGAAAGTTATGTTTCTATATGTTAGTAAGCGAACTCTGTAATAATGCATTGGAATAAAACTTCAAAAGTCTTCCAAAGATTAAAGACAGAATATATAAGGAGCATTACCTTTTTGTTAATTTTGATGGTAGGTTACACTTTACTAATAAAAAAAAGGCGCGAAGACTTCTAAATAATATTTTTTTACTAAATTACAGTGAAATTCTTTATAAAACCACATTTTTATCTTTATATAAAACTAGCCCACTTATTATTAATAACTTTACTTTGTTCAATTTCAGGATATTTGGAAAGGTGCTGCCAGTGCCCGTGCTAAAACAAAATTTCAAGGGGGGGGGGGGGGGGGGGGGGTGAAATGGGGCAAAGACTTTATATGCTATATTACTTTGATGAAAAGCATGAAGTACTTCTGTATAAAAACCTATAGAAATCTCATATTATACATACACATACATCAGCATTTATACAAGATTATTGTGTACAATTTTTGCTTATTTATTTTTCCTTTAAAAAGTGCATGGGGCAAAACCCAAAATTTTAGGGGGGGGGGGGGGGAGGGGGGGTGGCAAAGATTGATACAGAAGGGGGGCACGTGCTCCAAAATTATATAGGTAGCGCAGGCACTGGGTGCTGCTCTGAATCAGCATTTATTGTAGAAGACAAAGAATTGTATATAAAAAGTTTAAATAGTTTTAAATGATTAATTGAGATATAAAATATGTCTTTAGTATGATTATTTTTCATTCCATTAATAATCAAATATAAAGATTCTGTAGTGCATGGCTCAAACTTAAATGATTTTTAAACAAAAAATTAGATCTTAGTGAAGTTTACCTAATGTATGTAAAGTGTTCATTGAATTCATTTATAATAATAATTAACTGCTACTGACGATGCAAATTTTATTTATTTTTACCATTCAACACTTTATTATTAGACTAAATAAATTGAGTTGTTTGACAGTTAGAAAAGTATGTGCATAAAATTTTCCTTTCAATTCACGAATTTTAAATTTTATACAACTTTTATGGCAATAAAACAATTTTTTAGAATATCGCTCTATTTTGTCATAAATTTGTGTGATATTTTTTCTTTTTAAGCTCATCAGCTACGATTTAGAGACTTCATTTGAGAATGGTAACTTAACAATACTAAGGGCCCCACGACATGTTTGGCATATTTAGGGGTAATCTGTTACTCTTTGTATAAAAAAAATGCAAAAAAGAGAGAGCTAAGACAACGAAATATTTCAGTGCTTATTTGTGATCTAAATATATATTAGACTTTGTTTTAAAAAGTAAAATCAAATAGTACCTTTTTAAAAAGTTAAATAATTTATTTTAAAAAGGTAAAAGTAGCATGTAGTGTTTTGATTGACAATGTGCAATTATGACTAATGAACGCTTGTTGCTGGATCGAATCCAAGACCTTCTGGTATCTAAGAGAAATATATAACCAATTAAAATTGTTTTTGTCTATTTTATATATTTTTTTATAAGCCGGTTCTTATCAAGTTATTTTATAATGGACGATGAACAGGAAATATATAAACTTTGGAAAATTAGAAACACCATTATGAAAGTAATCATTTTTATTATAAAATAAAACTATCCAATATTATCAGACACTATACAAATATTATTTTCCTTTTTTGTTTTCGTATCTGGTTAAAACATTAACTTATTTTTCATTCATCCATTTTAAAATTTCAAAAATCTAAATATTAAACTGTTTTTAACCGTTTTATTCTTTTTTTTGAAAATATATCTAGATTTCTTTTTAGAAGAACTTTATTACTTAAAGCAGACAAAGTTTATCATGCGTCCCGTTATTGTCTGTTATGGCTAATATAAGCATTTCTTTTAATTATAGTCAAATCTGTACTATATAAAGATTTTTTTGCTAAATTAAAATCCATATTAGTCCCGGTTAGATATTTAATATATTGCAAAAGTACGTTGATACTATTGATATTTCTATTTAACTATTAATAAAAAAATTAACTTTTTAATTTTGACCGTCTTTTTCGATTTTCTTACTTTGATTTGGATGTTCTTTTCCACCAAAATTTAAGGATTTTTCTTATTTGTGGTAACCATATTTTAAAGATGCGTATATCTTAGTTGTTTACTTTAAGTATCTAAGATCCAAGCACATCATTTTTTTAATGAGAAGTTTTAGAACAAATTTTGGTTATGGGGAATGATTGGGCTGTTTATGCGTGTTTTTATACTATAAGTTCTTGGTTTCGAATCAAGTATCATACTTTTTGTTCATAGTTCAACAATAGCTTCGAAATTGTGTTTTCTGGATTAATGGAGAGTACATTAATTTTTTAGTTATGTCATGATCGAGGCTATCTTGTCACTCAAGAAGAGTTGGACCAAGATTTGGAACAGTTTAAAGCTCAATTTGGTGATAAGCCCAGGTACTTGATCATATCTAAATTTACACAAAGAACTATGTTTTTTCATATATTTTTTATATAAATAATGCACTTTAGTGAACGACGCCCTGCTAGAAGTGATCTAATTGTACTAGTAGCTCACAACGATGATCCGACTGGTACAGTTGTTGTAAACCTTTGTCGCTTCCTTTTACCCTGCCAATAATTATGTCTTCTTTTTGCCAAGATCAAATGTTCGTTTTCTTCCCTGATGAGCCGAAGGTGGGAATCAAGACTGTCCAAGCTTACTGCGAGCGCATGCAAGAGGAAAATATTTCGAGAGCAATCATTGTAGTTCAACAAGGAATGACTCCTTCAGCCAAACAAGTCTGCTTTATTTTTACTACTACTTATTCACAAACTACCATGTTTTTGATCCAAAAGCTGCTAATTTTATATTCATTTGAACGCTTTCTTTTGCTTTCAAAAATTGGCCAAAAATTTATTTGCCATGTTTAATTCTTAACTAATATCAAATTTAATACATTATTTTATTGAATAATAATTATGTATAAGCTGATTAAATAATTATCGAATAGCTATGTAATTTATTTCATACTCAGATATTTTATATGGTTCGTTAAAAAACTCAAAATTTCAAACTGGAGTATTAATTGAACAAAAAATGAAGCTCGAAAACTATATCTTAAATCTATTCTATGTATTTATAATCATATTGTGTCTTCATAAAAATTCAATCAAGTTATAACCTCTTGTATGCTCGCAGAGCTTTTGTTATATCCAAAATACATATCATTGCTCTATATATTTCTTTAGAGCAGTAAAAAATTGGGTCTTTTCGTTTAGACGGCCACATCAAGTAATCACCATTTGGTCTACCTTTTATAGTTAATTATATTTATTTATTAATTAATTAATTATATTAATAATAATATTTATTTGGTTATAGCAACCAGGACATAACTATAAAAGGCAGACGAAATGGGGATTACTTGATGTGGCCGTCTAAACGAAAAGACCCAAAAATTGTTTTCATTGGATTAAATTCCCGTTTTCAAGTCGAGTATAACCACAAATATTTTGACACAATTTTTTACTTGATCTTTTGAAATTGTAGTTAAGAAAAATTTAAATGTGTATGGGTAGATTAATATTTGGACAACTGTTAAATAATTATAGATAAAATATAAATGATTTTTTTAATTTGTGAACAGTAGTGTTCTTTTTATTGTTTGATTAGAAGTATGCAGAAATTTCAAAAATACTTTTATATAACATAAACTAGTATTTAAATTTAGAACTGAATAAAGAAAAAATCAGGTTTTAATATAATCATATTTAATTTCTTAAAACACTCTTGCACATAATCTTATAAATTCACTGAAGTCTCGATTTACGAACTTGAAGAAATTGTGCCTTACCGCACTGGTTGTTTCTTTCCTAATTTTCTACGTTAACAAGTTTATCTATTAAATCTATTTTATATTATATTCTTGTTGCTGATCATTAGGGCAATTTTTTTTGACCTAAAAAATTTTTTTTTTGACTTTATTATTCAAAATTTTGTTTTTTTTGACCTAACCATATTTTAGCTTGTCTAAACTAAGAAAGGACTGAGTTTTTGTAAAAACTAGCAAAAAAAAATTTTCTTTTAAAAAATCTATCAATGTTTTTTTTATTATTTTATTCAATTAAAACATAAGCAAACAAAAGTAAAAGTATGAAGAATTAAAATAAAACAGAAAATATTTAAAAATTTCGATCTTTTGTCATTAATTTTTTGAGCAAAGAAAAGGATCGTTCTAAAGAAACAGAAGTAGACTGACATGATCTCAGCAAAATGTAAGATGAGGGAGATATGTTTGGATTACTAAGATTCATTATATTTTGTATGTCGCTGACTTTCATGCGCTCATCCAAATAGATAGGCTTTAACATTTACATTCATCGATTCTAAAGTCTAAATTTTTATAAATACTAAACGTCTTTTCAATAGTGAGTGTGGTGGAAAGGTTGATTTCAATCACATTTACAATACATTCATAAGATGCTTTGGTGTTTATTAATTGTTCAACATCTTTTAAGTTTTTCAGCGATTCTTTAGCACGACTCAATAAAGTGCTGCTTTAAGCGAGGAAGACCATCGAGTGACAATAGGACATGGAGGAGTGCCGATTTTTTTAAATAAAGCTCTTCTTTTTTATTTTTCACTGTGAGAAGCTTCATAGAGCTGATTAATTCATCTTTATAAAAAAAAACTGGCACTTTCATGGCACAAATGTGCAAAACATGTTATGTGATATGAATTTTCATAGAGAACCTTTAGAGTTTTGGACACGGAAATATTGTAGCTTGGTGCATCAGAAATAAAAATCAAAAATTTTTTTCTTTCAACTTTAAAATCTTTAAGAACATCGTCTATGAGTTGAAAGACTTCATTTGTGTTGGCGTGTGTTTCTAATCTTTCACACCTAACAAGCCAACTTTTTTGTGGCTTTTCTATTTCTCCCATTAAAATATTACAAATGATCATTGAATTGATTTCCGTTTCATCTAGGATAAGGAAAACTTGTTTGTCAAGCAGAATAGATTTAATTTGCTCAAGCTTTTCTATACACATCTCGTCCACCATTTTTCTGCTGTTGCTGATAGAAGGTAAAGAATGTCCCATTTTGGAAAAAAAGGCTGACTATGCTAGGATTAAGTTTGTAAAGTAGGATATTGGCTTCTAAAAATGAAGTAACAATTTTTTTTGAAAAACTTCTGCTTGAACTTTTTTGACACATAGTGTCTATACTTTCATTGTTAGACACCGAAGAAATAGCACTTTGGTGCTTTTTTGAGTTTTTGGTGCTTTGGACAAAAAAAGTTTTTCATATTTCACATTGCAGAGTTTACAAAATAATTTGCCTTCATCATCTATTGTAAATTCTTTTGGACTTTGATTAACTATATTTTTGATTTTATTTTTTGAACTTTTTTGAGTTTTAGGCATCTAACTGAATAAAAAATAAATCATCAATTGTAAAAAATTAGTTTTTACCCCTTTGGTTTCAAACATGGGTCTTTCGGACCTAAAAAATTTTCAAACGTTATTTAATTTTTAAAAGAATGATAAATTTAGTTGATAAAAAAATGTATTTTAAAATTTTTTTGCTTGTAAATGTTTAAAACTAGTCGTACCTTCAAAAAAGTTAAACAAAAAGAAGTGTTAGGTTTTTGTAAGCTTTAGTATAGAATAAAAAAATGACAATTTTTTCTAAAAATTTATCCTCAAAATGTTAAAAACAATTCAACCATATTTATTTTCAATAAAGTCTAGCCATAAAAAATAAAAAAAATACTTCATAAAATATTATTTTTGGAAAATAATAATTTTTTCAAAAAAAATTTTAACCAAAAAAATTAAGTTTTAACTTTTTTTTACGTAAAAACATTTTTTGACTTTATTGACCTATAAACTTAAAATTTTTGCAATGGTTTTTTCTTAATTTGTAAAAATATTTTTCTGCCAATCTTTTAAGAAAAAAAGAAAAAAAACTTTTTTTTACTTTATTGACTTTTGTTTGCCCCACTGATCATTCACACTAGAATAAGAAAAACCTTAGTCCGTTAACGAATATTTCGTGTAACGAACTAACTTCTTTATCGAATGAAATAAGTTCGCAAGCCGCCTTTTTACGGCATATATTAAATGTAACTTATCTTTATTTTAAAGCATAGTGCAAAACTGATAGACCACTAAAGTATATTTGGGAAAAAATATAAATTGAAAAGTTTTTTAAAGATCAGTTTATAAACAAAACTAAAATGAATTTTCTAACTAGTTCTCTAGATTGTGAAATCTTTTAATTGTTAGCAGTAGAAGCAAGGTTTTGCGCATTCGAAGGGAAATATATTCCCTTCTCCTTCTGTTAGAGCCCTGTGCGTGTTGAAAAAAATTTACAAACCCATCCCTCTCCTTATTTTATTATTTTGCACTCGCAATAAAAATATTAAAAATACCCATAACCGACCAACGCTTAGAATTTCTAAATACGCAGTTTAAAATTTAAGCCCTTAAGCGCCCAACATCCATCTCATTTTGATAACGAATATAATTTGAATGATACCGTTTTTGTACATTGGATTTTTATCATGTTAGATTTAAAACAAAATTTTATTATTTGTAGCGCTGTTTTTAAATAAAATATCAATGAGAGTTTGGCCTTTTAAAGCTGTTCTTGCAAAAATTCGGTGGCCAGAAAGACTCAATTTACGCCCACTAACTAATACATAAAATATTACATGCGACAGCAGAAAGTCTAGGAAAATTCCTTCAATATAATGTAATGTATATGTAATTAAAAATCCACTTTATCTAAAGAAAAAAATGGAGCCTTGATGATGTAAAAGTGTCAGCGTGTTTGAGGTACTTTACTGATGTTACACTTTATACAATCAGGTATGAGCTATGTATCTTATAAATTATACGATTGTTTAAGAATCAATTCTCAAATATCCGCAATTTTACAAGTTAACCCTGCAGTACTAATATTGAACCCACCCCGCTCCGCAGTAACTTTTAAACAAATGACCCTCAGCCACAATGTGTCCCGCAAACCCGCGCAAGTGGCCTGCCCCACACAGGGCTCTAACTCCAAATACTTAAAAGTCTGCCATATCCTTACAAAAATAAAAAATACTCCATATGCTTACAAAAATAAATAAATTGATTATCTAAAAAAATTATTTTTAATAATAATATTTTAAAAAAAACCGACCTTAACTCCGACGTAGATCATTGGTTCCCAAAATGTTGGCCATGGCCCTCTGGGGACCATAAAGCAAAATTTAAAGGGCCATAAATCTTATGCTATGCATAAATAAAACCTACGTTGAGCTTTAAGTGAAACAAAACCAAGAATCAAGAAGCTTGTCGATAGTCTGCAACTTCACACTGAGTAGAATTGTCTCCCAACTAGAGCACTTAATTGTTACAATGTTATCAAATTTGTAAGACTTAATTAAGACTTTGTAAGGATTAATAAACTTTTTCCATCCAGTGGATTTTCTGTTTCCTTCTTTTTTTGCTTATTCTTGAAACACCTTTTAGCAAAATGCCCTTTTTAATTAATCTAATGATTTTAATTGTTAGATACTAGTAGACAGTCACGGTATTCACCGTCTATGATTGTTGTGGGGGCCATAGACAAGGATCATGTATGAAAAGTGGGTAACGATCAGAAAACGTTTGGGGACCACTGCGAATGTAATATTGGTGCTAAGAAGAAAGGATAATAAGTATTATAATGCTTTAATTGTTGGCTATGAGAGTCCTGTTGTTTGCTGTGTTTACTATAATTGGGAATACACCCATAACTATTTTTTATCTTCTGAATAAGGCCGTCGTCTACACATCAAACTACTTTGGAAAGACATTTTATTTATATTTTAAAAAATGGCCGTAATAAATTTTCCAGTTTTCATTTGATTGTCACATTTCCAATTTGGTGATAACCTCAAGAAATCTCTGTTTTCCAAATACTAAAGAATGTTTGTGATGCGTCTATTTTTACCATTCTGAAACTTTTGCGAAGTTCATTTGAATACTTAAAATTTATTTCCATTCCCAGCGTAATTTGTTTGGTAAAAGAAAATTTATCCAATCAGATCAAAGAGTTTACGTACTATTCGCTAAAAAAACTTATACTTAAAATGGAAGGAAAACCCTTTTTTCATTATGAATATGAAGACTATGGTGTTTGAAATATCGCAATAAATTTTTCTTGTATATCTTTTTTTAAATTTATTTTTAACTGTATAACTTTCTAGGCCTTAGAAGATATGGCTCCCAAATACATTCTTCAGCAATTTCTGGACACTGAATTACTGATTAATATAACGGAGCATGAAGTAGAATTTATTCATTTTTTCTAAGTAAAAAAAAAATTTTGCCTTTTCCTTCGTAGCTAGTACCCGAACATATTGTAATGACGTCTGAAGAAAAATCAGAACTCCTAACTCGTTAGTAAGTTTAAACTTTTTTACGTATTCCAATTATTATCAAAACCAATGTTGATAAGCATGAATGTCATCTATAGAGCGAGCGGTGGAGTTAAAGATTCCATTTAGCACACGTTGAATAGTGCATAATTATATTCTTCTTTAAATGGAATGAATTTTCTGTAGCTGTGCGCTGTTTTCATGCAAGCATACCATTAAAAGAAATAATTTTTTTTATTACTCTTTTGCAGAATAAATGTAATGCATACATATACAATAAATGTACATGGGATAGGAAAGTGAATATAATATTTTAACGCCATGGCTCACACATTTACCATTTGTTAGAGCAGTATGATTGATTTATCTACCAGAATATTTTTCTTTCTTTACGGCTTCATCCACATGAGAAACATTTCATCACGAGTAAACGAATCAAAAGACTTTATTTAAAAAAAAATAAACTTCCTGTCTCCAAATATAATAAAATCAATTTCAACTCTTCACTTTCGACTTCGACCATAGAAGCGCCACTCCATATGCTTACAAAAATAAAACTATTTTTTTCTTAGGTACGCAGGATGTTGCTCAAGTATTTTCATACTATACTTTGATATAATTATTGATTAAAAGATTCTAATATTAAAGTTAAAAGTATTGATTTATTATTGGAACATTTCGACTCTTCTGAGTTTTTATCATCCAGCTACTAAAATTTACATTTCTCAATTACTACTTTTTCATTCTTAATTTTAAAAGGCTTTTGTAACTCATCATTTGGACTTTTTAAAGGTCATTTAGGTATTATTATTCCATTTACAAAATTAACTATTTCAAATAAACTGGAAGGCAAACAAATATAAAAGATCGATGCTTAATTTTAGGAAGGGGGTTGGGGTGGCCAGATGACACCCTTAATATAGCACTGCTCATTTCCCAATTTATCCAAAATTAATGTCACATCGAAGTACCCCATTAAGATTTTTAAAAGGAAGACAAATTGAGTTTCCTTAGTTCAATTTTAAACTTTGTCAAGATGTGTCAGTTCTCTAAACGGAAAGAAATTATTGGCAACTTATAGCACATATGTTTTTTAATAATACTAAGTTTATAAAAGTAACTAATGTTCATTACTATAAGTCGTATTTCGTATACATTTTTTGGAAACAATCTTTTCCATTTTGTTAGGAAAAGGTGATTATACATAAAAAGAATTTTATGCTAAAAAAAGTGTTTCTTTTTGTTTCGATAAATAAACACGTGCTTTCTTCATCTTCTTTTAAATTTATGTGTTAACTTCAAAATATTAAAATATATAATAGTGTGATTGGAAATTTTTGCTGTTATATGAAATAGATTTTGGTTTCGATTTTTTTTATTATTAATGGATAAAAAATAATAAAATAGCTTAAATGATTTACTTTTCTGAAGCACGTTTTCGCCTATTTTGTGGGGTATTATTTGTAGCCCTTATACATTTAACAATGTTTTTGATTTAGTAAACTCAAAGAAAGTCAATTACCCAGAATTCAAATGGGTGACCCCGTAGCGCGATATATGGGTCTGAAGAGAGGACAGGTATACCGATCGAATCCGAATTTACGAAGACTGAACACGCATTAATTTTTGTTTCATTTATCCATTTTAGGTTGTCAAAATAATACGGCCTTCAGAAACGGCAGGTCGGTATATAACTTATAGAATTTGTGTTTAATTTTTTACTGAATAAACATTCTTCCTACTTTCCAATTCTCTTTTATTTATAATGCAATTCTTTTTTAATCTTTTTCACGCTGTGTAGAATGCACGGCTGGGAATCAGAACCAGGTGTGCACATCTAACGGGGGGGGGGGGCGCGATGAAACAAATTGCAGAGCCTATTGAGATAACTGATACCCGTGCCTCTACTCTACAACAGTAAAAATTTTGTATGCTTACATTTTTTGCAGTAGAGTTGTCTTTAACTATGTAATAAAATAAATATGAAAAAACATTTGAAAAGTTAACAATACCGAATTTCCACTTTTTAATACAAAGAAAGGGACTTGCAGCGATGCCGCTTATTATGCACACCGGGTTGGATCAAATGCTAGTACTCTCGCTACCAAATTTTGGAATACAAATACGCCTAACCTCGATTTAATGCCATCGATCGGTCGGATAAGAAGCTGGCCGATAAACGAGGTGGCAAAAAACTGAGGGAAGGCTGAAAGAAATTTTTTTAACAAACCAATGATATCACAGAAACCTTTTTTTTCAGTCAAGATTTATTTGAACATGTGAAACTAGTCATTTTTTTGAAAAAAACAAATAAAATTAATGTTGATAAAACCTTATTTTGATTTTTAATAAAAAAAATTTATTTGACTAAAAAAGTCTGCAATACTTAATTGCTTATATCTTTTTGATGCCGCAAAACTCTTTTCCAAGCTTTCCAAATGTATGAGATCTTCATTTGTCATACGAACATCTGATTCAATCCAAGTTGCATCATCTATTTCTTTTCCTGAAGGTTTGTTTTTTGGCACGACTTTTTCTTCATCATCTTGGGCAAAATCGCTTCAATTAATTCATCATCGGTCGATCTACAATATCGACTCTTTCATTATCAATATTTAAAATTCTTCTTCATTAATCAAAGATTCACTATCAATATTACGTTTTTTACAAGTTTCCTGAATTAAATTGTTTATTTCCAAAATATTATCTTCAATATCATTTGGAGCTTTTCCAATAACAAAAGAGCGTACTTTTCGCTTCCACCTACATTACAGGCTAGCGCCACTGTAACTCTATCCTTCTGCTTTTTCGTACCTTTTGTAAATTCTTTTGTTGTTAAAGATTTGTTGGGAAGTTGACATCCATATTAAAAACATTTTTTTAAATCATAATGACTGATTTTTTCTTTAACCAGAGATAAACCATTAGAAATGACATTTTCATCCACTCCTGCACTTTCACCAAAAAGATTTTGACATTTGATTGCATACCTTTGTTTGAATCTGAAATGCCATCCATTTGAATATGTAGAATCTTGTATTTTCAATTTTTCTCCGAGTTGTTTAGCTTTACACCTCAATATATCGTCTCTTATTACACCATTATGGCTTCTGAAATTTCTGAACCATAAAAATAGAGCTTCTAAGTTTACATGTTTAGCTGTTTTTTGACGTTTTGCTTCCGATTCCTGATTTCTTTTAAATTTTTCTTTTTGCTGAATGATTTCCCCAATGGTTTTCCTTTTTATGTCTTCTTTCCATAAGCAACTAAAATGGTCTGCAATTTTCTGATGAATTTCTTTTGAATGTAATTCATAATAATGAATTATTTTTTTTTGTTCAAAAGTGAAAACGAAACGTTTAGTTACTTTATCACTCATTATCTAAAATAAAAATGATAACAATAAATGCTTAAAACAAAAAAAAATTAGTGAAATAATTCCTTTGATTGGCTTTAATACACCGAAAAGAATGAAAAAAATTGCTAAAAAATTAGAATCTCGAAAATTAAAATTGAAGCCTCTTCAATTTCAAATATAAAAAGCTAAAGCCCGATTTTATCTTATCCGTTCAAAATTCGATCTTTTATCAAAAAAAAAACTTGTCTATAAAAGCAGAAACACCCGTACTTTCAATCTAAACTCAGTCAAAAGCTTAAATGAAAGCTAATATCACTGTCATGAAAACTATAAATTTACTCTAATCAATCAACAAATAAATAATAAAAAAAAGTGGAAAAATGAAAAAAGCAATCGAATAAACAAACTACCTTGTATATGATAGATAAATACAGAATGTTCACGATTACAGTAAACTGAGATAAAAAGGGTGATTAAAAATTATGGATGTCAATTTTGCAAAAAAATATTTATGCCAAGCTAATATTTAGTAAATATTTAATATTTTATAAATTTTTAACCCTCATCCGTACAAGCTGCTACAATTTGTAGTTAATAAAATTTCAATCTACACGTGTTAGCTACATATAAATGTTTTGAAGCGAATAATCCTTGACGATGTGTATTTGTGTATAGTGAGCATGCATACAATGTTTTATTCCGTGATCTATTATCTATTTCGTAAATTTTCTGTTTTTGTCTTTATAGTACAACGTACTACAATTTGTAGTATAGGCGAATTACTGTCGAAACGTATTTATGTATAGTGAATATGCACACAGTGTTTCATTCATAAATTTATTGTCTGGCGCCAAAACAAGAAATTAACTCTTTAAAAGCAGTAAGCTTCTTTCTTTACCATTTTTGTAATACACAATTCATTCAATTTCCTTGCTTTTCAGACTGTTTTTTCTTGTTTTTCTTAATTTATTAGAGATACCATTTCACACATTTTGCTGTTTTTTCTTACTTTTCGATGAAAAAATATCAAATGTCATCGTTTCAATTGGCACGTGCTTTAATTTCTCTTTGTGATGAATCTGATGATAATGATGATGATGAAAGAAACAATTTGGAAAAAACTGATGAAAATGTTTGTGAAGAAGTTATTGAAGAATCGTTTGAATCTTTGGAAAATAATGAGGAAATAGAAACGAACGAAGGTGATATTGACATGTTTGAAGACAACATCTCTGATGATGATAGTCTGAGTGATGTAATTGAAGACGATGAACCCTGTACTACCGCCAATAGCTTTTTCACGAACGAATTTGAAGATGAAGAGTTTATTTTTTGTAATGACGTCAAGTATTCAAAAAGACCACCACTGGTTAGATCTTTATCAAGAAATATTTTCAATCAAAAGCCAAGACCTTTATGTGATCCTAGAAGCGAAGCTGAATCTTTTTTCCTTTTTTACAATGAAGACATGTTTCTTCATATTACAAGATACACTAATAGAAAAGTTTCTGATGAAGTTAGGAAGTATTTAGTCAAAAATAAAAGAAAAACTTATCCTACGTTCATGAAACAATTTTCTTGTAAAGAAATAAAAGCTTGCTATGGTATTATAATTAGGGCAGTTTCTGATAGAGATAACATGACTTGTTTGCTTTCCTTATGGTCTCCAAATGACTCAAAACCATTTTACAAATGTTTCAAAGATTCAATTTTTTTTACACTGTCTTCGATAGAGAGAGAAACAAGGAGAAGATTAGATAAGCTTGCAGCTGTCAGGGAAATATGGACAATGTTACAGAAAAATTTATTGGCTTTCCTTGTACCTGAAAATGTTCTCACTGTTGATGAACAGCTTTATGGGTATAGAGGTAAAATACCCGGAAGAACTTTTATGCCTCAAAAACCCAGAAAATATGGAGTAAAAGTATTTTGGTGTTGTGAAACCAAAAGTGGTTTTGCCCTTTCAGGATACATTTATTCCGGCGAAGAAATTGGCAAAGATAAAAACACAGAACGAGCTTCTACAACAGTTTTACGGTTAGTCAAACCATTTGAAAATAGTGATAGAGATATAGTAACTGACAGGTATTTCACCTCTCACTTCTTGGCTACAGAACTTTTAAAGAAAAACTTGACGATATTTGGAACAATTAAAAAAAGAAGAAAAGAAATTCCTGCTTGTTTATTATCAGTCAAAACAAAGACGTCCATACAACCTTAGCTTTGTATGATCATGAAAACAAAATCTCCCTATGCTCATATGTTCCCAAAAAAAATAAAATGTATTGATTACAACCAAGGTAAGTATGGAGTTGACTTGCTTGATTCTATAATTGAAGAGTTTTCTTGTCGAAGAAAAACCAACAGATGGCCAGTTCTCTTAAACTATAACTTTATTGATGTATCATGGAGTAACGCATTTATTTTAATGAAGAAAAACGATTATTCCCAAAACCGAAGAACTTTTTTGAAAAACCTATCTTTTCAACTTGCGTTCGAATTCTCAAGTAAAAGACTTCAAAGCCAAAGTTTAAGGAAAATTATAAAAGAGGCAGGAATACTTGTCGGATATATAAAAACAGCTCCCGCACCTTCTAAAAGAAAAGTAATAAATTATTCCAGGCCTTGTAAATATTGTAAAAAGTCATGTCGGAGTGCTTGTGAAGTTTGTGACGCTGCAATTTGTCCCAGTCATAGAATCAAGAAAACTGAGTTTTGTATTTTTTTGTGAAAAATAGACAATAAATTTATAATTTCATTGAATAAAACTTTGTACAACTTTATATGATATATATATTTACAAAAATACAAAAAAAAATTATATTCATAAATGTCAACCTTTATAAGTTTGTGAATTTGCTATACTGCAAAATGTAGCAGCTTGTACAGAACTGTGACCAGTTTATAGTGTAGGGATGAGGGTTAATAAGTAAATGGCTACTTATTGAAATTTTTCTTCTCTCCAACTTTCATATCTCGTCTGTGTTGTATTCTGACACACAAATTGAAAAAATTCCAATCCAAGAAAGAGTGTACGCTGATATTTTATTTTATAGAGTGTTGATAAAAATCTTTGGATGATGAATGAGTGAATATTCTTCAGCACAGTCGTCATTCTTTTCTCACATTTCTTAATTGTTTTGGCAATGATCATATGTATTAATTAAACCCTTTCATAGCTAGGTAATTTGGATGTCAAGTTCAAAAAAGTTAATGGCGAACGAGTGAGGTGTATTTTCTATAGATAAGTATATACGTGTTCTCTCACTTTTATTGGCAATGGCTGAAAAGAGGGGGCGGTGTAGTTCAGAATTGTTCTGTATATGAAGAAAACCGGGTTTTATGAATTATGGCACTAAAGTGAAATGGCATAAGGGCGAGGTCACTTCTATCATCAAAACCAAAAATTAAGATACATTTATTATATTGAAAATGCAGTCACGAATACTTTTTCATAGACACGTGTTGTGCATGTTATAGCTCAGCGTATCAAATTGACATATAAATATATTCATCATTTCAATCAATTCGATATACATTTCGAATGCCTGAGCATAATTTTTATGTCTCAGCTTCACTAATAGACCGAAATTCTCCAGCGTGAATTCTGATTTGCTTTTATCTTTCATGTATGATATCATACGTCATAATCTTGTATATTTATCATTACAAATACAAATGTATTTCAAGTCAGATGTGTTTCAAATGAACAAATTTAAGCTTTCTATATTAGATTATAAATCTCTTTCTAAAACACATTTTGCTTATATTGTGAGTTGAAGAATTGGTACCCTTATCATTCTTTAAACTACAATTCGTATACGTATTTTTTCCTTTTAAGTTGAAGGATCCATTTTTAAGGCACCTAATGTCCTCGGGAGTTTCTTTGATTCGTGTGCTCTTCTTTCCATGGTTGAGTGGATGGAAGTAGCAGTCGGATTTTAAGGAAATTAGCACCTAGAGCTGGAACGAGCTAAAAATATAATTTATTCTTTTTTTAAATAATTAAACATAAGGTAAATATTCCTGTTATTGCTACCTGGTATTATTATTAATGCTTTTTAATACAAATCTTCTGCCTTATGGTGTCTACGGACCTTGAAAACCTGGAAAACCCCTTGAAAATAAAAACATATCTTGAAAACCTTATAAACACCTTGAAAGATGATTATAAACCTTGAAAACTTTCCAAAAATTTGATTTTTATATGAATAATAGGTTTAGAATGTTTTTCTTAAGACTTTTCTATTAAAGTTTGTTGTACGTACGTTGATATCATATAATCATTGATATAAAAATGGAGATAATGATAAGTTGTTTCAATACTCTTTTGTTTTCTGTTTGATACTTTCATGTTTTTTACCTGTTTGTGATCTAATAAAAAAAGCTGAAATATTGTGGACTATGCACGTTGTTTATTCTAATCTTTCGTTGAGAGCTGGCAGTGAAGGCGTTGAGGTTCAAAAACTTATGTTTTTTGATTATCAGAATGCTCAAGATATGAAGCTCGGTAAAGACAAATGATCATATATAATTAATTTCGGACTAGCCCCTCATTTTCATAATTTGCTGAAAAGCGATGTTTTTCAGTTTGAATTCATCTATGTCTCTTTTGATGAAACTCTAAATAAAGTATCCCAGAAAAAACAAATGGACATTATTGTAAAGTTTAAAAACAAAAGCAAGTTTTTCACTCGATACTGGGGTTCTACTTTTTTAGAGCACTCAACAGCTTCCGATTTGCTGGAAAAATTCCTCTGTACTCTGGACTCAATTTAAATTTCCAGAATTGTTCGAATATCTATGGATGGACCTGCTGTAAACTGGAAATTTTTGAAGATTTACAAAAATTATTCCTATCAACAAAATGAAAACAATCCTGAAATTTTAGAGGTACGAAGTTGTTCTCTTCATGTTGTACATGGAGCCTTCAAAAATGGAGAAAGTCTTTCGAATTGGAAAATTATCCCCTTTTTGAGAGATATTTATAATCTTTTCAAAGATGTTCCCGCAAGGCGTGACTTTATTAGTTTTACAAATATTAAAGTGTTTCCTATGAAGTTCTGTAATGTTAGATGTCTTGAGAACATTAAATGTGGTGAAAGAGCTTTGTTTTTGTTACCTCACTTGAAAATTATGTAGAAGCCTGCGAAAAAAATAAATGTGTTCCTAAATGTTCCACTTATTTCAAGATTAAAGAGAGGATGAAAGATGATTTTCGTTAATGTAGCCAAGGAACTTAAACCTTTTTTACTGGAATTTCAAACAAATGATATTTTGATTCCTTTTTTGTATGACAAGTTGTATAAAGTGACATTAAACGTTGCTTCTTATTTTCTTCAAAATGATTTTTTATATTATCTTAAAACTAGAGACGCTTTGTGCAAAGCTGCAGAAGAAGAAAGTTGTTTTTTACATCAATCTAAGATTGATTTAGGATTTACTACCAGAAATGAACTGAAATTTTTTTTAAAAAGTAATTAAATTGATGCAAATGCTATTAACGATTTTAGAAAGGGTTGCAAGAACTTCCTTCTTGGAGTTTTTAATAAAATAGTGAATAGATCACCATTAAAATACAAACTTGTTTCTGATATTAGATGTTTTCTTCCGGAACGTCTTTTAGATAACAATGAAGAAATGATCAAAGGAGTTTTGGATGTTTAGTCGAAAAGAAGTGGATTACTGGAAAAGAAGGAAACGATGCTTTGCGAGCTTATAGAGAACTAAAGTCTATTCAAAATGTAAAAAGTTATGTAGAGATTAATATTAAAACCAAAAAGCTTGAAGAATTTTGGGATGAAATATTGGAATTGCTTGATGAAAATGAGTCTTTGAAAAAAGTAGTTCAAATAATTTTCACTCTTTTCCACTCTAATGCTGCTGTTGAAAGATCTTTTTCCATTAACAAAGATTGCCTGAATGATAATCTACAAGAAAGATCTTTAATAGGCAGAAGAATGGTATATGATCACATTCAAAGCCATGATGGAATAAAGAATGTTACGATTGATAAAAGAATGCTTCTGAGTGTAGAGAATTCAAGAAAATTATATACGGAAGCTTTGGAAAAAAAGAAAAGAGAAAGTTGGAATTAACTTTATCAGAGATCGAAGAGAAGAAAAAGAAAGTTGTGAAGATAAGCACAGATCAACTCTTACAACTAAATCAAGAAACTGAATTAATAAAAAAAAATTTATGCGATCATCTTTAATTATATGTTTCTTTCAATAAATATTTTCTTATCAAAATTATATTTTGTATAAAAAATTTTTTTTAAATATGTAAATGGTTATTAGCAAACGAAACTCATGAAACATTCTTTATAATTTTTTTTTAAAAAGATATAAACTAATGATGTTAACATCTTCCCCTTGAAAAACGGTTTCAAAAAACTGTAGACACCATGTTTAATCTAGATATCGTCTGATTATTCTGGTCGTTAACGTTAAAGTCTAACTAATCCGCTATTAAACATACTTACAAACGAACTAAACAACTAATTTAATAGATAACTAGCAAGCTAAGTAATTTATTAACAAACTGAAAATTATTATTAGATATCATCTTTAAAAATTGTAACTCGGGAACGAATTGAAAGTCGTCGTGTTGCTTGTCCTCAAGTAGAAGATAAAGCGCTAAAATGATGATTCCACTTTTACTTCAGTGTTTCTCAAGAGTATTTTGTACATATGGAACCCCTAATTCAAATAAACTGTCTCTGAATGCATAATGGACAAAATGCCCAACACTGGCATTTGGGAGCTATCCTGATGACAAGCAAACAGCATTCCTGTTTCGGTCCATTTTGCTCATTATGGTCCGTTTTGCTGTCTCTCACTTGTTTGCTAACAACCTTGATCCCAATATTAAATTCACTAAAGAAGTCAACTCCAAAGAAATAAACTTCCTCTCCTCGACGTTCACATTCAAATTTCTAATAATCAAATCGTAACTTCCCTCTGCATCAAACCAACAAAAAACCCATAGTCATAAACTACCACTCAGCACACCCTTCTACGATCAAAAAAGCCACATACATTGGACATTCCCAACGTATCTACCAAATCAATAACACCGATTCCCTCTTACAAAAGGATATCCAAAAATTGAACAGCATCTACTTTCAGAACAATTATCCACATGATATACTGCAGAAATGGTATTTTGATTTTAATAACTTGAAAGAACCCACTAACTATAAAATTTATATTTACTGACGAAAATAATAAACGATCTGCATACATGCCTTTAATTCTCCCACCAATACATAATGCCTTACGTAGAATAATACAAAAACAAATCAAGAAACACAGCCTATCAGATATATCCAGAAAACCCCCTAAAATCTTGAGACATATCTATCAAACAAACCAAAATTACACACACACACACCCATGCAACCTTATACTTCGAAACAAATGCAAAAATCTCAAACCCCTCATTAACATCCACTTCACACATTCATTCAACAAAGTATGTAGCCCAACCATAAACAAGTCTCCTCTTCTTCTCTACCAACTTTTCATTTATTGTTATAGAAGTGATGAATGAAGGTCGCAATGACCGAAATATTTTGTTTCGTTTTATTTATATCACCTGTATAATTTCTTTTTCTCGCTGAGCTTCCGTTCCCACTCAATTTTTCAGTGGCAAATGACGACAGTGGTGCAAAATTTTTTATTATAAAGTTTCTACTTTTTTCATGAATAAAAGTTTTACTGTCTATTAATTTAAATTGAGTTACCCGGTTTAAATACTAAGTTAAATCGAGAAGAAAGTTATACTTATTACACATGAAGCTTTCAATGTAGATTGTTCAAATAGAAGATCTCTTGTAGATCTTCGATATATCGAATTGAATACCATGCAGTTCATAGCAATTAACGAAAAAAAACTAAAAATATTGCCTTTTATAAGCAATGATCTTCTGATCCAGGGGTGGGCAAACTTTTCAGTGAAAGAGCAGCATTTAGAAAATCCGATTTTTCGAAGGGCTGCTTCTAAAAAAGCACATTTTTCAAAGACATTTTTAAGAATGTTAAAAGAAAAAGAGTTAAAACAAAAAATTAATTTTTATTAAAATTGATCTTTAAATGCCAAAACTTGACCTAAAACACATTTATTTCACAAAAAAAGTAAATAAGTGACTGAGTAATTTTTCTGTTACAGAAATAATAAATAATGCCAATGAGAATGATGCAGCACTTCAAGATTCAAATACTTGGGTGGGATAAATGTGGAGAAGTGTTGGCAAAATTCTAAATGAACATTCTCAATGATGAAAATATGTATGTACTTTGCGGCCGCATGCGGTCCGCGGGCCGTAGTCTGTCCACCCCTGTTCTAATCTGACACTTAATAATTCGACAATTTACTATTTGAACTTTTTTTCTGTGAATAATAAGATTCTTTCATTTTTTTTTTAATATTTTTAATCCGACCTGGTTTTTGCAGGTACCGTAGAGGCCGGATTGACCAATCATCACTACATTTAATTATTTTCTACATTTATATTCGTTTTACGTTTAATTAAACCTTATGATTAAAAAATAAAAAACTCCACCTTTAGATTAAATATATAGAATATTTTAAGAGCGATAAATGCAATTATAGGAAAATGTAAGTACTCAATTTAAGCAACTAATTTAACTGTGTAAAAAAACTAATTCTTTATTTTAAGGTAATGAAAATATAAGTAAAGTGCTGAAGGGTCATTTGTTTGAAATAGAAATCGAATATTCAACTCCATACCAGTCTTTATTAAGTTGAAGTAGCTTTTACTTGATAAAGACTCATCGAGTCGAAAATTTCTTTTGATTTATTTAAAGTATAATTACACAGCAAGTATTAACTGCACAGCCCATTGTGCAATAATTATGATTTCTTCCGGAAAATGTTCCATGATCCTGTAAAAACGTTTTTCGCTTACCGGAATCTTTTTCGATCTTTTGGCCATGTTTTGAAATTTATAAAAATCTTGAAGGTATTTTTCTAGTTTCATATTTATTTTCAACAATATTTAATAACAACAACAAAAAATATTCAAATTTATTTCTTTATAATCACATAAGAAAATACAATTTTAACATGTCACAAATGTTTAACACGAATTTTTATCACAAAAAAGTGTTTGTTGGCTTCACAAATGTGTAAAACTCACTTTACTGGGTAAAGAAGATGGACTTTGAAAATGAGATTTGAGGCGAGTTTGAAGAATTATATCAGATGAGCTTGAAATTTTTGTCAATGAATGAATAAGCTATGAAAATGAGAGAATAATTCAAGATCTCAGTCAAATTGCAAACTTGAAACAAGATACCAGTATCGTGCTCATAAACCTGGTAATACTTATCGATTTTGATATATGAAATGAGCTTTAAAAATGCGATAGGAAGGTATGTCATGATGTAGATGAGCGCAAAAAATAACATTGATATCGTTTTCAATGTTTGTTTCTGTGCAGTGTTTTCACTTTTACTTTGCGGACTTATTACTGTGATGTTTTGGGTAGAGATTTGAAGAGTTGACCGAAATAAAGTTTCACTAGTAATAATTTTAGTTCTCACTTTCACGAACTTTTTAAGCTTTAAGACAATGTTACAGCTTAAAATTAAAATGAGGAGAGATGGAATGATGAAAATGACGACTTCTTTTATGATTCCGTACTTGTTGAAGTATTTATTCGTTGAAGTAGTGCAAAAGAAGGAGTCTACCTTAAGGGGCAATACTTGGATCAAAAATCCATGTGGCAAGGTTATTAAGAATGAAATTAGGAAGCATACCAGACAAAGGTATTTAAATGTAAAGCTATTTCGCCAAGTATTCAGCTTTAAAGGATATCCTACCATGAAGTATCTGTCAATCATAAAGCCTATCATTATGTAGCGGTTTGCGATCGTAGCTGTTTCTTTGAAGTAAGGAAAGACTTTATAATTGAATACCTGCCAATAACAAGTTTTCACTTGTACCAATCCGATGTAGGATGCGATAAACGCAAAAATTGGATTAAAGATAAAACAAACGCAAATAAAGATGTTCAAAGTTGTCATGTAATTTAGTAGATGATACCCTTTGTCTCTTTTGACCAATTGCTTCAAAGCGATCTTTGCTTTGAAGTTAGAGAAGATGCCAATGAGCAGAAGTATGGATATGAAGACAGATGTTGATATTTCTATCAAGAAAGTCATTTCTAGTGGAATATGCTTTGTTATGAACTTAAATCGATGTGTATACTGCTTAATATTTAATCATTTTCTAAGCCTCATCTCAAAATGCGAAAAGAAAACCAGCCATAAATAATTTATAGGAAGAATGCAAATCCTGAACGTAAATAACACATTTAACTTTGATTAATATTCTATTCAAGCAATTTATATTCAAGATATTATTCAACCCAACAAACACATGTATTTAGGTAGAACATCATTTCAAGCAATCTAGATAAAAGATTGCAACATGGATAAAATGTTTGACTGGGATATAATACTTACTTAACAAAGAATAATATAAATGCTGTATTATCACAAAATATTGTTACTACATCATTTAAGCTTAAGGTAAGCATTCATGGAAAGATTTTCTTTTCTATTGCTTTATTTAGCTTTCTATTCAAATAAAGATTCTATACAGTTAGCGGATACGCTTTTTTTCAATGATGAAATTCGTGTAGAAAAATATATCCGAACCAATCAAAAAACAAGATATAAATTTTTTTCTTATTTTCATTTCAATTATTTGAAAATAAAAAATACCATCAGATGTGTTAATTTTGAAATTTAGCTGTTTTTATACTTGTTATTTAAGATTTTTCAATATAAATTTTCATTATCAAAAGTTTATACACTAAATGGTATGTTTTTCAATAAAGATAATAAATATTATAAAGCTATAACAATAAATTATTTGTATTTCCTAAAAAATTTAACATTATTTTCTAAACTTTCATGAAAATGAGTAAGCTAGGAACCATTTGCAATACTCAACAAGAATCATTGACGTCAACTTTGAGAGAGAAATAAAAGGAGTATCTCCAAACTGACATCAAGGCAGATTATTAGTGAAATATATCTGACAAATGTTGACAAGAAAAGAAGGGTGGGTAAGAAACTAACAAAATTAAGTTTACGTCAATTCTGAGCGACCTTTTATATAAAAGTAAGCAATATAAAAATGTATAACTATTAGAAAACAAGCTTTTATTACAAAAAATGAAAGTTTATAAACAAAAAATTTAAAAAAGTACATAAAAAATTGTGTACAAAAGAGTGAAATTCATATTTTCAAAAATAAAAAACAAATTTTTATGCTCTTACGTATTTTGCAAAATTTCATTTTTAGAGAACAAAATTATAAAAACAATATTTAAGTTTGTAATACCGTACAAGTGAATATTATACACAATATTTCACTTACAGACATTGAGTACAAAAATATTTCGTATGATTTTTACATATGTATCCGTTACAATAACTACATTTTCTTGTACCTCTACTGTTAGAAGCGTCTTGATGTTGAAGCTCGCTCAGTTATTTCAAGCTGTTCAAAGCCATAAAAAGATAAAAGATTTCGAATTTGAAATGGAGTCTTAGAATTGTTAGAGTGCATCATAATAGAATTCTCACAAAGCTTCAAAGATGATAACATATTTTCTGCCTCCTTTTTTAGTGCTTGGGAATTTGTTAGGACAATTACTTTTAGATATTACCCAAATATTGGGACACGCAATATCTAAGTAGTTTGCAAAAACTGCAACTATCCATTTTCTAGACGTTCTATAAGATGTGTAAGATCTAAGCATCTCATTTGTTTTGTATTGTTTGTATAACACTATTGTTTCTGTTTTGCGTTTCCTTCCAATCAAATTTATTTCCCCCAAGTGTTGGCTTGAAATAACGTAAACAACTTTGAAATTACGATGAGCATGTCTGGGAGGGGGGGGCATAAGCCATCAAGGAAGCATATTTGGTATAAATAAATTTTGATTCAGTTTCATTACAAAGTTGCATTACAAAATTTACAAAGTTACATTTACAAAGATTTAAATGGTTCGGCTTAAAAATATGTGGGATAAAAGTACGATTAGATTTAACCACAAATAGTTAATTTTTTGAAGTAGCCCATTGACACAACTCATGAGATGTGAAAAACCTATCAGAAAATATTCCACATCCTTCAGGTAAATCACTATCCGTTATCAATCTTTTAACTATATTTGTTCGAGAAAAAAGGTTCTATCAGTTAAAGCAGAAACATAAACTTGAGACTTTAAAATATATAAAGATTTAGCATCTGTACAATGGTAAAATTTTATGCCATAATGGCCAGGCTTAGAAGGGTCGTATATTTTTATTCTACAACGTCCTCTAAATTTCACAAGTAATTATACGGTACAAAAAATTAGAACAATTACGATAAAACATATCATGCAAATATCTAATTGCGGATATCTTATCATTTGGATCTCGGACACTCTTCACATCAAAACTTATAAAAATATGAACCAACAAGAACATATTTCTTGAAGTAGAAGCTCGAAGAAAAACACATTATCATTGTTATATATTTGTATGTATATAAATATTAGTGTGTGTAAATTAAACGATCTTACATAAAAGGAAAAGTAAAAAGAATGAAAGTGGCAAAAAGAAGAGACATATGTGACATATCTTTTCACTTTCATGTAAGATCTTTTAATTTACACACACTAATATTTATACAAATATGTAACAATGATAATGTGTTTTTCTTTTTTGTAGTTTCTTGAAAAAGGCCGTAAGCCTGAAATATTGAATTTATTAATACTTGTAAAGTCGAGTAATATAGCTATTTTTGTTCTATTTCTTAAATTCAATGTGCACCGACTTCGCCCTTCATATTTATCTTATTAATCGTAATAAGTTAGTCAAGTTAAAAAAAAATTAAAAAAACTTACTTGAAATTTTCATCTAGTTTAACTTTTTTACAATGAAAAATATGAGAAGTTACTTGTTCATTAAAAAAAGTTTGAAAATTTGAAAAGAATTAATGATAAGTTTTGCGGGAACAACGGGTCCAAACAGGCTTTGACTTAAGTTTCTTGTGTTTTGAACTAAAGGACGATCTTGGTTTGGTCTAGGGGGATTCCATGAATACTCAGTGCCAACAGGGGCAACTAACGTATCAGTGAAAGATTCTTCACTTGTAGTTGTTGTATAAGACAAATCAGAAGATATATTGATGTTGCCTCTTCAGAAACAGAAGACGAATCCAAAGAACATATTTAGAAGAAAAAATTAGTTCGTTTTAAAAAGGCTTTGTTTGAGAATTTATTGCTTTGCCAGAAATGTATGAATGTGAGAACCTTGGCAAAGTTAGTGCGCTGCTTATACTGGAAGAACCACAACAGTAAGTTGATAGGTAGGATTTTTCAAAGGAATTACAAGGACGTTATTTATTCTTTATTTATACAGATATTGATTACAAAAACATAACACGCAGTAGTACAATTCACGTCATCAATAATGAAGAAGACAATTGTTTTGTGACGGCTAACCTAATCGTAAAAGTTTACAAGACAGTGGAGTTAAATAGATGAAATACTAATAAGTTTTGATATCAAAATAACTTATCTCCATATATAAAGGATATATTTATCGAAATATGTATGAAATAGATGATTTTTTCTGACTTATAAATATTTTTCTAATTTTTATGAAATTTCATAATGCCAATAAATTTTTTCATAAATTAATTATCGAAAAAAAAATTTTATTTATATATTTTTCTTGAAAATAGATCATAGAAAGGAATATTGTTTGAAATACAAAAGAATAAACAGAAGATATTTGTTATTCTGACCATAATTAAATATCAATAGGACATTTGAAAAAAGGTCTTATTTAAAAAGTAAAAAAAAGAACAAAATCAATGTGTGCAGTTTTTTGCCAACTTATCCTAGTGAGAACATATATACTCATATCATGTATATATGGGATGGAGTCAAATTCCAGGGGTAGGTTGTTCCTAACCTAGCATCCGAAGAATTCAAAGGTTTTAACAGTTAGGTGACGCGATTCTACGTGGTTAGTAATCAAGCTATCACTAGACACTAAGTCTGTTTCCCAAATTGGGAGCGTTCGCGTTAGGATTGTATCGTTCACTCAGCTGTATTTATATATTTGTAAAATACATTCTTGTAAAATAATATATATAACAAGGTATAGCTATTCTTTTGTAACAAGGGCCGGTTGGCGTTTAGTGGGATGAAAAGTCCAGGTAGACCGGGACTCAGCATTCCGGCCGGACCACAATATCCGAAAGGATGGGTGCGAACGTCACATACAACTTAACTAACTAACTTTTTGTCGACTTGTGGTCCTTCACGCTAAGTTTATTTTGCAGGTCTTTCGAGAGTAGTAAATAAATATGAAAAATGTAGTTCAAAATCATTGGAATTTGAAATAAGAAGAGTCAAAAAATCGGAAGAAAAATCAAGATAAAAACTTTTATTGCTATATAATTAGAGCAGGGGTTCTTAAACTTTTTCAGTCATGGACCTCTTTGAGAATCTGGTAGAACTCGCGGACGCCTTACCTAGGAAAATACATATAAAAAGATGACCTTTTATAAAATGAGCTTATTTATTCAAATCTAATGAAATTCATGAAATCAATACATGAACACAGAAATAATGTGAAAATGTAACATATTTGTATTTTGTAAATTAATTAAACCAAAAACCTTAATTTTGCCGTAAAGTTTTTTTTAGTGAGACGGATGCTGTTGTCTGAATAAGAAGAGGAAACTGTCGATAATGTTACACGTATACAATCTCTGACATCTAATCGATTTCTGTTTTTGTATTGATAGAAACGAGTGAAGAAAAACCCGTCTCACATAGGTAAGTGGTAGCAAACGAAATCACAGCACACATAGCTTGTTTTACCAGACGAGGATAGGTTTTTATTATGCACACCATAATTCTTTGTGTTTAACTCATTTCGTAACATTTCATTTTGTTTTCAGATCAATGAGATCATCCTTAGCAAGGTCTTCATCACTAATGGAGTCTATGTCTGCAAGGAAAGGGCTACGTATCCATTTTTCAATTTTAAGGTCACCAAAGCAGAAATAATTTTTGAAAGAGTTCTGAAGAGTACTCAAATGTTTCCAGAATTGTTCTTGCAGAGAAATAGACATGGATTTGACACTTCCGATTCCATTCTGCAAAAGTATCTCTTCTAACATCGGAAAGTTTGCATAGTTATCTGCCTTCAACCTTCTCTCCCACAGTGGCAGCTTTCCGTGATAGGCTTGGAGTCTTTCTGAAGCATCCATAATGGTAACATCATTTCCTTGAATCTTTCTTTTTCTTTCAAAAATAATGAAATTTCTACTCGAAGTTGAAACAGATGTTTAAAGATTTGTCCTCTTGAAAGCCACCAAACTTCTGTTTGGTAGAGAAGAATTTCTTATTATGATCCCATTTCATGACAAAATCTTTTGAAGAAACGATGATTCACAGATTTGGATCTGATGAAGTTGACTACTTTTACGCTAGAAGAGAAGACTTCTTTCAGAATTGGTGGCAGAGTCTTTGACGCCAATGCATGCGAATGTAAAAAACAATGGGTGACAAAAGCCTAAGGAGCTTCTTTCTGCACTAACGCAGCAAAACCAGATTTGTTGCCAAGCATTTCCGGTGCCCGTCTGTACACAAAGAACCAAGATGTTTTTGAAGTTGCGTTTAGCTAAGAAATTATTCACCAATTCCATAATGTCGATGGCTTGGTTGTTTCCAAAGGGGGATCACAGAACAAGAATTCCTCTTAGATAGCATCAATATGCATATAACCAACAAAAACCAGAAGCTGGCTGCACTGTGCGACATCAGTACTTTCATCCCATTGCATGCTGAAAGGAAATGGCGTGGCCTAAATGCCTACATTTTAATCCGGTTATCAATCGCGTGTTGCTATGATGAATTGAAGCCCTCTCTAACACTTTGATCGTGCCGCTTCTGCCTTGCAATGAATGCTGTCCAATTTTTCTCATCATCACTTTATCGACGCACGTTCTTTTCCTCATCATTACTTCTTCTAAGGATGCGTAGCATTCACTACTTTTAGGAAAGATTTGGGGTTTTAAATCTGATGATCATGCTAATTGAGAATCATATGAAACACTACGTAGTCAAAAAAATTTAAGTTTTATTTTTTCTTATGATCATGAGAATTTAGAATAATACGAAACACTAAGTAGAGAAAAACTTTTTTTTATATTTCTCATGATTTTGTTAATTGAGAATAATACAAAAAAACTGCGTAGACAAAAATCCTTTTATTATTGTTTTTTGTATTTTTCGGTGGAAAACATGAAGTAGAATATCTAAAAATTACAACTGCAATCTAAACAGTATGTCCTAAAATCTAAACGTGCTAAAAATTTTCAACGATTTAGTAATTAGTTAGTTATTAGTTAAGTTTTTGAATTAGTTAATTAAAAATTGATGAAAATTTAACTTAGATATGTAGTAGTAAAATAAAATTTATAGATTCTAGAAAAAATTAAATTATGTACATTGTTAAAACAAAAACTAAAACTCATAGTAGGTAAAAGCGTAATTATAGGTAAAATAGAAACCTAAATAAAACTCGTTAAAGATGTAAACTATATCTTTAACTATATAAACTAATTATATAAAACTATATAGTGTTAAATGATTTAAACACTATATTTACTAGCCAAATATAAAAATTAATTCAAAGTAAACAGAAAAAAAATTTATTTGTATAGTTAGTTCAGTTCAAAATTAACAGTAAATTGTTTAATATATTTGAAATGCTGAACGAAGATGAAGCATTCAATATTGAAAAATTTACACAAAATTCGTCATCAGTATTGGATGTTTCCATGTTCTGAGGAGAGGATATACATATTGAAATTTTACTTAAAAACATGTATAAGTTTTTGTCTACTAGATATGCTGCATATATTTCCTCAATCATTTTTTCTTGATCTTTTCTGTCTTTCTTGCCTCCACTCCAGTTATATTTTGAGTTTAATGACTCTATTTCAGCTACGTCAACCCAAAGTCTCTCCTCACTTTTAATAAAAAAATCAATCACTTCCCATGTTGAAGTCTTTTCATAATTTAATGACGATTTCAAACTTAAACATGGTAAAATTAAAGCAAATTATTTATACAAAAAAAAATTCACCTGTTGTGAAATCCTTCGCAATGATTGTTTGTTCTTATTTTCCTTTTAAAAACGTTCCACAGAATTATTCTATTGAGCCAGTTGTTTTCAAAATATAAAAAAAATTCTTCAAGATTGAAAATATTCATCATTCTTTTCAGCTTTCTATAAGCAACTTTGATCTTTGGTTAAAAACATATTAATATTAAAATAATTTAAGGTTAATATATGTGATAATAATTGTAATGATTATAAACCAAAATGATACTTCATTCTCAGGTAAGAACGCTAAAGCAAGTAACATTTTTATGCTCTTTCTGAAGGATAAACTTTTTGAATATAAGCAACATTTCAGATAGCTTTCTGTATATGCTCTGGCAAAAATGAAAATAGCATCCGTGGTAGATAACGTTAGGAAACGACTAAAAATTTATGATTTCCTAAGTATAGAGTATTCATATATGTAAACTTACTTCTCGTGCAGCTGAAATGATCGCCTGCTCAAAATCACCAACTATAGTTTTCAATTGATTTGAATTTATAATTTCTTTTAAATGATCGAAAATTAGTCTTAGATAGCAAAATACCTGTATAATATAGCAAAATACATACAGTCGATATTCGCTATAAGCACCTTCACGGGAGTGACAACTTTGGTGCTTATATCGAATATGTGCTTGTATCAAATTTTCGAATTAAAAATGTTTCATAAGTTAATATAACTAAATTAAAACAGAATTATTTATTGATTGAAAAAAAATCTTTAATAGTAGATTGACGCAGTTTTCTTGTCTCAATTACATAACTTCTGAGTGATTCTTGAGCTTCCTTAAAATCTATTGTCGTAATTCCTAATTGCTCATAAACCTTTTTAATTTCATCCATCATTTCCAAAGCTTCTTTGGCTGAGAATTTAGCTTGGTTTTCACTTTCACTGTCAGAAATCAAATTTTTTGTGATGTCGTTTGCTGTTTCGAAGCATTCTAAATCGTCATCACAGTGAATATAATGTGAAGTGAAAAAATTTTCTTCAGCTGCACTGTCTGTGCTTTCTGAAGATGCCAGTTCTTCAGAATTCCAGCTAAAACATTTTTGGGAGCAATTTTTAATTACCTGAGGAGAAACACTGTTCCATGAATCTTGCAAAAAATGAAGAGAATCAAGAATTGTAACCGATTTTACAGCCCTCTTCATGTCATCATCCTGTCCACAATTCAAACGCTGTATAACTGTTCTCATCAGCACCTAACAATAAAGAGAGTCTGTTCATTGCTTTTTTACTACTGTTGACGATTTCATTTTTTTTAGCAAGAGTGCCATTTGGAGTAGCTCTGTAATAAATGCCAGTTTCATCAACATTAAATATACAATCTTCAGAGTATTTTGTTAAAATTGCCCATACCGGTCAATTGACCGGTTTAAATTTGTTTACAGTTTTTTTTAAAATCTAGAAACTATACAGCATTTAAAAATACTGATTTATTTTTTTTGAACACGCTGTAAAATATATTACATAAAATATAAAATATTATTTTAATTTTTTTTACTAAAATATATAATTTTTAAACTAAAAATATTTTTAAACTTTAAAATAAAATGGCGTGGCAAATGATTAATATTTCAAAAAATAAAAGTTTGCTTTTAAATGATTCCGATTCAATAAGTGACAGTTTTCAATCCGAAAATTCTTTTTATTCTTCAAACAATATTTCAAGTTATAGTGAAACAAGTTCTCAAAGTGAAACATCTTTAGAAACAGAACATATTCGCTTATTTGAAACATACTTTGAAAGTAAAGATGGAACTAAATGGAGTAAAAATCCTTGTAGAACAACAAAAAGTTCAAGTAAAAATATTGTTCATCAAAGAGGTGGTCCAACAAAATTTATTTCTTCTAGAACTCAAAGCATCAAAGATGTTTTTGAAGAACTATTTGGAATACATAATATAAATATAATTGTGCAAAAAACAATAGAAAAAGCACAAAAGCACAATGACATAAATTTTAGTACTGATGAAGTGGAATTGAAGGCTTTTTTTGGCTTGTGTATTTTGAGAGGCGTTTTGAAGGGGAAAAACGAATCTTTATATACATTTTGGGAGGAAAAATATGAGAAGGAAATCTTTAGAGAGACTCTTTCAAAAAATAAGTTCAAAAGTATTCTTAGGTATATAAGATTTGATGATAGCAGTACGAGGATATCTAGAAAGCGATCCGACAAATTTGCTCCCATGCGTGATTTATGGAAATCAGTTATGAAAAACTGCGAAAAAAGGTACAAACCATATTTTAACGTTACGCAAATTTGGTATCAAGTTTTGGATGATTTGCGATACAGAATCTTATTACATTCTAAACTCCTATCCATATATGGGAAAAGAGGAAAGAATCGGTTCGTTATCAGAAAGTATCGTCATGAATCTGATTGAACCGTATAAAAATCAAGGATTAAATATTACCGTTGATAATTTCTTTACAAATCTGAATTTAGCACAAAAACTTCTACGATAAAAAACTACTTTAGTAGGTACTATGCGGTCCAATAAAAAAGAAATTCCTACTGAAATTAAAATGAACAAAAGTAATCACCTTTATGATACCAAATATGCTTTTACCCTTGATGATAACATATCTCTATTATGTTATAAAGCTAAAAAAAATAAAGTGGTGTACATCCTATCATCCATGCATGATAAAATCGAAATTTCATCATCTAAAAGAAAGAAATCAAACACAATTTTATTTTATAATTCCACAAAAGGAGGAGTTGACACAGCAGACGAAATGTTGAAAACATATTCAACTAAATGTGCCACAAAAAGGTGGCGTTTATCAGTATTTTTTAACTTGATAGACATTATCTGCAAAATTCTTTTATAATATGCACAAAGCTTGAAATATTTACGGCAAGCAGAAGAAAGTTTCTTATTGAATTAGGAGAAACTCTATGTGAAGATAATATAAATCGAAGGAAAACTAATTCTCCTAATTTACTTATCGCCAGATCTTCAACAAATAATATTGAAAAAGAAACACGAAGAACAACATGTAGAGTATGTATGAAAAATAAAACAAGAGTAAGTTGCTATGGATGTTCGAAATACACTTGTGGTACTTGTTCAGTAAAAGTTTGTGAAAAGTGCATTTTGAAAAAATAAATTCAAATTGAAAATTTTATTTTTTAGTTTTATAAATTTGTTTTTTAATAAATAAAAATGATAATAATAATTTAATTAAAAAATAGAGATTTTTAAGTTTACATAATTCTATATTATGCAGACCGATCAATTGACCGGTCTGGGCTTTCTAGATATATTTTGAATCAGTGGTAAGACTTTTGCCAACCATGACAAAATTTTTACTGTATACAGTAGGGAACAATGTTAAATTTAGACTTGTGAAGTATCCACTGAAAATAACGGGAATTTTTTTTGCAATGAAGTTTTTAAATGAATCTAGCGGTCAATTGACCGGTATGGGCTTCCTAGGGTTAAAACGTTTAATATTTTCTAATTTATTATAAAATATACCTGGACAGTTCCTTTTTGCACAGCGATAATGAATTGTAGAATTGAACACTCTGTTAATATGATATTTAAAATCTTCAATTATTATCATTTTGGGGACTCGGTACACACAAGTAATGATGATGAAAAGAGCGTGAGTCGATAAAGTGATGAGGAGGAAAATTAGACAGGTTTTACTGCATGGTTGTTTAAGAAGGCAGAAGCGAAACGATCAAAGTGTTAGAGGGAGCTTCATTCATCATAGCTATCACGCGATTGATAAGTGGATTAAATTGTAGGCAAAATCGCCATGTAGGCAAAATGTCCGTTTGCCGTTGAGAAATATCATTTTACACCCTCAATTGTAATTTGGTGTACAATTTGTACACAAAAATTATTTAGCTTGCTATAAAACAAAAATCCAAAAAGTACAACTTTCAATATTCTAGGAGACGCAAATACATGAAAAGTTAAATGTATATCATGACAAGTAAAAAAAATGTCTAAATTTGTTTGACTTAGAACAACATTTACTTCAATGATATAATGGTGTACAAAATGTACACATACTTTATGTAATGGCACATTACCCATCCAAGTTATTTTAAATTGTTCATATCAATCAATTGTGCTTGCAAGTGAAGCACGTTTTAGGAATGTGACAGATGTTTTGCCTTACTTTCAGACATCACAATTCTTTTTCTTTTTTCACTCCGTCTTTTTCTTTTCCTTATTCTACTCTGACATCGTTATTCACAAGAAATTGTTCAAATGAAGGGAAAGAGAACTTCTTTCAAAAATGCTTGTGCGTTTCTTTCTCTGTGTAACGAAGATGATGCCAGTTTTGACGAAACCGAAGTCGTTGAGGTTGTACATGAAGAACTCGATGTAAATCTGATTCAAAGAAGGGATTAGGATGACTTTGAAGAAGATTGTGAAGACGAAGAAGGAGAAATAAAAAAGACTGCTCTGATGATTCAAGCAGTGAAGATTCTGATGACGTTGACAAAATTCTGATGATTTAGATTTAGTATCTAGAGGTAAAGATCCTAATGAAGTTATAAGATGGAATCTGAATCCAATACCACCTGCTCCACGCTTGAGAGCTTCCGGAACTGATGCACGCCGGGGATCCTACATTTCCTTCAGAGAGCCAACCCGCCTTACCTATGATTGACTCGCCTCCGTCATTCTTCAAGGACATCATTGATGCTGTGGCACAAGATATTATCGACTGGCCTTTTCTTGATGTCCAGCCATCGCCTATAATTCCCGAGAACACCCCCACACAGATGGTGGGTGATGATACCCTAGAAGCCATACTTGTGGAAGTTTTTGGGTCAGACGGCATTCCTGTCTTTCTGAATCAAGAAGAAGATGATGATAAGAATTTCGATGAACCGCTCCCTGAAAACTTTCGCGGGTATGACTATCATCGACACTTCATTCATGAAATGTTGCACCACGCGGACACTCCGGAATTGAGTACAAAGCTAGTAACGGTACTAAGCTACTATCTTTCTAAAGACTTGTACAAAAGTGACACCTGGCGTAACATCTTCACCCGAGTTCGAAGAAATCCAGGAAGATCCACCAGTTCACAAAGAAGATGATCCTCCAGCTGATGGACCCACAGGATCCCCACTCGAGCAATTCTCACTGTAGGAGTGTAAGAAACACGAACTCATTCAGAGCGCCTGCTTTCAAAGCTTCCTTTGACGGTTTCGCTACACGATGGACATGCCCAAAGAAACTCCGCTGTCGTAAGGCTATCCAAATCCTCAAATATGGGTACAAACCTCTGATTATCTCGGATAAGCCTTTCAACTCCTTTTCTCAGTTTGCTGATCCATCCATGTGTCAAGAAAATTTCATCCAACAAAGATCATTCCTGCCTTGCTCAAACACTCTATTATTAAAGAAGTGAACAAGCCCAGGATTGTATCACCAACCTTCCTAATCCCCAAAAAGGACAACGTCATTAGATTCATTCAAAACTTCCCCTTTTCTACGGATCTCTTCAAGACAAACACACCGTTTTGGCTATGCATGTCGCATAGATCTAAAGAATGCGTTTTACAGCATTGGGATACACAAGTCTTATCAATCCTTATTCGGTTTCCGAATCAAGAGTAAAAATTTCGTTTTCCAAAGGCTGCCCATGGGGGCAAATTTCACACCTGATATCCTTCAATAAACCTGATGAAGTTTCTGGCAAAGGAGTGTATGTCACCGTAAATTTCAAGAAGTATTCATCGTAAATACTTCTTCGTAAATTTATATTAATAGTATTCTTCGTAAATTTCATCAATGTATTTCCTTGAGGAAATATGGACGGCTTTTCAAACCAATTTGTGCCGCTTTTATGTACCAGAAAGCTCGATAACAGTTGACGAAGAACTTCTAGGTTATAGAGACAAAATCCCAGGCAAGACCTATATGGCATGCAAGCCTAGGAATTACGGGATCAAAATTTTTTCGGCCTGCGAATTGCTGTGCAATTGCTCAAAGAAATTTAACTTTATTAGGCACTATTAAATCAACACGAAAAGAAAATTCGATTTATAATCATGAAAACTCCATTTCTCTTGTTTCATACGTACCTAAAAGAAACAGAAGTTCTCCCTTTAAGTTCTTCGCATTTTACAATTGACATCTCTAACCGTAATGATAAAAGCCATTCATTATTCTTGATTATAACAAATATAAAGGAGTTGATTTGATGGATGGAATCTTGGAAGAGTTCACTACGAAATAAAAAACAAGAGGATGGCCCATATTGTTCTATTATTGATATTTCTTGGCACAATGCTTTCATTTTGATGTGCAAAAATGGTTATAAGCTGAGCAGAAAAACAGTTTTTAAGAAATTTGTCTTTTCAACTAGCACAAAAATTTGCTACAAAGAGATTCGAATGTCGAGGTTTAAGGAAGAATACTATATTGGCTGCAAGATTAGTTGGTTATTCCATGGATTTGACATTGTCAAACACTGAGAATAACCCTTCTAAAAGACCTAGAAGATGCGTCGTGTGCAAGAAATGGAGTAGGTCTACCTGTGATAAATGTAAAGATGTAATATGCCCTCTTCATCGTAAGAGTGTTAAAAAGAATTTTGTTTGCATTGTTAGTTTTAATAAACTTCATAATTTTCTCATTATATTCTTTTATATGAAGATACTCTAAATTTTCATTGAATTTTTCATTAAAACAGCGTGTGTGCAAAATGTACACCGAAAAACAAGAGTGTAGCAAAAAATCAATATACTTTTGAGGGTTACGAAGAGTATTTGTAATATTTATACCGACGTTTCTTAGTCAAAAGGGCCGAAAACTAAAAAATGGTGTCTTTTTATATGCTTTTTTTACATTGGTTGGTTGGTTGGAGATATCAAAGCACTTTCAGGCGTAAGGCATGCTCGCATTATGCTTAAAAGATGGTTAATCACAATTTCTGTGAATTTGTTTTAGAGTTGGAAGCCTCGGGGATCGAACATCTGAACTTCAACTGTTAAGGTGAGAGGTACACCCTAACAACCATTGATTATTATTGAATAAATTATTTTTTATATTATTTATTGTTTTTTTTGAAATTTTCATACCCTTCCGATTCTTTACACTTATAATTATTTTTAAGCTTTTATTTTGTTGTTTTACTTGCTATGTATGTATTTAAACATTAGGTCTAAGAGGATTTTGTCAATAGATGGAAAAATTTTTTATATTTTCATCAGACTTCATGAATAATTTTGAGTTTTTGAATTTTCTGCAAGCACTATGATAATTAAACTGTTTTAGAATAAGAAATAATTTTACATTGTTTCGATTTGTGTATTGATAGGTTAGAATTTTGAAAATAAGTTTTTTCTTTCATCCATTTTTAAGGATCGTTACATAAGTTAATATGGTCTGTCTTATACTCACTTCCCATTTTGTTTGGATAAAAGGCCAAAAACTTTTTTTGGATAATTGCCAATAACCAGAAAGTCTAAAATCCAAAAATTTCACTGTTTTTTTATGAAATAATTTTTACTAGAAAAAAGCGTAATAGAGAGAAAAATTTGAGTTCTTATATTAATATCAACTCTTCAAAACACACAAATGTTAAATAATTGTTGTATGCCTGCTTACTTAATATCATCTCTTTAAAACACAGAGGCACTTTATAGTCTTGTTTAGAGTACTATCCAAAAATTGTTGTCCATAACTTTGTGTAAATTATTAGTTATTCACAATAGAGCATACATAAAATATATATATAATTTTATTGCTATACTTGGTAGAAAATATCAATCAAAATGTTGATTGATTATAAAATACTTTACAAAAACATTCACTCAAATTTTAAATAAAATATAGTTTTTTTAATACCTATATGACCGTGTTGGTTTCATTTATGACCTCAGTTTGCGCAATTTGGATGTGAAAATATCTGAAAGTGTCCATTTTAAATCTATGCTTAACGCAATATATTGTTCAAATTTTAAAATATTTACTAAATTTTCCGTACTTCTCTTATTCCCAGTTTAGTTTTCACAATTAGAGTCAAAAAGTGTCAATCAATTTTGCAATTTACCTTAAAAAATTGTCTCCACTATTATTATTTACATTTTAATACTAAATCAACTATGTTGTTTTTTTTTGGGGCTGAGTTTTTGCAATTAGTATGTCAAAATGTCTTAAAATTTCAATCAATTAGGAGGCGGTTTACGTCTAAAAATATTCTCTAAAAACTTCCATTCACATTTTAAATAAAATTGATTTTTATACCAAATCGACCATGCTGATTTGCATTTTCAACTCAGTTTTTGCAATTAGGATTTGAAAAAATCTGAAAGTCTCAATGAAATGTAGATTTACTTTTGAGAATATTTCTCCAAAAACATTTATCAACATTTTAAATAAAATATATTTTTTTATAATAAACCAAAATGCTAATTTTATTTCTGAATTCATTTTTGGCAATTAGAGTCTGAAAATTGTTTCAAAAACATACTTTCATATTTTAAAAAATATATTTTTTATTGTTATTTACAATGTTCAGTCATTTCACGAGTTAATTTTAGCAATTACATTGTAATAATGTGTGGAATTATCTGTCAAATTTGATATTTCAGGTAAAAAACAAACTCTGTATGTTTTTGATTGAAAAACATCCATGAAAATTTTGATTGAGGATAAAATTTTCACTAAAATTACCATTCAAAATAAAAATAATTTTAAATACAATATCGACCACGCTTATTTTATTTCTATACTTTTTTGGCCATTACATTGTAAAAATGAGTGAAAATATCTATCGAATTCTAAAAATCAGTTTTTTTTTCAAAAAATCATTTCTGTCAAGTTTTTTCTCACAAGCGTTAGTGTGATCATAAGAAAAATGAAATGGTCACTCATTTATTAAAACATGTTTAAACCTCGCTTTTATACTGTTAAAATGCATTAATCCTTTGAGGAGCTATTTAGTTTTAAGAAAGAAGTATGTAACTTGTTTAAGCTGGGTCTCTGGGACCTAACCCAAGGCGTAGTCGCCCATCATACACTCATTTTACTGGCGCTGGTAGCACTTCCAAAATTCTATCACATCTTTGTGGAAGCGCTCACCATGCTTCTCGGAGTAGCCTCCGCTATATGTGCAACTTCAGGAACATTCGTCAGCCCATCTCCTTTTAGCACTTGAGAAGATTGTCGACCAGTTCACGGTAGTTTTCTTTCTTGCTGTTACCCAATAAGTCCTGGACAACAGCGATGAATCTGCGCCAGGCACGTTTCTCCGGTGCCATCAACTTTCCGGGGAACTCAGGGTCCTGCATTAGCTTTTCAATTTGAGGCTCAACCAACACCTCTGCCTTTATTTTGGCATGCGACAACTTCGGAAATACCCCTTCCAAATGCTTGAAGGCAGCGGACTCATGATCTAGTGCCTTGACAAATTGCTTTATGAGCCCCAGCTTGGTGTGGAGGGGTGGCATCAAGATCCTCTCCTGCTCAACCAGCGGTTGTCACTTGACTTTCTACTCGCCAATGACAAAGCCTGTTCTTGATAGCCAATCCTTCGTTTCAAGGTAAAATGGATGTTTTGTGAAGCCGCCTGGAAACCTGTCAAAAAGCCAATCATCTTGTGAACAGAGTGGGCGATAAGAATGCGTGGGTACTTGTTACCATTGTGCAACAGCACCGCCTTCAAGCTTCTATTTGAGCTGTCTACGAAAAGTCGCCAGTTGAAGGGATCATACAGCAATTCAATTTCTTCAAACAAGCCGTTGATGTCGTGACAATAATCACTTTCTCATTCATTATGAAATACTGAGAGAATGTCATGACGTTGTCCATGTTTTGTTACCCGACAGTTTTCGTCCAACAAATTCCACTGTTTAAACCTGGATGTCAGTAATTCTGCTTTCCATTTGGTGAGTCCTAAGTCTTTGATAAGATCATTGAACTCCGCCTGGATAGGGAAAAGCGGAATAGCCAGATTATCATCTGCAACAAAGGCATCGTCGAGGGCATCTTCTGTTTCGCTGCTGGAACTTGTGCGAGCATCTTTCGTGATCACCAGAGGAGGGTTGGGAGCTGGAAGCTCCTCAAAATGCATCACAGGACGAAAAGATGATGGAAGATCGGGGTAGTCGAACATATCCGTCTTCTTACCCCTGCACGGACACGTCACTACCACCATACAAAAGTAGCAGTTGTTTGTGTGATCTGTTAGATCCCGCTAGAATCTTGGCACGCCAAACTTCCGTTTTCGTTTCTTCCCTCTGTACCACGACTCCAGAGTGGACCGACAGCTTCCCCAAACCACGTGTGGTACCCAACTCTTGTCCTGGTCCCCTACTTGAACTCTAAAGTACACGTTGTAAGCCGAACAGAAGAGGTTCCCTTCAACTATGGTGTACTTGAGTCACTTGACATTCAGAAAGACTCCGCAGACAGCAGAAGTTATCAGCATCATGCTTGGAGCAACCTCGAGCAGAAGCCATCATGAGACAACATCTGTAAATAAAAGAGCAAATATAATAAGACCAGCTGAAGAATGGAAACAAAATTTAACATATATGAAATGACTACTTGAATGAATCATATAAATCATACTTCAATAAATGATATTTTTTCAAAATATTTTCTAAATCACATAAGGATCAACAGTATAATATGTTTTACTTTTGATTAGCATATCCCTGTATGTTTTAACGCTGTTGTATAGTTTCAGTAATGTTCAAAGGCATTTTTCTGCAATTTTCTTATGTAAATATATAATCTTTTGCTTATTTTTCAAAAAATCGGTGTCCTTTCTTAAATTACGATTAGCGACATGAAAGATATGCTCTTTCTTCATTCTTACGACCTAATAAAAGACGAACAAACAAAAAATTCACTCAAACAAAATCGTTGTTACATTGTGATAATTCTTATAAATCCGAAGTAATTATTGAAGGCAAGGGCTTTGTTAAATTAAATTCTGCTCACTATTGCCATACTTTCATCAAAGAAATGGAAAAGAATTTTTGAAAAATATGAATTCATGTGGTTGTGGCCAGTATTTGATTGATCAAGTCGGGCTTAGTTTTGAATGATGAAGACACCTGAAAGTTTAATTATTTTCTAAATTTAATTTTTGTCCAACATTTATGTTTGAAAACATTTACTCTGTTTACAATATTTTATGATGATATTATACCATAGTTTTGGTTATTTTTCGTTATCCTCATTTGATAACAACGACAAGGTATTATTGTGCTAACGATTGTATTTAATTTGTCAAATTTTCGTTATATATATTCTCACACCCACTGTTATAAAAGATTATAAAATCAAAGCCCGATGTGCCTTTATTCAATTACATATAAAGACCCATGGGCACGGGGCCCAATTTGATAACATCGGTCAAATCGACTTGCAGCCGGCCATGCCCACAAAGTAATATCTGGAAATAATATTTCCTGATTTTTCGAACACTTTACTAATATAAATCAAACTAAAATGATAAGACACGTAGACCTTCCGTTTTCTAACGAGATTTGCTCGTACTTCCTATGAGTACAAAAATTGTTAAGCTTAATGACATTGGCAAGCAATCAAATTGGCAAGCAAGCGTCTAATATGCTTCTGGTCGAAATCATGGCGTTGAAAAATTGAAGGAAGATTTTAAAGCAGGAGACAAAATGGAGACACAAATTCATCGCTATCGACCCCTACTTTTGGTGATAAGGTGTAATAATACGCAAGAAGAAGTGTAACACGTCTCTTGGACAATAAGACAAGTGGATAAAAAGACCTCTTCAAATCAAGGAGTAGAGGAACATTGGGATTGGAAGCTTTCTTAATCAATTATTTTATAAATGCAGTTTAATCCTATTTCTAATTAACATTTAACATAAATGTTAAACATTTAATTTTAACAGTTTAATTTTAAAAGCAGTTTTTTAATTAGCGTTTTCATGAATTATCTTTCTGAGTTTAATTTTGATATTTTAAAATTTAAATAAAATATTTTTTTAATCTCTGATTTTAACACATTTCAATAAATTTTATGCAATTTTCTTTTAAAATTTTAAAACGTTCAGCGAAATTACCCTATTCTAAACATACTCATACTTTTTTTTGAAAAATTAAAATGACATTTTTTTAAGTGTAACTAACATTGAACATTATTACGGATAATTAAAAACCAAAAACATAAATTCACAAAAAGTATTAGGATAAGCGTAATTTTTTTAATAAGAATTATTTTTAATTAAACAAAATAATTTTAATATCTTATAACCACAACGAAAAATGTGTAATCAAAATTTTTCAAGATAATCACATAAGAAAACACAACTGTAACATAGAAGAGATGTATTACAAGGACTTTCAGCACAAAAATGTATCTGTTGGCATGATAAACATGTAAAAATTACTTTACTGTGTCAAGAATATGCACGTTAAAAATGAGATGTTTTTTTCTCAGATTTCAATAATCATGAGAAGAGCTTGAAATTTTTGTCAATGAAAGAATAAGCTATGAAAATGAGAGAATAATTCAAGATCTCAATCAAATTGCAAACTTGAAACAAAATGCCGGCATCTTGATTATAAACTTGGTAATACTTATCGATTTTGATATATGAAATGAGCTTTAGAATTGCAATTGGAAAGTATGTCATGATGTAGGTGAGCCCAAAAAATAGCATTGATACCGTTTTTAATGTTTGCTTCTCCGCTGTGTTCTCACTTTTACTCTCCGTGCTTGATTTTGAGATGTTTTGGGTGGAGATTTGAAGAGTTGAGCGCAATAAAATTTTTCTCTTTGCAATTCTGCTTCTCACTTTCACGAACTTTTTAAGCTTTAAGACAATGTTACAGCTTAAAATTAAAATGAGGAGAGATGGAATGATGAAAATGACGACTTCTTTTATGATTCCGTACTTGTTGTAGTATTTGTTCGTTGAAGTAGTGCAAAAGAAGGAGTCTACCTTAAGGGGCAATACTTGGATCAAGAATCCATGTGGCAAGGTAATTAAGAAAGAAATTAGGAAGCATACCGAACAAAGGTATTTAAATGTAAAGCTATTTCGCCAAGTATTCAGCTTTAAAGGATATCCTACCAAGAAGTATCTGTCAATCATAAAGCCTATCATTATGTAGCGGTTTGCGATCATAGCTGTTTCCTTCAAGTAAGGAAAGACTTTATAATTGAATACCTGCCAATAACAAGTTTTCACTTGTGTCAATCCGATGTAGGATGCGATAAACGCGAAAATTGGATTAAAGATAAAACAAACGCAAATAAAGAGGTTCAAAGTTGTCATGTAATTTAGTAGATGATATCCTTTGTCTCTTTTGACCAATTGCTTCAAAGCGATCTTTGACTTGAAATTTGAAAATAGGCCAATGAGGAGAAATATGGATATGAAGACAGATGTTGACAATTCTATCAAGTAAGCCATTTTAAGAAGTGGAGTATGCTTTGTTATTCCTTTTGTAACTTAAATCGATGTGTGTACTGCTTAAATATTTAATCATTTTCAAAGACTCATCTCAAAATGCGAAAAGAAAGCAAGCCATAAATATTTTATAGGAAGCATGCAAATGCTGAATGTAAATAGCACATTTAACTTTCTCTATGCATTCAAGCGATTTAAATCTCATCGGAACAAGCTAAAATATCCACAATAATGAGGTGTCCCTATTATCAAGGGTTGATCGACATGAGTTATAGTACACAATCATTCTTTACGTGAACAATGTTGCACGTTCCCTTAATCATGGTAGGAATGAATGAAAGTGCATAACTTTTTAGTTTAATTACAATCAATTCAAAAAATTAAAGAATATGAGTGAAAAATAGGAATTTTTACGTTAGAAAACTCGCCTATCTTTGCTTGTTCGCGAATATTCTCGCTTTCAACTTCTTCAAATTCTTTTTTTATTGAAGATAAAGAGACAAAAATATCATTCAATTTAGAGATGTATCAGATGTGAAATTTTTTGTATCCACAGATGCTGAGGCAAATACGGAGGTCAAAATTATTTTTTTTAGAATTTGAAGTTTTATACTTCTTAAAAATTTATGATCCGTGGATGAGGATGTTAAGAGGATGTCAATTTTTTTGCAGGTGATCTACATCTACGAAACCGGATGCGGATATCCGAAACATCTCTAATGCAATCCTTTTCTGAAATTACTGTTGACAAATTTTTCATTTAATCTGATGACCCTTCATCATTTTCTTCATCTTTTTCATTATCTTTTTAAATTATGTAAATCTGAGTCTTTCTTTTAAGTGTTATTCGCGTCTATCACCAAAATCCCCGCAAATTTGAATGTCATTATCGATGCACACCAATTCTTCTAGCCCCATTATTTCGACAATGTTCAAAATTTTAAAAATGATCAACTCATCAAGCTAAACACTATTTTCTTCATCTTTCAAAACCTCCTGCGATGATAAAAGCCACATTTTGGGAAACATTTCATGAAAGCTGCAATTTGAATTTCTCCAAATGAACTTGAAAACCGTTTAATAGATTGAAAAGGAGTAACATGCTTGCTTATCAACTGAAAACTCTTCAGTTCTTTCAATCACAGACAAGATAGATATTAAGAGCCGTTTCCTGTACTTCTGTTTGTAATTATTTATAATTCCTTGATCCAGTGCCCGCGCTACCTATATAATTTTGGGGCACGTGCCCCCCCCCCCCCCCCTGTATTAATCTTTGCCCCCCCCCCCTCCAAAATTTTTGGTTTTGCCCCATGCACTTTTTAAAGTAAAAATAAATAAGCAAAAATTGTACACAATAATCGTATATAAAAGCTGGTGTATGTGTATGTATAATATGAGATTTCTATAGGTTTTTATACAGAAGTACTTCATGCTTTTCAGCAAAGTAATATAGGATATAAAGTTATATAGGAAATAAATTTTTTGCAAATGTGTTTCTTTGCCCCATTTCAGCCCCCCCCCCCCCCTGAAATTTAGCTTTAGCGCGGGCACTGCCTTGATCAAGTTGTTCAAGTATCGATGTATCTTTGGATGACTTGGAGAATTGTCAGCAAAAATAAGAGTGCGATGGTTTTCAAAGAGAATTTTTTGTTAAAACTTTCCACGATGTCCTCATATAAATTTGACCAGTACCTTATGCTTTTTGTTAAAATAATAACAAATGGGAAATCATTCAATTCTGATGTATTTAAAAGACGAAGGGACTATCAGCTGAACCAAAAGCAATACATCCCAACATATTTGTAATGAGAGCTACAGTAAGACGATCTTTGCTTTTTTCTCCGCTTGAATCTTTTCCACGAACATTGAGGGTACGAGAATGAAGAGCTCCATAGAATGGCCCGCTTTCTTCTATGTTGTCCGGGAAATATTATAGGCTCTTACCACTTATAAACATCTAATAAATTTAATAATAATTTATCAAGATTCATACTCTCTCTCTCACCATTAATAACTCTGAAGGACAACCTATGGTAGCGTAAAGAAGACATTTTGCCTAACGGACAGTTTGCTTGGGACACTTTGCCCAGGAACATTTATTTTAAATTTGACAACATAATTAAATTATTGTCATCAGTTTTAAATGTATCTTATAATTGATTCTTTTCTATTTTTCCCGAATATCTATACACAATTTTCTAAAACTATTGCAATATGCCTCAGATTTTTTCTTTTTTTTCTTAGACAAAACTGAGTAGCTAACATACCAATCCAGTATCATTAATTAATACTGCATGGGTAATGAAATAATTAAACTACAGTCAAACCTCCTGTTAGAGAACCCTTTCGGGACCGAACAAAAATGTTCACTAACTGAAGGTGTTCACTAAACAGAAATCATGTTGAAAGATAATAAAATACCAAAACAACATTAACTTAGGAACTACAAATTTATTGTTATAAACATGCAATGATATATCACAAAAAGATGTACCCATTTTTATATACAAGTCTAAAAATTCAAAAAAAAATGCGCCATTGTTTGTTGCACTTTCCATTAGCATATTTTGCTTGAGTGACCTAAGACTGTTGTTGAGTGGCATTTCATGCATTGCTGACTGAGTGTGCATTGTAATGTCCAAAACTTTATTGTCACCAGAAGCTGCTCCTGCTGCTACAAGTGTGTCTATAGCTTGTAAGATTTCTGCTCCAGAGGGTTTGACTGGAACACTGCCAATGTCCTCAGTTGACTCAACATTGCAATCAGAGTTTGAGGAAGAAATGATTTCTTGCTCCCAGTCATCCCCGCAACCAACATGCACAATGTCACTATGTTCTATAACGGCATATTCCTAAGCAGAGATTGGTTCTGTTTGACTTTTCTTGGCAATGAGATTCACAAGAGGTTGAAGATCTTCAATGATGTCTTCTAATTCATCTGTTGTAGTAAATCCATCGAAGAATAAGAATCCTAAACGCTGAAAACACTTCTGAATGCAGCTCTGCTTCACATCTTTCCATGTTTGATCGATCCAATAAATAGCGTCCAAAATGGTGATGGATTTGACAAAATCATATGAATTTGAAGAAGATCCCATTTTGAGGAAAACTTTTTGAAGCATTCGTTTGCGATAACCACACATTACCGCTTTAATTATGCTTTGGTCCATTGGTTGAAATGCCCAATAAAAAAACAATAAAGTAACAATGCTTACTTGTTCACTTTGCTGGAAAGAACACAACAGACACATTTGATTGATTTATTTTCTGATGACTCGGAGCATTGTCAATAAATAAAATTATTTTTCGCTATTGGACTTTCATTGACTTGTTGAGGTCTTTTAGCCAATCCTCAAACAAAACAGAGTTCATCCAAACTTTTTTACTGGATTCCATGTAACGGAAAACGTAGACTTGTGCTTGAAAAACTTTAGTTTTTCACTTTTACATAGAGGTTTCAGTTTATCAATGCCACTCAAATTTGCTCCCAACAACAGTGTGAGTCGATCTTTTGGAATTTTGCTGACATGTCCTGACTTTCCAGGCATAACGAGTGACTTGTCTGGCATGGCTTTAAAGAAAAATCCTGCTTCGTCGCAGTTGTATATGTCATCAGCGGTGTAGTCTTCAATGAGTGACGAAAGTCGCTGTTTCCCCATCGTCACTGTCTCAGTATCAACACCACCACTTTCACCACACAACTTCTTGAATTTAATGTTGTAACGAACCCGGAACTTTTCTAGCCACCCATTTGACGCTTTGAAGTCACTTTTGCCAAGTTCATCAACAATTTTGCGAGCCTGAGCTTGAACCAAAGGACCAGATCCAGGTCGTTTTGAAACAAACCACTGCCACACTATGCTGTTTAGCTTTTCATTTTCAAAGATCCGAAGCCTTTTTGTCTCAGGATTGCAGTTTTCGTCAGCATGATACAAAATTTTTCTTTTACGTTTTAGAATATTGTTTGACTGCGCCAACTGATATTCCAAAAGTTTGAGGAACATTCCTTTGACTGTGTTTTCCGCTGCCTTTAAAGCTTTGAGTTTTTCTTTTTAAAACAATAGTTTAGTCTATATTTTTTAGAGGAGCTGTTTTCACTTTCCATAAAAGATATTTATACGGTTTGAGAATTAACTCTAACTTATAAGTTCAAAACAAATTAAAAACATAGAAGTGTTAGAATGAAGTGAGATAGTTGTCTGTACTATAGCCTCACACATAAAACGACAAACTGAAAGTTTCCCTACATGGAAAATTTCCCTACAGTTTAATCTTCTTATCTCGCTAGATAATCTTTAACACATTCCACCATATGAGAAGCGAAAAACTTCCTTACATTGAAAAGTAGCTTACATTGTAATTATACGTAGCCTACAAAACGAGAATTGTCTATGCGTTTATATGATGCTTGCAATAATAGGAAATCACAGAGATGCAATTCATTTCCTACAACTGTACAACGATTTAAAACAGTTTCATTTTAGGTTCACCTTTGCAACGCTCTAGTTTCAAAACAAACAATGACGATTTTTTTTTGAATTTTTAGACTTGTACATAAAAAATGTGTACATCTTTTTGTGATATATCGTTGCATGTTTATAACAAAAAAAAAAAAAGTTCCCCCTTTTCTATATTCAAATAATAAACATCGATAAGCTAAATGCATTTGAACGGCTGCAAATATTGTACTAACAGAGTTTTAATTTGCACTATTCATTATCGTTGTGTCAAGAATTTTTGTCGAGGTATCATTCTATAGGATATAATGATATAAGAATCTGTACATGTTTTTGAGCAGAATTTGGTTGTATATTTCTTCACCTTCAAACGTGGACACTTCCATTACAATGGATGAGTTTTCTGTTGATTTTTCTGCTTTGAATACACGACCTTCTTTTAATATTTCCTCAATTTTAAATATTGATAAGTTTGTATTTTGATTTCTTTTGTGCTTATTTTGTGAATAAATTGTTTTACACTGTCTGTATGTTTATTTGCAAACACATGTCCTGATGTAATATAAGTGAGGTATGAATATTGTTTGTCAAACCAAATAATCTAGTTGCATTGGTTTATGATTTATTGCAACTCGTTTGATTCTGTTATGATAAAACGTCATTAATCATACCTAATTGTACTTGCCTACTATATATATAACATAAGTGAGCTAAATACACTAATTAGTGTTTTTTTCTCATATTCTACGGCAATTTTCTAATTTATTCTACTATAAATGTTTTCTTGATTAATATGAATGTTTCAAATAGTTACGCAAAAAATGACTTTAAAATATTTTTATCTAATTCTCTTGCCTCAATAAGTAAACCACAGATATTACAATTAAAATGCCTAAGAATGATAAAATTGAATTGATTTTTTTTCGAACTTTCGTAAACCTCTAAAATCCGTCAATTTTTTTGGAAACAAGCGATGACGGATCAACGAGGTTTGACTGTAAAACGTTTTTGCGAAGTATTTCAAAATTCAGTAATTTGTGCATTGGAGTGTCTTGAGGGTAAACGGAGAATGATGATACATGGAGAAGAATGATACATCTTATATTCTTGTGATCTTACCGCTTTTCTACACAACATTTGTCGTAAGCTTTGCGTGCTGTAATTTACCTCATCGCAGACGTCAGACTTGCCTAGATGTAATTTTCTTCAGACACTGGTCTCATTGCACAAATAAACATCACAACACAAATATAAATGCAAAAATAACACACTTTACATATAATGTAAAGTTAACGTAAAATTTATAAGGATGTTCCTATCCAACACATTTTTGAACTTATAACACATTAACTCATAAATATATGATTTTCCTTTCATGTTAAACAGTGTTTCATGTACTTTTTCCTAAAAATGTTTGAGAAAGTCTTAATGAATATATCTGATCAATTATACTTAAACATATCTTTAGTTATAAATTGGTAGGGGTTAAATTTTTTTAAAGTTAATTCTTCAAAGAGTAAGGCAATGGCTGTTTTCACGCAAAAAGAGAATTCATAATATCAATTTGAATAAACTAGGTGTTGAGTTCGTAAACAAGGTATATTTTTTTTGGCTTGATATAATTAATGAAAACCAAGTTGCAAAACAAGTAAATTTATTACATTTGCAATCAATAGTTTGTTTATATTCACATTTTACAAAAATATCACAGTTTTAAATAAAAAAAAGGAAATGAGGAAAATGGGGTTGAAAACACCCCCTCTCTCTCGGCACTGAGAAATTTCAAAATAGCTTGCCATATATAGGGTTAAAATGCTTTTTGCCTTATTTTTGTAGTGTTTATCTTGCTAAATAAAATAGATAAAAAAAAAGCATATTTATTTAAATAATATAACAGAGCAAATATTATATTATAAATCATGAAACTCATAATCAATGAAATATGAATTAGTTTAAAATAGAAGCAATACTAAAATTCCTATTTTGGTTTAAAAGAGAAAAATCTAAAGTAACTAAATTATCAATATGTTCCAAATTAAGGTTTTGGGGATTTGATGCATAATGTGAAATCCTGCTAAGAAACATATACAAATTTTTATTATTTTCATATTCTGTGTATATAACTTTTAACGTCTTTTCTACTTTCTTTTTTTGCGTCCACCACTCCAGTTATAACCAGAATTTATTTCTTCTATTTCATGCATATCCTTGTATATTTTCTCTTCCCATTGTACCGTTATCCAAACAACAAAAAATTGATGTTTCAAAAAAATCACCAAAATTTTACTTTTTTTACACTTTTCCACCCCACGAATCCCAACTTTCTTAGTAGTTTATTTGATTTTAAAATACAATACACTAAGCGCGCTAATGTTAAACAAACAAAATAATAAACTAAATTCTAATAATTAATAGAAGTAGAAATCAAAAGCGTGAAAAAACAAAATTTATTGAGTTTTATAATTTACTAAAAACAATATTGAAAACAATAACATTTATAAAATAAAAAATAACAACAAAAAAGCAAATTAGACATAATATTAAATTTTTTTAAAATTCAGCGATTTTTTTTTGCTTTCTTCATCTTTATATTCTCGATTCTTTAATAAAAACATTGTTACAAAAACCATAGAAAATTTTAAACATATTTTACTGAATAAACTCTTGGAAGATGGAGTTTTAAAATAAATTTATAATTATAAAATATATTTTAAATTATAAATTTCAAAAATTTCTTACAAACAATTTTTAACAATGTGTCCTTTTTTTTGCAAAAATAACAATATTGATTTTTCTTAAGCTTCTGATATTTTTGTGATTATTGTTAATAATTGTTATTTTAACAAAATTTTACAAAATGATCTTCAGATCTTCACCTATTCACTGCAACTTCATACATTCGCCTACTTACACACTTACCGATAAAAATATTATTATTCTTTTCTAATTCCTTTATTGAAAAAAATATTTAGCGGCTTAGTTTTGATCTTTTTTATGTTTCACTCCAGGGGCGTAGCCAGAGGGGGGGGGCAAGGGGCAGTACCCCCCCCCCCCCCCCAAATACCTTTTCTGCCCCCCTCCCCAAATAATTTTATTTCCAATATGCTTGCCCCCCTAAATTCCTTGCATGCCCCCCCCCCCCTCAACTTCCATTTTTGGCTACGCCACTGCTTCACTCTACTGTCATTTTTCATTTTTATAAATTCTTTTTTTCTTTATACCTTTATCAAATAGGACAATTAATCATTTTTATTTATAATTATTTAAAAGTGATAAAAAAAATTAAGAGATATAAAATGATTAATTTGAAAAAATTTAATTTAGATAAAATAAACAAGAATATAAATTTTTTAAATAATTTTACACATACAATAAACATAGATGGATGAAACAAATATAATATGAGACAATTTGTCCATGGGGCGAATTATCTATGGGGCAAAATGTCTGTCGACCTTCGCAATTAGTGAGGTGATGCATACTTCTGGCAATGATGGGTAAAAGTGATGAGGAAAATATGAAAGTCTTAATACAGTTGGGAACATGTGTTTATTTAAGCGGTAATATCAAAGTACTTAAAATTCTAAATAAAATGGCGCTGAGACTTCATAAATAAATGTTGTAAAGAAAATAAATTGAAAACGTTGAGTAAATCTTTTATTTAAAACAAAATACAAGCAATAATATTTCAGTCACTATGACCTTCTTCAGATATATTATATCACATAAAAAGCAAGACACTCCACGTTTTTATTTTATGTCATATAATATATCTGAAGAAGGTCATAGTTACCGAAATATTATTGCTTGCATTTTGTTTTAAATAAAAAGATGTACTCAATGTTTTCAATTTACTTAAAATTGTATCGTTCTTCTCCACATATCATCATTATCCTAGAACGCTTAGTGCGAGACTGTGAAACAAGGAGATTAAAATTGTAGGGAAATTTTCCGCGCAGAAAATAATTCAGAGGGAGGCAAAAATTTTTTTTAAAAAATCATGTAAAATAGTATGGTGATATTAATATATAGAACGGAAGTAATAGGGCAGGTGATGTAATACAATTTTATATTTTTATTCCTTTCCCCTCCCAGTACCATATCTACTTATTTTTTCTTTTCATTAACACTGTTTTCCATAAGTTACCAGTTTGTTCTTTTGTTTGTTTGACATTCAACATTTTCGGTAAGCATAAAAACATCGAATTCCAAATTTTTACTTTTGATTATTTTTTATCGAGTTAAAAATTTTTACTTTAGATTTTAAAAATGGACATAAGAAGTTTTTTTAATAAACGAAAATTAGAAAATAATGAAAATGTTGAGGACAAATCACGTTCATCTGAAATTCAATTAAAAGAAGCTGAAAGTTCACAAACAGAATCAACAACTTCGATCAATATTGAAGACTTTCATCCGATGGACAATTTAATAGGCTTTTGTGTTAACAGCATTCAAACTCTGACAGATGAGAAAAAGTATCAGGTTTTATTAAACACATATACTCCTTCGGTCATAAATGACCATTATAAAAAAGATTCTAAGAGTTCCCGCAGTTTCCCTCATCAATGGATTGGTCAATATACTCCATGGCTGGCTTATTCAAGTTATTTAAAAGGAGCTTTTTGTAAATTTTGCGTATTATTTTCACAGCCAGTTCAGAGAGGATTGATGGGTGCTTTCATTCTAAAACCCTTCACCAAATATAAGGACAGTGCTAAGAATCATTCTAAATCATATTGGCATAGAGGCTCAGTTCAAGATGCAAATAATTTCATTAAAATGATGGAAAAACGAGAGCACAATATAATGAGTAAAATAGATAAATCAGTTGGCCTTGCTGTGACAAAAATCGTGAAAAACTTTCATCAATCTTATCCAGTATTTTGTTTTGCTGTTGCCATGATATTGAGCTGAGAGAAAAAGATAACACAGTCGGCAACTTTCGTGACCTTCTAAACTTCAGAATAGAGGCCAGTGATACTGTTTAAAAAATCACATGGACACATGCAGCAAGAACTCTAAATATACTTCAGTTCGTATACAAAATGAGCTCATTAATTTGAGTGAAGAAGTCGCTAGAGAAAGCATCGCAAAGGATGCCAATAGCTCTGTTGGATTTTCTATTTTAGCAGATGAAACAGTTGACATATCAGGGATTGAACAACTTTCGATTGGTGTACGATTTGTTGAATTTGACAAAAAAAAATTAGGGTTTGTTCCTTTAGAAGATGAACTCAGAAACAATTGCGGACACCATAATTCTTCAAGCAAACAAATTCGGGCTGAATCTGGATAAGCTCCTAGGTCAAGGTTATGACGGGTGCTCAACACTAGCAGGGAAAATTAATGGGGTTCAAACTAGAATCAGAAATACTTACCCAAAAGCTGTTTTTGTACATTGTTCATCACATAGACTTAATTTGATAGTCCATGACCTCAACTCAATTCTAGAAATTCGTAATACAATAGGAACAGTAAAATCAATCATTCGATTTTTTCGTGAGATTTTAGGACGCAGAAGATTGCCTCCAAATATGCCTTTACTGAGTGAAACCAGATGGACTTCTAAGAATAAAAGTATACGTTTGTTCTCAGAAAATTTTTCAAACATATATGAAATTTTAGAGGAACTAGAGTCAAATATCAATGAATCACAAAACACCCCTCAAGCAGCTCATCGGCTCATATGTTCAGCAGGGACTTGCAAATTTTTCGTTTATTTAGTGTTTATTTCAAAGTATTCAGCCATCACGTCAAAAACACAGATCAAATGTAGGAGGTTCAATAGAAGAAGATTATCGCCGTAATATTTACATTCCGTATTAGGACTCATTAATTCAATCACTTCAACTTCGATTCGATGATAGTAACAAACCATATTTTAGAATTTTCGTTATGCACCCTACCGAAATGAAAGAGAGAAAAAGGGAAGATTCCAAAGATGTACTTGCATCAATACAAAAAGTTTACCAAATTGTCAATCTCATTGAAGAAGCTCTATCATGGTATGATTGTTACAAAGATGACATACTTGATGACAAACATCAATCTTTGATTGATTTGTTACCAAAAACAAATCTGTTCCCAGCTGTTCAAAAGTCTTTTCTTATCGCATTAACACTGCCTGCAACAACTTGTAGTATTGAAAGCTCCTTTAGTACTATGCGCAAAATCAAAACTTGTTTTAGATCAACAATGAACGATGAATGTCTTTCTGGTCTTTGTATGCTAGGTGTTCATATGGCTAAAATAATTGAACAAATAGAAGATATCAAAAAAAAAAGTGTTTGATAAATTTGGCGAAAATCCTAGACGGCTCCAATTTTTGTTTCAGCAATAGTATACAACTGTGATTTGTTACGTTATTTTTGGTGCCAGTGCAACTAGAAAATTATTTTTCTATAATAAATCTTTTTCATAAGCGATACTATGGAAAGAAATGAAGCAATTTCTAGAAGACAAACTAGACATGCATGTATAATTTTCTGATGTCCGTTATAGTATATTTCTATCATTTTTAGTGAACATATTTAAATATATGAATTCTTTTAAACTTGCGCTGTAAGGAAAAGAGATCAGAGTACTTCATTGTAATAAAAAATGTCAGCTTTTGAAATGAAGCTCAGATAAGTGACAAGAATATTTTTGCTTGATTTTCAAACATATTTGTTGATGAAAATAAGATTTTCATTAATAAAAATGTCTTAAAGGCCATAAAACACCGAGTAGCATGCCAAGAAATTTCTCTTTATTTTCTTAATCTACAAAAATTTGAAAAATACTATCGATTTATGAAAACACGTTTATAATCTGTCCTTAGAAGACTTTTTAATTCAAGAATAGTTTATTGATTTGGTTAATGATTGAGGAGGTGAAAACATGTTTTTCTAAAATATCTCATAGCGATTTTCGATTGAAATAGGAGAGACGTTTGATTGAAAAGATTGCTCTGATTCGATTTGCCACTGCATATGAGTGTGTGTAAACGTTTTTCATGCCACTTGCCATAAAAACAAACCCCGAAACAGATAGGAGGTGAGTAATGATATAAGAGTTGCATTGGCCAAAACAGAACCAAATTTAGACAAACTGGTTTAGACAAAGCACATGCCACACATCCCATTGAGATTTGGATTGCTGCGACAATTTTTGAATAAACAATTGTGTCATTTTTTTGTACAGTAGTTTATACATTAATTTATTTTTTTTAAATGAGACTCCGAGCTATTAAAAAATTATAGCAGACCGCTACGCCAAAATTTTATAGAAAGTTTGTGATTCAATCTCACCAAGGGAACACAATTATTAATTATGATAGATAACTACTCATCAGATGTAATTAAGTTTTTATCCCTCCTTATTGTCATTTACCAGTTATTGAAACGGATATCACAGTTTATCTGTATAGTCTATTAAATATGCTCTCTAACCAAGTGAAGGTTTTATACCAGGACTAAAAATAATCTCTTTGTAAATCTTTAAGGAGCTGAATTTTTGGTCGAGCTGATTTTATATTTGGTGTTCGAAGGTTAAAAATGTCTTTGTCTTCTAAAAGCCATTTGGAAAGGGTTGTAATAGAAGACACATTGGTAATACAGTCAGACCTCATTTATCCGCTAGCAGATTATTCGAGAACCCCACTACCCGATGCAATATTGATAATAAGCTAAAAGATATGGGTTAGGTGGATTGATTATTCTATACTGAAAAGCCTTGTTGCTTAAAATTATATTTAAAAATGTTTAGCAACGAAATGTTACCAAGCTTGATTAGTAACACTGAGACACAAAGAATCAACTTATATATTTTTCATATTCTACTTACAAATATATTCAGTCAGTAAAGTAAATTGTTTAAAAATTTATTTAGGATATGAGTCTATGAATTGACAAGTATGTAGCCGTCAATTTAAGGTTTAAAATTTTTTGAAGCAATATTCTACAAACTTTAAATTTATATAAATTTGCTATTCCAATCCCTATGTTATATTATACACTATAAATACATGAAAATAAAATTATTTCAAGTTTTATTAAAAAAAATTTAAGCAAAGTTTGGAAAAAAAAAACTAAAACATTAAATAAAATGAATATCTAGAGATTAAGATGCTATATATTTGATTTCTAGAATAAGACTTGATTGTTTAAATTGGCCCGTCGCCTATTTAAGTTAGGGCGGCAAAACTAATCAAGGGGAGGGGGCAAAACTAATTTTAATGGGGCCGAAAATATAAGAAAATTATACATTTATATATTTCAAAGGAGTTTCAGATGGGCAAAATAAATCCCAAGGGGCTCATCAACCTTCCCTCTACTTTATCGACGGCCTTGATATTAATACGGATAAACATTTTAAGCTTTAAATTATAGAGTTCTTTTATAGCTATGTTCTATAAAAAATATTTCCCTCGCCCAAAAATACATGGGCTCTTATTCAAATGACTTACTACATTACTGCCTCTGATCAATTCTTGCTTAAATTTGCATTATTATAACAAAGAAGTGGATGTTAATGAAAAAAAAATAGATTTTACATTTTCATTATAAGACTTAACTTTAAAACAAGAAAAGTAATATCGAAAATCCACTCAGAAGACAAACAAGTCTAATATATATTATAAAAAAAGATATATAATTCAGAAAAGTGAAAATTAAAGACACCGGGGGGGGGGGGCGTTGCCCCTACGGATGTACGCCCCTTATATAAGTTACCATGTTAAAATGAACGTTCGCATAAAAGCACATTGGCAAGGTTACAAGATATCAGCCCAAGAAACATACATATCTATTTAGATAGAAGATACTTATTGATAAAATAAAAATGGCAACATATAGATTAATCTATCCATCCTATAAGTATCTTGTTTGTTCAGCATGCGTAATTTTTAAATACGCAAGCAAACCTTTTAATAAAACTTTTTTTGCAAAACTTTTATTTATTAGTCGGAGTCGAATTCAAAAAAATATCTGCACCTCCCACAATTATTTTGTATTGTGTTTTTTGGAATTTAATGAGAGAGAGAGAAGAAAGAGAGAAAATTTATTGTAAAAAATAAGTTTGTTACACAAAAAAACAAAAGTTTTATATATTTTTTTTCAACATTCTTTATAATTGTATATAAGCATAATAGTAAAAAAAAATCAATAGCCAAAAATGGCCGTTATTAGATTTTTTTCAATTAAATATGTGTATTTTCTGATAGTGTTAGTAAAAACATAAAAGTTCACATTTGAGGGAAAAGCTTAATTTATACATCATAAAGGTTTAGGAAATGGTTTTTAATCCTTTTTTTGAATGAAGGTAAAGATAAGTCTAGGTTTTCAAAAAGAAGTTTATTATCGACAAAAAATTCATTTGATTTTTTTAAAATTGAAACTTTAGAACCTTTTAGCCTGTAATCTATCCTTTTGGGTTCCATTGAATGTCTTGTAAAATATGCAGGTGTTGCATTGTAGTTTATTAATGACCCAAAAACATTGTTCAAAATACCATTAAAGTTTTTGAAGAGAAAAACCGCAATTCTTTGTTTAAAAATGTCCTCTAAATTCAACAAACTATTCTGATAAAATATTCTTTTAGTATGATCTGTTCTGTTCAGATTGAATATTACTCTCAAAGCGCGTTTTTGAAGAATTTCAATACGTTTTTTCCCATGAGGAACCAATTGACAATACTATAATTGATGTAGGAGATAAACAATTGTTTGTATATTAGAAGTTTAACATTCAAAGGAAAAATATTTTTAGTACTAAATAAAATACCAATGACTCGATTCAAATTGAGAGCAAGTCGGTCAATATGCTCATTAAACTTTAACCTATTGTTTAACATTAACCCAAGCACATTAATACATCTTACTTCATTTATTCCAGTATGTTTTAGAAAACTATAGTTTTTGTTCTTTTTCGAAATGATCATACATTGTGATTTCTGCTTGTTTAGGAGGAAGTTGTTAAGATTACACCATTCATAGATCATGTTTAATTCTTCGTTTAAAGTATCTAAATCGAACTTTTGACCATTTTTGATTCTTGACAAAGGAAAGTATGCGCATATGTCATCCGCGAAAAGAAGAAAATTGAAAAAATTTGAAACATAAAAAATACTGTTCATTGCTATGTTGAAAAGAATGGGTCCTAAAATGGATCCTTGTGGGACACCATTTTGGAGAGATAATTTTGTTGACAAAACATGATTTACCATAACTTTTTGGGATCTATTTTTCAGATATGAAGTAAAGAGGAGAAGAGAATTATTACTCAAATTACAGTCGTATAGATTTTTGATAATGGATGAGTGGCTTACTCTGTTGAAGGCTTTGGAAAGATCAAAAAAGAAAAGTACTGCATCATCTTTATTTTCAACAATTTCTACCATCCTTTGGATTAGGTAAGAGTGGAAAGCTTCAGTTGAGTAGTGTTCTCTGAATCCAAATTGATTATCATGAAAGTAGTTTAATGAATTCAAGTAAGTTTTCAATTGGCAGTGAAAAACTGTTCAAATATTTTTGAGAGTGTAGGAATTATAGAAACTGGTCTATAGTTATCAACTGAGTTTTTATCATTTTTTTTATAAATAGGCACAACCTTTTGGAGCTTTAGAACACTAGGAAAAATAGAAGTTTTCAAAGAAAAATTTATGGCATAGCATAAAGCTGTGCAAATGTTGTACTTTATTTTTTTTATATGATTAATTGAAATGCCATATATATCTTTAGTCTCATTTTTTTTCATTTTATCAATAATAGATAATAATGATTCATTTGTACAAAGCTCGAACTTAATGGTTTCTGTTCTATTGTGAAAAGAAGCCAAATATGGTTCTGAAGGAAAACTATTATGTGCTGAAGCAAAGTTTTTATTGAACTTCTCAGCTAAAATATCATCATCAATATATTTGTCACCTTCTTTTATATGTATATATTTCTTACCATCACCTTTCAAAACCCTATTGATGTTAGCCCAAGTTTTTTGTGTTGAACTGTAGTTTGAAAACTTATCTAGATAAAATTTATATTTTAAACGTCTTATCTTATACTTGATGCGGTTTCTTAAGAAAATATATTCATTTTTAATGCATAAATTACCGCTTTTTTTCCATTTCTGAAAAAGTTTGTCACGCAGTTTAATCATGTCCATAACCTCAGATGTTATCCAAGAATTGAACTTATATTTGTATTTATTTTTTCTAATTTCAACAGAGGAAGTGCATATGATTTTAATCATATTCGATATTTTGAGAGTTAACTGATCAAAAAGCTTGCTTGAATCATTTTCAGATAGCTCAATAAGTGAAACCCAGTTTACTTGTGCGGATAATGTAGTAAACATCTTATTATCGAACTTTTCAAAAAAATACTTGTTTGCTTTTTCCATAGTAAAATCGAGAGATAGGAGAATAGGAATATGATCGGAGAAAAACGTCATACAATTATAGGCCTCATAGCTAACAACGTCATTATTCAAGAAAAAATTATCAATCAAAGTATTATATTGACAGCGCGGGGGAATGTAATTGTAGGGACAAGTGAGCTAGCAACAATTAAACTATAAAACTTATGGGTTAAAAAATTGTCAAGCTTTAATAGATCAAAGTTTAAGTCTCCACAAAAAATATTAAAGTTATTTCTATTTACACCAAAAATTAAATTTTCAAAAAAAGAGAAAAATACATGCAACAGTTCCTTATTTGTAGACGGTAGTCTGTAAATGTTATGAATGGTGACTTTCTTGAAACCAGGTAACTCAAGAGTTATACCCTGATACTCAAATGAATTTTTGAAATATTGACTGTTTTCAACTTTATAATTTACATTCTCTTTCACAAAAAACAAGAGACCACCATGCTTAGAACTCTGTTTTGGATAACTAAGTGTAATATAGTTGGGTAAATGAAAGCAAGTTTCAGTATCATCTAGCCATGTTTCTTGTAGACATATGACAGTCAAAGGTTTAAGCATACATAAGTATAAATTATTTAAAAAAATTTCGAGGTCATTAAATTTGCTAGTTAAAGACTGTGTGTTTAAAGACAGAATATTCAAATCATATAAGCAATCTAGTTTTGAGTTTAAATACACCCTCTGTGAACTTTTTAGTTTACTAACAGAATCAAAAAAAAAAGTCATTATAGATACTAAAATTTTTACCGTCGTCAGTCATTACATTCTGTGATTCTTTTAACATAATCCAATTCCTTCATAACATAAGGACAGGAGTAACTCATTGCAGAATGGTTCAAAGAGTCTTTGCCATTTTTATCTATTTTAATCATTTTTATTAGGACATACTAGAGATTTGTGTTCTAATGAACAAAACTTACAGACGCATTTCTTTTCACATTTAGAGGAAGTATGTTCAAAGAAAAGGCAGTTCCCACATTGAATATGCGAAAAAAAAGTCTGCATTTCAATACTTGCATCATAAAGAAAAATGAAAAATCATTTTTTTTAATGTAAGAAAATATTTCAGCTGAAACTTTCAAAACTACAATTTTTAAATTGCTGTTCAAATCTTTTGAGAAAAGAAACTTGAACGTTTTGTCTTGTTCTACAAATTCTTTGATCTTTTCATTTTTTTCTTGAATCAAATTTATTATGGATTCATTCAAAATATCTTTGGAAATAACAAAAGAAATTTTTGGTAACAAGACTTTTGTTTTCACTGCTTTCAAATCTTTTTCCTTAGACAGCAAGCTTTCTGCTTTAACCAAATTTTCGTTGTTAGGAAAGCGAAGTCTGATGGTTTTTTTAGTAGGTTTATTGGACAACACTTTAACATTGCCAAGAAGTCTAGCAGTTTTTTGCGTAACTTGTTCTAAATTTAATTGATCTGATTTGATGTATAGAGTATTTATATTATTCCTTTTGGGAATTTTTGCCACTTCAGCGTAAGTTTGAGTAGAACTTCTTGAATCGGAAACTTTTTTAGGATTAATATCCAAGCTATTTTTCAGTAATTGAATTATTTATTCTGCTCCTCAATTTTCTCTTTTAGATTTAAAGTTACATTATTCTGTTCTTCAATTTGTTTTTGGATCACTTTATTTTGTTCTTCAACTTTGTCTTTCAGGGCAGTAAAAATTATCATCATACTTATAGGAGAAGGATTATCAGCATCACATGTTTGACAATGCCATTTAATCCCTTGTTTGTTATACTTATCTAATACTTTAAATAAGGAGTTATTAAAATTTTGACATGTAAAACAAACCCATCTCCAGCAGGAATCGCATTTAACTAACTCTTCGGAGGATTTTAAGCAATCTTCGCATTTCCATGAAGTGTCACTTTCCATAAGAAAAATAAAACACAAGGTAGCAAGTGGAATGAAAGAGAATATTATAGATCTCGAATTTCAATTTAATAGAAAATAAATAATTGACAAACAGAAAAAAAATTTTACTATTCAACAATTAGTTTTATCCACCATTTTAGAAATTAGAACATCCAGATATTTAATTCTCAATTTTTGTTAATGCAAAAAAATAATGCAAAAGCATAATCATTAATACGAACCTTAAACAGATGCGTTTATAAGAAAAGGGTGTTATAATTATTCAAGATCGAATAATCATAATGGCTTTAAAGCAAAAATGAAGCTACTTAAATATTCACTGGCGAGTAAAGACTTCAAATACTTTTCGAACTTGCGAATTGTAAAAGAATCTGACGACACTCAGACTTCTCTTTTCTTCGAGGATTTGAAGAATAGGCATATTTCTGAATAGCTTGTTAATGAATTTGATATAAAAATAGATAAATATAGTCATGAATCAATTAGAAGATACTTATTGAAATGTGTATAGATTTCGAAGCTTGAGCATTGTCTAAAGGTAAAAACCTTAATGAATATTGGAGAAATGTTAATACTGCTACTAAGTACCCCAAGCTCAAAAAAGCAGCTAAACCTTTCCTTCTTATATTCCCAACTTCGTATATGGTTGAAGCTGGCCTTAACCACATAATTGCACTTTTATCAAAAAAAGAAACAGACTTAATATGAAAAATTGTGGTGATCTGAAACTAAAACTTACCAATTTTCAACTGAATATCAAGAGACTGGCTGCATCTTATCAACTACATCCATCCCATTAATACCAACTATTTCAATCCAAAAGTATGTAACCTTTGGAGCGCCCCCATCATTGCACTCTTAAATTAACTTTGATTTAGACTTTGCGCACTCTGCAATCTAAGAAACACAAAAAACTAAAAGTGCCTCAACACACTAATTAAATAGATAATATATTTTTCAGAAACGTCCAAACTGGTAAAGAAATTACTGGTAGGAAATGTTTTCAACCTGAAAAGGATTATGGATATAGATTACTAAAATTACTAACTATTTTATTTGTTTTTCAAATTTTTTAATTATTTTTATTTATTTTTCAAGTTAAATGTAATATGTATGACATGATGTAAATAATTTTATTTTAGAATCTACTTTTTTAAACATTTTTAAATATTCTAGAGCTAACATGTTCTGGTTTTACAGGTGGATCATAAACGAAATTTTTCGGGATAGAAAAAATGTCAACCTTTTATTCATCTATTTTATAATTTGAAAATCCTATTTCAAATATAATTGATTATCTATTTTTTGATGCAAATATCCTTTTTTTTTACTCTATTTGCCCGGTTAGCTCATCTAAAAATCTGAAATCCAAATTATATTTTAAATTAAATTAATTCCAATTTCTATTTTTGAATATATTGAATAAATATATATATAATTATTTAAATTATAGAGTTCTTTTATAGCTATGTTCTATAAAAAATATTTCTCTCGCCCAAAAATGCATGGGCTCTTATTCAAATGACTGACTACATTACTGCCTCTGATCAATTCTAGCTTAAATTTGCATTATTATAACAAAGAAGTGGATGTTAATGGAAAAAAAATAGATTTTACATTTTCATTCTAAGACTTAACTTTAAAACAAGAAAAGTAATATCGAAAATCTACTCAGAAGACACAAGTCTAATATATATTATAAACCCCAAGCTTTCAATATTAACTCTACTAATCCGTTACAAGATAACACACTGCTTTCTTTCATCCTGCAGTTAAATCTCTTCACGGAATTTCAAAAATTCATCAAAGGGCTTGCTAAAAAAACTAGGTGTTTATTTTCATAGTCGATCTTTTGAGCAATATTTTTGCTCATTCGTGAAAGACAAAAATTTGAAAGAAGCTTGTAACTATAATGAAATTCAATAACTAAGTAAATCATTATGATATAAATCAAATTTCTTGTGATGTATCGTTGATTCTGCAAAGTTATTTTTGTTTTTACTATGAACATTTCTTCTTCCTAAAAAATCAAAAAATGTTTTATTGAGAAAAATAAATAAAAAAACACATCCAAATTACATAACTTTTCTGAGGTAATTTTTATCAAAAATGTAAATTTATTGGTAAAATTTTTTTTCTAAAGTTAGAAAACTTGATATTAGAATTTTTTCATTTGTATAAGAATAAGTTTAAGTTAGTTAAACTCTCAAAAAAGGGTATTAAATAAAGATAAAATTGTGCAAACAAATTAAAATTGCATTACTTTATTTTTCTCAGCATCATTCAAAAATAGTTTAAAAGCTAAATTGATGCAAGCTACAAAAATCTACAAAAGTAAAATAACTGTTAACATTTTGCAATGATTTTTCAACAAAAACTAAAAAATTTTTACAGCATAACTTAAGTTTTTTGAAAACTAATTTGATGTATCCCCTATAGCAGGGCTACTCATTTATTATAAGCAAATGTCCAGTTAGACAAGTTTCAATGTATGCATAGGTCCAAAAATACTCAAAATTGAAAAATTTGCTACATAATTAACACAAGAGAGAAAGGAGACAAACTAATAAAGCAGTTTTCACTATTTTAAAATGGAACCGTCTGTTCTCAGAATAATTTCAAAATAATAGGAGGTATAAAGATTTAGAGTTTATTTGATATTTTCAAATTTTTATAAACAGCAAAAGCCAACATTTAAGTAGCTAGCCCTTTTAATTAAAAAATTATTTAATCTAACTGGACAAATTGTCTCATAGGCTATTTGTTTCATCCATCTTTGCTTATTAAATGTGTAAAATTATTAAAAAATTTTATATTCTTGTTTATTTTATCTCTATTAAATTATTTCAAATTAATCATTTTATCTCTTAATTTTTTAGAATTGTCCATGAGACAAAATATCTTATGAAAATAACGGGGCGAATTGTCCATGAAACAAAATGTCTTAATGGGACGAATTGTCTATGGGACGAACTGTCTTATGAAAATAATGGGGCGAAATGTCCGAGTACCAAACTAACATAAATCAAAGTATACGAGAAAAGAAAACCATTGCGTTTTTTTGAATATTTGTCTACAAATAAAATTCTGACAGCTGTCATAAATAATAGATCAAGTACATTTTTAACAACTGAAACGTTTTGTTTCGATATTATATTTTTACTATAATAATCAACAAATTTTCTTTAAAAAAGGTATTTGATTATGTACAGTGTTACTTATAAAATTTAACAATCGAACATTATAGAAGATATCTCTGCTCAAATATTAAGAAAATACAGTATTCTTGCTTTTAACCCGAATAGCTAGTCAAAATATTCATTCCTAAATAGCTATTAAAAAAAATTCTTGACTCGAAAAAATAAAAGTTTTCAAATGTTACAAAATGTAGCAAACGTAGTGATAAACATTAAATGACCTTTGTTGAAAAAAATTCTAAGCGCGAGTCTAACAATATTCATTGATAAAAAATTGTAACAATTGGAAACTATTTTAATTTAACTCTAAATGCAAATTAGATAGAAGCAGTGGTGTAATCAGAAAAAAGTTAATGGGGGGGGGGGGGGGGTACAATTTAAAAACAAAAAACGTGAGCAACATTTTGTATACTTTCTTAATCCTTTCATTGTAGAAATTTTCAAAAACTGATATCGCATAAGTTGCATGGGGCACCATGTTGTACATAGGAGTGTGGGCACGGCCCCTCATGCCCCAGCCTAGCTACGTCACTGGAGAGAAGAGAGCTGAATGAGATAGGACAGCTTAACAAGAGAAGAGAGCTTGAGTGAATGATTGAGTTTTAGCAGAGAAAGCGGAAGAGAAAAACAGAGGAGACAGAAAGAGAAATAGAATCACTGTGACAGAAGATGAGAAAATCTAGTGGATCATCAACATGTGTTTGCCCAAAAATACTATAAAGAGGAGACACTGTGATAAACATTGCTGACTTATTGTGTGCCTATTGAAGCAATGGATTATTATTATATAGCTCTCACGCATCGCCTGTAAAATATGTTCGATAGGAATTTCAGATCAGCTTGGCATGTGATGTTTGATTGATTCGAAAGTCTCCATTCTTCATACATATATATCATGATCATCATACATGTTTTATAAACAAGCAGCAACTCTTACTTATAGAAAATTATTGGGCGGGCGAACGTCATTTTCGCCCCCCTGAAAACACATTGGAGGGGGGGGGGGCTGTCGCCCCCCCCGGATGTGCGCCCCTGATTCTGCCTACCATCACATTACATTTCTCAGAAAAATCAACATAGTTTAGCCCAGGGTTTCTCAACGTGGGCCATATGGCCCCCTGAGGAGCCACAAAAAATTTTAAGGGGGCTACAGAAAAAAATTCTACAAAAAGTTAATAATATATAATAAAAAAACTTCATGAGACTATAATCACTAGTATGGAATATGCATGTATAGAAGGAAAAAAGAGGAATCCTTGAGAGGGTCCTAAAAATGATTTTACTAAAACCAGCATTGCACGTAGGTGTACCATTCAAAAAAAAGTTATCTTATGTTACATAGTTTTGTTATGAGTCATGTTGAGAATAATGTAGAGGTAATAAGAAAGAGTCTCCAAGCAATTGTTGTGATTACAACATGGTAAGCTTTGATATCATAAATTTATATGGTTCCATTCCAATACAGGACGCAATTGATATAACTTGTGGAACATACGTGAAATATATTGAAGAAATAGACAATTTGGGCATAGAGACAATTTGTTTTTAGAGAAATCCTAGAAGTTACATTACTCAATAATATCGTTTTTTATGATAATAATTTCTAACATCAAAGAAAAGGTCTCCCTATGGGAGGTAGATTATCTCCTACAATAGCTTCACTCTATTTAAACCATTTTGAGAGCTCTTCTATTTACGCTTATCTTGACTATCCATTATGGTACAGATATGTAGATGACTGTATAACTTTTTTCAGAAAAGAGTACAATGTGAGTAATTTTTTGGAATACCTGAATAGTGTGGACAAAAACATCCAATACACTTTTGAAGCTTCTAATAATAACAATATTTCTTTTCTTGATGTTCTTTTTTCTATATCTAACAGTAACAATGTCAGAACTGATGTTTTCCGAAAAACAACAGACAAAAATATTTGCATTAACTTCAGGTCAGCACATCCAATCAAGACTAAAACATCACTTATAAAAATGGAGCTGAATAGGGCGGATAGAATTTCCTATAACAAAAAAGAAGAAGTTGCGTATATATATAATAAGTTTAAAAATAATGATTACCCTCACTCTTTTATTGTTGACACTATTGGCAAACATAATGCGAACAACGTGAAAGAACCCATAGAATATATAAGATACCTTTTTACCAAAGACTATAATAAGATTCCTAGAATAAAAATTCCTTTTATTTCAGACAAAGTGAACAGAATTATAAGAGCAGAGTTTAAAAAACAAAATATTGATGTTAATATTATTAATTCACAAGGTTCTTCTCTTTCAAAGATATTGAAAAGTAAGAAACAAGATTATAGAAACCATAGATGTGACTCTAAATGTGAGATTATGCAAGATAAGGTATGTTCAACAAAAAATTGCACCTACAATATTAAATGTAACTTATGTAACAATTGTTATGTAGGGGAAACAAGTAGACCTCTAATTTTCCGTATCAGAGAACACATCGGTGATATGAAAAAGGAGAATATCAAATCACCTTTAGGCTTTCATTTTGTTAAATACCACAAATCAATACAATTTAACTTTAATCACTTGGAAGTTAAATTGTTATTTATATATTAAAGAAACAAGCCGATCCTTAACACGCAATTCAATAACATGCAAACGGGTTGAATCCTCATAATGGTGATCCATTTCAATGTAACTTTTACTTCAACTTGGTTTTAAAAAATTTTATGTTATAGTATTGATTTCAGTTTTCACACACACACACATTCTTCATTTATTATTTATGCCGTATAGAATCGGATTAGAATAATTCTATTGTTCGACTACATCTCTCTTGTAAGAGGCGAGTAAGTGTCTCCATCTCCTTCCCATAAGGCTCTACAATTACACATCTCATGAGAGTCTTCACCCTCTTTCTATCCTATACATATACACACACTCTGCAACGATTTATATGTTACACAGCACACCATATGAATTTTAAACACATGATCTTCTTCGCTAATCCTTCCAGTTTTCAACTTCTACCCTACTCATTATTATAGTGGTTTGAAAAAGCCGAGTGTCGGCGAAAATTCACCCTTTTAAATCTTGTGCCCAATAAATTATATTACTTTTTGAATTTTATTTTAATTTTCCTTTAATTTATGGGTCAACTTCATCATCAGATTTACAACTTATATCAATGTTAAAGGATTGCTTGATAATTTGGTCTCCCGTGGTATTTCTAGACCAGTAATTTTGAAAATTGCAAAAAAATTCACCCCTTGCCAATAATTTTGAGGATGTGCCTTATACATATATAATTTTGCTATTCATTCTATGATGATCCTTTCTTCGTAGCTCTTCTTTCATCATTTATTTATTTTCTGCGATCTGTGTTCAAAAAAACTTTTTTGAGGATTTATTTTGAACAGATTTTACCCGCTCTTAAAGCATTCTGATTAAAGAATCTTCTTGATGATCTTTGAATTTTTTTATCAGTATCGTATATTTTATTAGCAGGTGATATGAATAGGATATTCAACCTGAATATTTTTGAGTTTTTTTTGATGAAATCATTCGTGATGTTCATTGTTCAAATACAAAAAATTGTCCACCTTCTTTATCTAAAAGACTCTCGTTCACGCAAAAGGAAAAATATGGAGAAATTATCTCTATAAGGACTAAATCTTCACATATTGGCATCTGTGACAGCTTTGATATCTGAGTATCTGACCTATTCAAAATTTTCAGATTTCCTACCCATCTTAATGAAATGATAATTGTAATCTTAGCTGATAGGTCATATAGGTCTAAAGATTTTCTATTTGCAAAAGAGGATATTCTTTTTCACGGTCAAAATCTACTCAAAAATACTGTAAATTAATATGTTAATATCACTAATAGGGTTAAGTAAAAAAGTCTGAAGCATAAGTAAAAAAGGACGGGACCAAATTGAACGAACTAAAAAATGTTTGGGGAATAGCTTATTTCGTATTATCTTATCACGTATTGTTGATGTTATTTGTATACGAAAATGCCTATCACAATAGTGGGTTTGAAGGGAAGGAGGGGGAGACAAAAGGCGCTCGATTGAAGCTCATCAGTTGAGCATTATGTAAACAGGAGATTATTCATTTTGCATACAATACTTTCTATCTACATGTATCATCTGCGACTCTCTCCACTACTAACACGCTGATTTTGTTCCTTCGCATGAAGAAGATCATGCATTGTTCGTTTATTTATATATATACATGACACTAACTTCGACTACATACCACGCGCTGTTCACAATAGCAGCAGTAGTGCTGCATTTTTATTGAAAGTTTTTCTCCCATCTCTCTCTACTGCCAATCGATAAGTTCAATAATAAATTCTGATTAATATTTTTCATTTGTCGCACGCTACTTCTTTACGCCTTTCGCTGCATTATTTTTGCGCGCATTCGATTTTCTCTCTCTCTCTCTCTCAAATTCAAATTCACTTTCCTCTCTACATTTCTTTTATTCTTGAAGAAGGGGACATCCAGAGCATCATTAGTAAGTAAGCAAGTACACATTTATAATCTCTCTTTTCTCCTTTTTTTATATATAAATTTTTCTTCTCATCTGCTCCAAAACCGTTATTTTATCATCAGCAGCAGCATCAAACCATCTTCAAAATGAATTCGATAATTGCATTTTATTTCATATTATAATATAAATTTATTACTCTCGGTGTGGCTTTGTTTTGATAATTTTGCCCTTGCTTTCATCTCTCTTTTGAAAATATGAATGCGTGCTGCTAGAGTAATCTTTTTTATTTGTCTTGATTGTTTTCTTGAAGCTATTATTTCATAATAGTAATAATTGGAAGTAAAGATACTTAATTACTTTATAATTTTGTCTTAACTTTTCGTTAACTTGATAGCTTTTGAAGAAACCGATCATAAGAAAAATAAGATTCATATCAATAAACGAACCAAGAAAATTTTTGATAATAAAACGCAAGTTCACTTAATGCTAACAAAAACTACTTTTGGTCTAGCCGATTTTCTTGTAGAACCTGAATAATACATTTTCAAATCATATATACCCAAACCCCATGATAATGAAAGTAAAATGATAGGTAAACACCTTTGCAATAAACTTATTAAGGCGACTCCCTACAATACGATAAATACTGAATGAAAGTAAGTATGTATAAACTTTCTATGAACATTTCGACACTAAGAATGGAATAATAAAAAAAATCAAGCTTAGATTGTACATGGTTCACATCAGATGCCCACATTCTCAAAATTTGGAGGGGGATGTACTTTTTTTATATATAATTTTTGTCCAATGAACACATCACCATTATTACGCGACATTATACTGGCAACTTACCTCTTAATCCGAACATAACTGCACTGATTTTATCAAGTCAAATTATCTTGTTTCTAATTCTGATGGCATCATTATCTTCTAGCTCAATGGTTCTCAAACTGGAGTTCGCGGGCGAAGTAGTTCCACTTGGACCGAGAAGTGGACACTGAGGGGATCGTTTTGCGCAACATATTGCACCCATATTGGGTCATTTGCGATTTTTGCCAATAATTCACATTAAAAAGAATAAATAATTTAGTATTTTAACACTAGAACGCCCGTGAAAAATGATTACCCTTTAACGCCTGTTAGGGTCAAATTGACCTTTTATAAAAATTATGTATCACATGAACATAATATGTATAATTATGTATTATTTATGTATCTAAGATGTATAAAAACTTTAAATAATGGAAATAAATGTTAATTTTTTTATAGAAGTATAAATTTGACGTGTTTGGCGATTTTTTTTCTCGCCCCAAATATGGAAAACCGTTCAAAAGATATTTAGTTTTAACATCAACAAGAAGCCAAATTTTTTGTCCATATTTATCACGTTTAGAGGATATAAACTGAGTAAAAGGACATCTTGTTTTACTTGGAAATAGCTGTTCGTCGATGCAAAGAAACTCATGAACAAAATTTGTTTGGCAATTTGAAACAAAACAATACCATATTTCAGAAATTGCTGCAAATTTATCCGTTTCTAAGCGGAGAGACCGAATGTTTTTTTTATATCAAAACGTAAAAATCTTTGTATTTCACAAAAACGAGAACGAATCATTGTTTCTTTGCAAAAGTTCAAACCCCAAGTTTTAGACCAAAGTAAGTGAACATCTAATCCACGCGAACCAGTTACTCCTCGTACATATAAAATAGCTATGAAAGCTTCTAATTCTGGAATTGACATATTCCGAGAAGGATCAGCCAGGATATCTTGCGCTTGTAATTCAGTTTTATTAAAAACAAAATTAGAGTTAATTTCAGTTATTTTCCATGATTAAAATAGTATACATTTTTATTGATCCGAAATTCAGCTTTTTCACTAAAGAAAGCCTTGAGCGCATCAGGTAGAAATATATATTATATATATATATATATATATATCACAAATGTACTTATTTTCGTTTTTAATTGAAATCTTATCTGTTTTCTCTTTATTTCTGATAAAATTAATTTCCTATCCTTCCATAGTATTCTATTGTTATATTGATTATCATCATTTACAAATTTGCTATAGTAATTCCTTTTCGCCTATCATACACAGTTTTGTACTTTCTATTGAAAAGGTCAAATTGTAATTTTGGATCTGAACACTGGATAGTGTTATTTTTTGCATTTATCATCTTTTTGTATAATTTGTCTTTGTATTTTACCATATCAAGAAGTAGATAAAGCATCCATCTATTATGTTTATTTTTATCACTTTTTTGTGTTATTCTCTTTCCAAATCTCATTAATTGAGGCAAATATACATTTTTTCTAGATGAAAGAGGACTATTATTATAAAAGATTTTTATACTCTAAAGGACGCTTCCTTCAACCCAAGGCCCATTTTGTTCCAGAGAAAAATGATTTAGGCCAATCAGACTTCAAAACGTTTTTGAATTGAAGGAAAACCAAAACAAATATCTCGCTTGAATATATTTTAACATTGATTACAAAAAATTAAACTATTGTGAGTGTTCTATTATTATATATTCTATGGTTTTATTCTTAAATAAAAAAAATTCAGCCTGTATGTAAAAAATGTTTAAGAATAAAGCGCTCCATGGAAACAAAAATGCTAGATGATCCGATATTTAAGTAAATATCTAGTGATACCTAGAGTATCGCAAGAATCACTTTTCTTTAGTATAATAATTGTTGCATTTACTTTTGAACATTTAATCAGCAGTGCGAACACAATCTATCCTGGCTTATCTTACTTCTGTAATTCTAGATTGGAGAAAATGTTTGAGCGATGTAAGTAAAATTAAGTATCTTATTAAAATATTTTGCGAATCCGACTCCACTTATTCTATAAATCTCCAACTTCAGATTATATAAAATTTCTATGGAAAAATCGATCTACCGACTCACTAATTCGTTTCTATAACTAATGTTGAAAATGTGATGGCATGTACGGTGATATTTCATGGTTTTTTTATGAATGTCGATTTTAGATGGTCATTGAAAGAAGTCCTGAATCTTGCACGCTTCTGCTTTATCTTGTAATTCAAAATGTTTGATCTATTTTCTTCAACATAATTTATTAAAATGTTTTATTGGTTTGTATTTGTTAGTTTAGTGTCTTTCCTACATTGTATTCAAAAAGGTTTTCAAATTATTGTCTATAACATTTTTATCCAAGCATTCAAATTGTTCAAAACTATTTGGTTTGAATTTTTTTCCAAAAACTTTCTACTCATAAACTATGCTTTTTTCCTTTACAGGGTATTTCTGTTATAAAAAGTTCATTGTTCAAATTTAATTGTTAGCCTTCTTCTATGATTAACAAAAATACAACGTTTGACCAAAATGATAACGTTTTTTATGTTGCGTTTCAGCAAGATCCGAAGATTGCACACTAGAGAGAGAGATTTATTAATTTATGTTTCAATCTAACAATTCTGAATACAACAATTTTAAAATTGGAGTCTCAATTTATACACATTGTATCACATAAGCCTTCAAGCATTCTTAATTTTTTAAAGCATTTAGAATGTTTTGCATTTTCCTATTTTAGAAATTATTAGCTCGCTTCAGAAGTAATCCTTTCCATTAGCATTTGTGTATCCAAAGCATTTAAGATGAATAAAGAAGCGTCTGACCAAAATTTCGATTACATGTTCAAGATCCTGATAATTGGGAACAGTAGCGTCGGCAAAACTTCATTTCTCTTTCGTTACGCCGATGACTCCTTCACCTCAGCCTTCGTTTCCACCGTTGGCATTGACTTCAAAGTCAAGACCATATTTCGCAATGACAAACGCATCAAGCTTCAAATATGGGTACGTTCAATTCACCGATAATATTTAATATCCCCCAATGGCTATACCCCCTTTTTCACATTTAAGTATTTCAGTGTATGCGTGTCTAATGTCTATATGTATGTAGTATGTGTGTTTCATAGCATGTCTAGTGTGTCAGACGTGTATTCATACAGATAAATGGAAAGTTTGTGCAGAATGTCAAAAAGTGTATATGTAAATGTATGTATGTACGATTGCGCGAACACTAAACCTACCCCAACTCTAAAGCTGATTTTACTCCAAAATTGTACACATAACACTTTGAGGATCGGTGTGACACCCGTGTACCAAGAAATGAAAATCGCTGCTTTCAAAAATTACTAAGATGCGATTGAAAAAGGAATGAAATGATTCGCCCTAAAATTCTGGTCCTCAAAGGGTGCATGCCCGTTTAGAAATCGGTTGAGCACTTGCAAATTGAGATACCCCGTAAACACTCTTGTTTAATCCGCACTTTTTTACCCGAGCTAGTTGAATAAAAATACGGGGTGCGTGTTATATACGTAATCTCAATATCGTCTATCTTAGCGTTTCTAAAGTTGCGGTTCGAATTATCCACACATACTAGGTATGTTACTGAAAATGATAGCTTATAATCGGGAAGCGGATTAAACACGAGTGTTTACGGTTGCCAAAATCAGCGGTAGAGTGCCCTACATCAGCGTTTTTCAAACTTTTTTTACTGCGAACCATAGCAAGAAGCACAGTTTGCATCGCGACCCATAATACTTAAAGTGTAATAAGACAAACTCTGATCACTACGTTCATTTATTCAACACCGACTATTTATATGTCCTTTCTTTTTTGTCACGACCCATTTTATTTTTCACGCGACCACTGAAGGGTCGGGACCCACAGTTTGAAAAACGCTGCCCTCTATGATGCACACTAATTATAAAAATTTTATCTTACCAAAATTGAGGCACAAACCAGGGCGGACAAATCTGGCTCTTGCATTCAGTTAAATGTGGATCTTTTTACATTGAAATTTTCCGTCTCTTAAGTAAAAGTACAATGTCAAATTATTTTCTCAAATTTGCTAGTAACATGGAAATTTGAAAATAACAATATCATACGTTCATCTCTCAACACTCGACCAAAATTATTAAAAGCGATGAACCTTCCTCCCATATCTGTTGCGTGGATTTTACTCTTTAGAGTATAATTTTTTAAATTAATAAGTTTTATCCCTTATTTAAACTTGATGTAATGCCCAACCCTTGCTTCCTACTTTTCGCTAGAAACTGTTAAATAACTCCAGCAAAGTATAAAAATTTTATACAAATCGAATATTAGTTCACTTGGGGGGGGGGTAAGCCGTTATAATTTTATTCACTAAAGCCATTATAGGTAAAATATATTTTGCTTATATTAGTTTTACTTTTTAAAAAAGTTTGCTTCGTGCTCGATTTGATATAATAAAAATGGCTAGATAATTGGGGTAAAAACAGTATAATTTTGAAAAGGGGTAGAAGAAGAATATTTTTTATGATCTCTATGTTATAGCGATATTATAGCAAGGCATTAGAGTGTACAAATCTGTAATTCTACCCTCATCAAGCTTGATGTATGCCCAACCCTTTATACTGGTTGCATCAAACTTTATCACCCATATAATTGCACTATTGTCTACAAAATATGTAAGTTTTAGAGTAATCAACTTCATCACTTAAATATAAATCATGTCAAAAATATATTTCTAATGATCTCTGAAAGTTTTATTATTCTGAGTGTTATAAAAGTTCTCAAAGGTTTTTTAGTGAGGCTATTTTTTTGGGAAGAAAATTTACATTTGAAAAGATTGAAGGAATCATGGTATACTTTCTACTAAGGATAAAAGATTTTTTAGTTTTAAGGTTATAGGCTGCGTGAGTAAGGTTGGTTAGATATTGGGTTTCGATAACTAAGGATCTACTGTCTAAGGTTCGATGATACGAGCGGCTCAATTGTGCCTTCTCGTGAAAACCCTTTATGGGTAGATAATGCTTCTTTTTTAAATATATTTTCAAAATTTAAACTTTGATTTTGTTGGATTCGGCATAAGTAAAGAATGAAGCTCTTCTTTGTTTTTACTAGATTGATGCAGCCAATAAGACTAAACGGTTTCAATTTTAAAAATGGCATTATCTAACGCTGACCATAAGCTAACCTAAAAATTTCCTAAGACCATCATGGCAGAATTTAATCACTCCTGCGCCTCTCTTCATATAGGGTGACATCGCAAAGGCTGGCGTTGGGAAACCACATTCTAATCTTCTAATAATTCAGTTTTTATGTTTTATTTTTCATATTGGTGCAAGGTAATGATTTTCATACCTCATATGTAAGATTATCTTCAGAAGCAAATGATTTTGGAACATAATGATTACACCCTTTGATATCTTTCTTCAGACTTCCATCCAAAAATGGGGTATTTATGTAAAATGTATCCTAGAGAATGAGGCAAATTTCATTAATATGTGTAGTTCAAGTAAATTTGTTTATACTTTTATTTACTTTTTTCTTGTGAACTTATCTTTAAGTGGGTAATATAATACAGTACAATCTCGGGTACCCAAAACACATGTATCCGAATAATTGAGATGTCTCCCGAACAAAATCCCACATAACAGAACTTTAATTCTTTTCCTTCGATGTACAAATTTCAATTGTAATTTCTCCTAGATCTTACCTGAACAAAAGATAATTTTTAATTGTAATGAATTTTTTTAAGCCTGTGTAATAATTTTCGTTTTTGCATATGTGCTTTTACAATTTTGTTTTCATAAAATAAATAATTTTTAAACATTTATGGGCTTTTTATTAAATACCTTAAAATATTATGTCAAATAAAAAAGTGTTATGACAAGTAGAATAGGGTTAGGGTTTCAATTGGATATTTGAATTTGAATCTCGGTATGGTCACAGAAACAGCTGTTCCGTTTAACTAATCCAAAATGTTATGTAATAGTTTATCTCTGGGTTTGTTTGCATACAAGTATAGAAATTAAGAAGTCTAGAAGTCGATGCTAGGAAAATAAATGCGAGCTTTGACATTATAGGCTGGCTCTAATGGATCATGTCCGTAATAAGTAGCATTGCATGATTTGCTGGATGAATAACCATGCCAAGTTTTTCTCGAGATGAGAAACGAACGCTCTTAGTGTGTGTGTGTGTGTGTGTGTGTGTGTGTGTGCTTTGGCTACCACCCATTCCATTGTGATCTAGTCTTTGACATCACGAGCGTGTGTGAACCAGCTCTTCTATTCACGAAGTTGCACACATTTTATTTCTATTTAGCCTTTTTGTTTGTAGCTTTGAAGTTGTTGAGCTTGAGCGAATAATAAGTGAATTTATAATTCCCTGTCGATAATGACAAAATGTTGCTTTCTTGCTCAATTTCATTGATTTTCTTCTCGCATCTCATGCATTTGCCTGAGCGTGAGTGTGAGTCTGTTACAATAACTAACGCTATAACAATAATCTGCTTCCAAAAATTGAGCCAGTGTCTTCTTTCATTTGAACAGCACAAAATTTTTGCCTACAACACATTTTTTAACTTGTCAAGCGTGCTTTTCATGCATTTTGCCAAAACTAGGAATTTGTGATGCCACGAATAATCCCGAATCACAAGAAGCATGCTTTTTCAAGCATCGGGAAAATGTAGTACTTTTTCTATTCTTATATTCGGAGTCTTTCCCAAACTTTTCCTACTCAACGCCTCTTACAAGAGATTCCTTCAAAGAAACTTTCAGAATAAAAAAATGAACAAAACTTCCATGTGGGCCCAAGTTTGGCTCTTATCTTCAAAATTCAAATGCTCTGTTTCATAATACAGAGCTCAATTCTGGCATTATCTACACGCTTTCTTTCATTCCGTTCCGTTTTCTACAATGCAATCTGTGGGAAAGATTAAAAATATTTGAGTGACTTGCTAATAATGAGAAGAGAATAAACTCTTTTTGATATGCAAAATTTTTCTTCGTTTCGACCAAGAAGACTTTTTAAGAATTAATACTCTTTGTTGCTATGTTTTTGCAGCGCACACTTGAGAATCACTACTCTAAATCAATTTTATGTTTAAAATTTTGTTTCAAACTGCAAAATCAGTTCTAATTTTTTAAACGATTTTTATAAATTGACCATATTTCAAAGAGCTACTTATATATTCAGTACATTGAATCCCCATGCTTTGTAATATAAGTTTATTATATCCTATCCTACATTATATAATGTCGAGGCATGTAGGCTCCTTTATTTTTTGGGTGCGTCTAATTCCACACAACTCAGAATAAAATGGTTGAATCCTTTACACTTTTATTTCAAATCGTATTTAGTGCTATCCATGAGTCCATGGAAAAAATAACTCTTGCGCTGCATTCAACAAAGAAAACAACTTTTCTTTTCTTCGAAGCTAAACACGTTATTACATAGTTATAAGCGTTGAATCCAAAAGAGAATCAGCTTTGGCTAGACGTGTACGTATATGGCTGAACCATAGAAAACCTCTATAAAGTGTGTCACTTGTCTCTGATAACTTACATCATACTGTTAAATGAATACTGAATGCGCAAATCTGATTTCCAAAACTGAAAGTAAATTTTCTGAGTCAAGAAGAATCGGAATCATATAACTTGATTCCGCATATAAAAGCACCAATTTTATATTTAGCGGGAGCTTATATCATTTTTCCTGGGCATAAATATTAGCTATAAAGTCAAATAAATTGCTCGCTTTGAATCCGGTTCCACTATTTGCAGAATTATGCTTTTCCATTACTGCATTCGTTGACAAAGACAGATCTTTCCTTGATTGAGTGATTTCTAACTATGGCAGAAATAAAGAGTTTTCAAAGCATTCTAACTATATCTTGATAAAGGAGCTTTTAAATATCATCCTGGCGTTTCCCTATTGGTCACTCGAATGATTTGAAAAGGCGTGGCGATTCAGAGTCGCCTTTTGAAGAAAAAAAAATAAATTTTCCCCATGCTATTAAATATCAAAAAAGTTATTTATGAAATTTAGAATTCATGCTTCAACAAAATTTAATAATAAATATTTTTAAAATTTTTTTTAAAAAAAGCTGAAGAGTCTTATCTTTCAATTCTTTCAATTTTTATACTCAATAATCTTATATTTTTATTCTCAATAATTCCTCTATTAAAATATTCTATCGGAAACAAAAGAAGACGTTGAAAGTTTTTTAAATTTCTTTATGCAAATATACTAAATTTTATTTCATTAATAAGATGGCTAACGAATAAAAGTTTTATTGATTTGAATGGAGTATATTCTCGTTCATTATATTTTTGATAAATTCTTCCAATTCATCTTTTGAAGAAACTTTTTTTTCTATTTTTCATATTCCTCATAGATTTGTTTAATTTCGCCAGCATTCAACCGATTTTCAAATGATATTATTTAAATGTGGGCAGTACTTTCAAAAGTATCCACAAAAATCTATCCCCGAAAACTTAAGATACTGATGCCTTAATTTTCGGGGATTTTGACTAGATACCATCTGGCTGGGGACAGTAATTTAATTAGTACTCTTAATTTGTTTATTCTGTTTTTATTGGCTAATTATACAAACTTCAATATCCATGCCTTATCTTGTTTTTCATTTTTATTGATAGGAATAGTAATAAATTTGTTTCATGAATACACTAAGCTACTTTAAAAATTATTTTTATATTTTCCTTGCTTGGTAAACGGGCAAATATTCATGTCCGTTAAGCATAATTGTATTGTTTTATTAGGATAATATGAAAAGGCAAAAATTATGCTCTGTTGAAATTAAAAATCTAGTTCTTCACAATATGAATTCGGAGCCGGAAACAAACACTGAAAATCTTTGCACCGAAGCCGGAACCATAGGATTTTTCTGGCTCCGTAACCCCCGCATTGAGTGATTTCGAAGTATTGCCAAAGTAGAGAGTTTTCAAAGCATTCTAACTTTATATCTTGATAAAGAAGCTTTTATATATCATCCCGCCTTCTCCCTAATAGCCCCTGCCAATGATTTTAAAATGCATGGCAAATCACATTCACCTTTTGAGAGTTTGTTTCTTCATTCATTTATAGGACACCGCTGGACAAGAGAGGTACAGAACGATCACTACTGCTTACTACCGCGGTGCTATGGGCTTTATTCTCATGTATGACGTTACAAATGAAGAATCCTTCAACTCTGTTCAAGATTGGTTAGTACTATTTTTCTCATTCTAGTATGTGTGTGTGTGTGTGTGTGTGTGTGTGTGTGTGTGTGTGTGTGTGTGTGTGTGTGTGTGTGTGTGTGTGTGTGTGTGTGTGTGTGTGTGTGTGTGTGTGTGTGTGTGTGTGTGTGTGTGTGTGTGTGTGTGTGTGTGTGTGTGTGTGTGTGTGTGTGTGTGTGTGTGTGTGTGTGTGTGTGTGTGTGTGTGTGTGTGTGTGTGTGTGTGTGTGTGTGTGTGTGTGTGTGTGTGTGTGTGTGTGTGTGTGTGTGTGTGTGTGTGTGTGTGTGTGTGTGTGTGTGTGTGTGTGTGTGTGTGTGTGTGTGTGTGTGTGTGTGTCTGTGTGTGTGTGTGTGTAATGTTAATACGTGCTTTACCTGATGACATTGCTGATAAAGTATTTTCAATAAAAGGCTTTTGAAATTCATTTCTTTTTCGCTCCTACTCATTAAATGATACTTGTTTTACCATTATCAATTATACCACTAATTTTATGACATGTAAAGTTGTCACTTATGTGCATATGTATGATCGCTTCTATAAATTATACTACGCCTATGTCCCCCTGTACTGTATGTATGTGTCTGAGTTACAGAAGTATATTCCAACTTTATTGGTGCTCATAGTTGAATTAGAACTTCATATTCACTCGCTTTTCTTAAAGTTAAGATTTTGCCATATTTCTTCTACCTCATCAATTCCATTCCTTTTTGAATTTGTTTTTCCACCCCCTTTCTAAATTCCAATTTTACCCCAGGTTCTTCAATTTCTACGTCCCCTATCTTCCCAATTTTTTTAATCTTTTTCTTCCTTTCTTTGTTAATCCAGTACACATATCCAGGATTACCTTCTTATGTTGACTCATTATATCGCTGCTAGGAATGACTTTACAGTCCTTTAAGTGTTTGCTTCTTTTTGTTTTGTCAGAATATAAACTATCTGGCTGTTTTTCCCTGCCTTGCTATATGTTATAATATACTATTTTCTTGTATTTTGTGCTACATATCAAAAGTTCATATCTTTCGGCTACCTATAAAATATTTTGTCCTACTTCATTTCTTTTTCCGTGCTCTTTTGTAACTTTCCCACATGACCATTCAAATCTCCACCTTTAACCAGTTTCTCATTTTCCCCAACATATAATCATATCCTTAAAATTTATCATAAACTTTTCCTTTTCATCTTCTTTACAGCCAGACTGAGATCCGTAATCAGATATAAATGTTAATATTTCCATTTTTTCTTTTAGTTTTATTGCCATTAACTTGTCACTGATTCTCTTTACTTCCATTACATTTTCTTTCCATTTAGCAACTTCATTTCTTTTATTTGAATCTCCACTATACAAAATTGTATACCCTTCTATTTTTCTATCAGATTTTCAGTCTATTTTGTTTCATGAACGCACATTAAGACAATTAATCTTGAATAATTCTTTTTTTCCATCTCTTCTGCAATTTCCTTTTCCGGTCATGGATCCGACATTCCAAGTTGCAAATCTCCATCTCTCCTTTTTATTTTGACCTCTCGGTACTGGATCTTTCCATCAGTGTTCCGCCATTCTTTTTGTCGTAGGCGCGTGGAATCGACCACTGAGTACTTCGGGCTGTACCCCGCCATTTTTTATTAACTTGGATCATGGCATGTTTGTATTGGAGCATAATTGTTTTTGAAGCCGGATGCCCTTCCTGACGCTAACCATTTTGTAATCCGAATTGGAACCATTTGCTCTTCCACAAGCTTAAACCTTAAGGCAGAGGTCATTTGAAATCAGAATTATTTTCTTCTAGAACAACTGCTGTTCAGAGCTACGAGTTTGTTCTACCCTAAACTAAATGTTAAAGCGCCTTTTCTCGTTTTTAACCTCTAGATCATTTGGGTTTAAAATAACTCCGTCATGTGAAGGAAGATCTAGAGATTTACTGTAGGAGGCTATTTGAGTCACTTGTCATTGAGACATTTCATGAAGAACAAGAGCTCATCCTTATTTCCTGCCTAGGCTTTAACATCCTTGGAGCCCTAAACTCAAATTTTTCAATCTCTTCTTTTCCTCTTTGATTTGCCTTTGTTATTCTGTAAATACGTTCCATTATCTGGATTATTTCTATTAGGTTCAGGTTTGAATACTGATACAATGATGAATACAACTTTAGAGAGAGAAGTGATAGGAATTGAAGATCTTGTAATAGGGTTTCCTCTTGGATCTGAGTGATTATTCCTAACGATGGTATGAGAGATTGATTTTTTGTTATTTTTGGTATCTCTTGTTCGACTTGCATTCTGACCCATAGCCCCATGTCGCCGGGCATCATTGTTGGAATAGTAAACGGGTCGCACGAGACTGCGGTCCAGCTTACTCCAAATCTTGCTTGGGTGGGCACTGTAAATAGTTCATGAGTGATCAAAGGGGCGAACCCTGACTCTACCGACTTCTGGATATAATGTAAATTTTCTGTGGTAGTATCAGGGTGCCCCCTTGCACAATAACTTGAGTGTGGTTTGACCTTTAATCCTTCGAGAGCTCTGTTTAAGACAAGCAAAGCGGCCATCTTGTGGGTTGTTATAGTCTTAGACTGATATTTGATCCTCAGTAGACATTCATTACTACAAATAAGTTGCGCTGCTAGTTTTGAAACAGATTCTCCAGCTGCAGTTACACCTGCAGAGTGTATTGCACTCAGTTGGAGGTTAAGGGAGGGAGCTATTTCCGTAGCTTTCCGGCCAGCTTTATTGATGTATTTAAGGTACAATGGCATTTTTATTCCATTATAATACGTCTGTCGATTGTACTCAAAATAGTACATGGGTGAATATGTTTCCTCTAATTTTAAGGGTAAAGCCGTCTCTCTGGACATGCTATCGAGAGCATGTTGAATATGAGAGACATTTGCAGTACGTGATAGGGGCGCCATTAAAACCTGGTTGTCACCAAAGCCCATCAAGTCTACACTGAAGCTAAGATCATGGGTGTTGTATTGGAGGGAGCACCACTAGACCTCTGTGGTTTGGAAGGATCTTGGAATAAACATACGCATTTTGGGTTAACAAATGAATAGACTGATACAAGCCTGGCGTGACAAACAGTTTATCTAATCGCGACCCATGGGCGAAACGAGTGAGTGCCTTTCGTGCAGCTCCATTGAAAAACTGATTGAGTTTGATTGCGGTTTTTTTTTTTTTTTTTTTTTTAAAGGATTTTAAAAATTTTTTTTTTTTTTTTTTTAATATTATTTTTTTCTTCTCTTTTTTTCCCCCCCAGCCCAAAAACAAAAAATCTTTATTAAAAAAAACAAACACAAAATATTAGAGGAAAAAAAAAAAAAAAAAATTTCCACCAACCACTTTCCTTCCCCCAAACAAAAAAAAAAAAAAATTTTTTGTTTATTTTTATATAAAAAAAAAAAAAAAAGAGGCCCCCCCCCCCTTTTTTTTTTTCCCCCCCTCTTATTAAAAGAAGGAACAACACCCACACGCGCCCCCCCCCAACCCGTGGGGGTTTAAGGGGGGGTTTCCCTTAAAAAATTTTTTCTCTTGGGGGAGGAACAAGAGGTTACTTCAAAGTACCCATCGCGGTCAATACGTATATCATCGTATAGGTAGTATAATGGAGGTAGGTCTGTCATTATAAAACAATTATCAAATCATCGTCCATAAGCTCTTGCAAGGTGAGGAGTATTCTCCAGAAACTAAAGAGAAGCTGGGCACCACTCCCGCCATGCGCATGGATGTGCTTGTGACAATGACTACTATTCTAATGTAAAGTTCTTTCGCTCAGTATATAGCAGCTTTTTCTGATCGAATTTCCGATATCTTGTTTGGATACTTTCGAAAACAAGGTCTTATTCTTCCGATCCAGTTTATGTAGGAATTAATAAATTCATTTTCTTTTCATTCTCACAAGTATCATCTCTCTTATTGTTTGTCCATAAACTAAGAATGTGCGATATTGGTTTTGTAGACCGCTTTCGCATTGATTATTATTATTGCTATTATTATTATTATTATTATATATGCTATTTATTCTCGTTATTAAGATCTAAAAGGTTTCGTCGTGTCGGAAGAAGGCCTGAGTGTATAAATGAGGCTGCTGATCATATTATTTCATTTTAGCAAAAATGCATTCATCTACACACTCAGCTCAATTTCATGCTAGAGTGAGTGAGTGTACCTCATCATTAGTTATAACCAGGATGCGCGCATTATTACATCTCACCACATATTATTATCTTTGTATCTTTCAATTTTTAACTCCATCCATCCATCCATTTATCTATCTCTCTATCTATCATCATGTTCAAGGTCGACGCAAATCAGAACATACTCGTGGGACAACGCGCAAGTCATTTTAGTTGGCAATAAATGTGACATGGAGGATGACGTCATTGTTTCTACTGATCGCGGCAAACAACTTGCTGATCAGTTGGGCATCGAATTTTTCGAAACTTCAGCGAAAGAAAACATCAATGTCAAATCGGTAATCGTTACTCTCACATTGGCCCTTTCCCGACCAGCTCTTCTTTAACTCCTTGCACACTTTAGGTTTTTGAGCGTTTGGTTGACATTATATGTGAAAAAATGTCTGAAAGTCTGGAAACAGACCACGTCATGTCAAACGCCGCTAAGTCTCAACGCCTGACCAACAACGCAACCTCGAAGACATCCAACTGTGGCTGCTAAATCGCAAGAAAGGAAGCAGCAACGACAGCCTTTACACCACCTAACAAGTCAACTACACTGTCATTTAATGTTACACGCCTGCTTCTTCTTCCATATGTACTGCTATTTCCCACATTTCTGAAATACAAAATTTCGGCGCTTGCCATAAATGTGTACTCTTCTCAATTCCAATCGAACACGCCTCCTAGCATAACATTCCATACTTTTCATCGTTTTTCAGTGTTGTGTGGTATTTTTCTTTCCATTTGTCTTCTCCTTGTTATACATTGCTGCCCTGCATCCACTCCACTAAATCCCCCCATACTCCTTTATCATCTTCCCTATTTTAAACTTCAGGACACTTTTATGATTTTAAATTCAAAGTTTGTGTGTATGAACGATTTTCTTTTTCCCTAACATTTCACTGTAATGAATAACGCCAAATACGTTCTGTGCAATTATTTGTCTTTTCCCATCTGTTAGATGATTCTCGTCTTTTTATTTGCTATAATACGCCATTGATTAATTTAATAACATATATACTTTCTGCATCATTTTCTATCTTTCTTCGAGTCCTGTCGCCACTTTCAGCGATAGCGAAAAACAACCAAATTGTGTTAATTTTCATAAACATTCCAAACATTCATTTCTTTTATATGTTAAACATTCTTTTTTATTTATCAAATAATGAATTAATATCAAAAACAATCAAGAAATTGATGATGGTATAATGTTGTTGTGTTTTGTAATAAATTTATTCCCCATTTTTTCTTTTTAAGTCTTTTTACTTGCTAAAATTGAACTACCAATATAAAATTATATCAAGAATAATATATATTATAGATGTATCGGATATCCGCAAAAATTTGCTCAGAATAGCTATTATGATATCCGCTTACACTAAAAAAATGAATTCTGATATTCGCTAGGATGTCAAATTTGATATCCGCATTTGATGCGTTTTGGATAATGCGATAGTGTATCATGAATATATTGATCAGTAATATATTGTATGCTGATTGATAATATACAACGTATATTAGGGAACACATTACGTATATTTCCGTGTATATAGGAATATTCAATGTTTTACCATTACCCTTAAAAAACATTCACATTTTTCCTTATTTAAAAATCCTCTTTGGGAACAATACCATTACCCTTAAAAAACATTTCACATTTTTCCTTATTTAAAAATCCTCCTTAATGAACAATACCATTACTAAAAAAACAATCATTTTTTTGTTTTTAAAGTCCTCCGTGTCACAGAATATTAAATTTTCGACATATATAAACTAATATTTTATATAAAAAAATTTTTTCATACTTTTTCAATACATCAAAAGTTATTTTTGTAAAAGCTTTAAAATATTTAACATAAAAAAGCGTCCACAACAAAAAACATCTACCCAGAATGAGCCACGAACCGTGCCCCTTATGGTAAATGTGACACCTCATGGTAAAATCTACCAGTAACCTTTCCTGGCTACACTTTTCTTGATTTAAACATAGATCTCGGTTTCGGCTGATAATGTTATGAAGCAGTTCTTGAGAATTGTAGTCACGATTCAAGCTTGATATACCAACATGAACATTGTTTCGTCCTGAATTCATATTATTGTAAGGACAATTATTTTTTAGGATTGGCAGAAAATCTTACTTTTGTTTATTATTTGGGAGAACAAAGTACAAATCACCCCATTTTTGTACTTAAAGATTATTTCAAGTTTCATAGAAGATAAAGCGTAGTTTCTTTCAAGCTTCTTCCAATGAAAAGGTGTCACCATCTGATTCAACAAGGATGGTGTTGTATCTTTTGTACACAATTGAGAAATAACGGGATTTATGTTGTCAACTTTACCAATAATAGACTTTCTTATGAAATTTATCGTTCAGTAAATCTATATATATATATGATATTGTCAACTATATCAATGATAGTTTTAAAGTTAATTCTTTCAGTGAAATTGGGGCTTGAACAATCATGTTAAACAAGCTTTTTGCATCAGAGAAAAAAACAAAACTCTTATGATTTTAGGATTAAAACTAGGTTGACTGAATGAAATATTTATCTTGAGCTAGTATGTAAGAATTTTATTTAAATATGTTACTTAAACTTGAATTCATAATGCTCAGTCATTATAAAGTTAGAATCCCTAAAACCAACTTTTAAATTTAACGCCAAATCAATCAAGCTGATTTCATTTCTCGACTTGGCTTTCGCAATTAGGATTTTTAAAAGTGTGAGGAGGACCAATCAAATTTGCGGTTTGCGCCTGAGAATGTCACAAAAAACATTCATCCACATTTTTTATAAATCAAACATTGATTTTATTTCTGGACTAATTTTTGGCAATTAGAGTGTGAAAATGTCAATCATATTTGTAGCTGAGGACTAAAAATTATTTCCTAGAATATTTTCAATAAAATATATTTTTGGACTCAGTTTTCGTTGTGCTATCTCCTAAAAATTTTCTTCTTCCCTCGCAAGACCAGGTATATTAAACTTACACGAAGGTCCAGTAGTTGGAGAAAAACTCCACTTGATTGTTTTACCTCTTTTTTTTAAATAGCAAAAGAAAAACAGCATGAATGTTGATTTAAATGAAATTAGAGAAAGATAACACTGGTCTACATCAAATTTGTTGTCAGAGTTTTCTATACAAATACTGGGTCAAATTTTGATGCTGATTTCGATTATGTAACTCATTTGGTTTGATTAGCTCTACTTTTTTCGTAATTCAATGATTTATAATTTATTAGTTTTTTTTGTTTTAGCTATTTTAAAATATTGTTTTTTTTAGCTTTTTTGTGAAATAATAACATTATTTTTGCTTTAGAATTAAATATAAATGAATAGAAAGTGTCCAAACGATCCAAACTGGTTCTGTTATATTTGCTGAAAAGTAAGTTTTCCAGACCAAGTGTCAAAAATTACAAAGTTTGTTAAAAAATCCTATGCATATTTTGGTGTTAAGCTGGGTGACCAGGATAAGGCATTTGCACCTCATATCAGCTGTAGAACATGTGTTGAAACTTGAGAAAATGGGTTGATGGAAAATAAAATGAGTTGCGATTTGGCATACCAATGGTTTGGTGGGAACAAAGAGATCATTTTGAAGATTGTTATTTTTGTTTAACAAATTTGAAAGGTATTAACAAAAAGAAAAAAACGTCAGTTATTTATCCAGATGTGAATTCTGCAATAAAACCTGTTTGCCATAGTTTAGATGTGCCTGTACCACCTCGGCCCTTAAATATAATTGATTGTTCAAGTTCAAATGACGATGATATTGACAGTGATGATTCATACTCAGACAAGTCTTTTACTTGTGATTCTGAGAATTCCAATCCTGTTCTTATGAGTCAAGCAAAGCTGAATGACTTGGTCAGAGATTTAGCTCTCCAAAGAATCTGCTCAAATATTGGGATGCAGATTAAAAGAAAATAATTTGTTGGCTCCGGTAAACTAAATTTGCTTGGTTCAGAGAGAGAGAAAAAGAGTTTAAAGAATTTTTTGCCTACAACAGCAACTCATGATTTGTGTATTGCACAAACGTAGAAAAACTTATTCAAAATTTAGGAGTGAAATACAATTCAAACGATTGTTCCTAGATTCTTCTCTTTTCAAAGCGGTTTTGCTAAACATGGGAAATAGTTTTGCTTCTATTCCTCTTGCACATTCAGTGAGCATCAAAGAAAACTTTGACGACATAAAGTGCATTATTTCAGCTTTAAAATATGAAGAGCATCAGTGACTGATTTGTGGAGATTTAAATATTTATATTTTGTTTTAAGATTGTGGGTATATTAATGGGATTGCAAGGAAGATATACAAAATTCTCATGCTTTTTATGTCTCTGGGATAGCAGAGCTGACTCTACATTATGTTAAGAAAGAATGGCCACCAAGGGTAGAATTCAAGAAGGGGAGTCATAATGTTATATCCAACCCTATTGTTCCGGCAGACAAAATTTTGCTACCTCCTCTACACATCAAACTGGGACTCATGAAAAACTTTGTCAAAGCCTTAGATGATGAAAGCGAATCTTTCGTATTTCTTAGGATAAAAGCAGGAATTTTTGATGGTCCAGGGATCAGAGAACTTATGAAGGATAAAAGATTTGAAATGTGTATGAATGACAAAGAAAAAAAGCATGGAATTGATTCAAATCCCTTACCGAAAACTTCCTCGGTAACAATCGTAGCACAGATTACAAAAATATTGTTGCAGAACTACTTCAAATTTATAAGTCACTTGGAGTCAGAATATCACTCAAAATTCATTTTCTGGACTCTCACCTTGATTTCTTTCCTCAAAATTGTGGTGATTATAGTGAGGAACAAGGTGAGCGATTCCATTAGGACATCAAAGTAATGGAAGAAAGGTACCAAGGTTTATGGAACATAAACATGCTTGCAGACTACTGTTTGTGTCTGAAGAGAGGCAATATTGGGCATATACATAAAAGAAAATCTATCAAAAGATCTTTTTTTAAATAAATTTTTTTTTTTTGTATTTTTTTTATTTAATAATGAAATGTATTCATTTTTTATATCTTATTTTATTAGACTATCAACATAAAAAATGAGGCTAAAACCAAAAATAAAAAAAAATTGTCAAAAATCAAGAGCTAATCAGATTAAATAAGCTTAATTTTTGAATTCAGCATATAAAAATATCCAAAATTTGTTCGAATATTTCAGACAACATAAAAAAATGTTAAATGTAGGGCAGTGTAATTTTTGACTAATGATATCAATTTCAAAAAATTTCCTATAAAAATATGAAAATATTTTTGTATGAAAAAATTATATCAATTTTTTCATTTTTTGAATGGCGTTAATCCACAAGATGAAATGTTATTTTAACTGTATATAACTAGTTTTTTCTTCATTCCCTGGATTACTCTCACAAAAACTTTGGAACTAAAAAATTTGCTGATGTGGAGTATAAATTGTCATGTATCATGCTTTTTCTATATGGTCGTATACAAAGATTTATCAATTACACAATAACAATCAAATCATTTACCAGATACAGACAACGTTATGAAGGGGACCTGCTATTTATAAGCTAGCCTATGTGATCTGTGCATGAATGGTGTATTGAGCCATCATACTAACAATAAAAAAGTAGAGATCATATGGCGTAATATCTACGTATACTTTTCTTGGTTATTTGATAGCTCGGAGCAAATGGAGAAATATAAAAAAATATATATACAGTGGCTTATTGATTTTATTACATAAAGTGTGATAAACAACGTGCTCAGATTATTATCGATGAATAACTGCCATCACATTACTTTTGATTTTTATCAATGAAAATTTGAAACTTCTTTCTACTGTGAAAAAGATAGTGTTTCTTATATTGATTTATTTCACTTGAACTTCATTTGGAATAAAAATTAACTTCTTTCTCCATCCAGATTTTCCTTCCAATCAAAGTTTTTTTTTCAAACTTACTTTTTTCCATGGGTTCTTCTTCTTCTAGTGAGACCACAAGTACTTCATTTTCTGAATTGGATTCAACATCTGCTTCTGAAGATTCACTTCGCGATTCACTCATAGAAACAGATAATACTGAGTATTTTTGGGATTCTTCTAGATCCCAAAAACTCTCTCAACCAAAATATTTGAAATGTATATCAAAGCCCACCTGGTCCTGCAAGCAGTGCTTCATCTCTTAGTTGTTCTCTTGAAATTTTTGAACTGTTTTTTACCACAGAAGTTTTTTTGCATATTTTCAACTGCACCAAAGAGAAAATGCGTCAAAACATTTCGTTAGTTTTGTCGTTTTTTATATTATTTTTTGCTATGCAACTAAATTTTTAGTCTGGAATCTCCTAAATATGAATTTTTGCGTTCTACTTTTGAAAAGTTTCAACTTTCTGATTTCATGGCATATTTTAAATGTTTAATACATATGGGACAATATATTAAAATTAAATATGCGAACCTTTTCTTAGAGCTTCTATGACACGAAACATGTTTATGCTTATCCACTCTTTCATTTGTTTTGATAAAAAAAACGAGCGTAATGAAAATGACAAAATATCTGTTATAAGATATATGCACCACTTTTTTTATTCTAATAGCTCACATTTTTTCGTTCCTCAAGATTATGTGACAATTGATGAACAACTTGTCAAATTTAGAGGTAATTGTAGAATCAAAATTTATGATCCTTCTAAGTCTGGTCGATACGGAATTAAGGTATATCACTGTACAGATGCTATGTCTCTTTACATACTGAAAACAGAGATTTATATTTCTGGGTTAAGCGATAAAAGCAATTTTGGGGGTACTAACATTGTCAAAAGGTTAGTTACTGATTCTAATATACCTTTAGGATGTGGAGTTATTACGGACAGATTTTTTACTTCACATGATTTATGTGTATGGGCAACTTCCAGGGGCATTACAATATGTGGGACAGTCAGGTCTAACCGCGTTTTCATACCACATATTTTCAGACCTAAAAACTTACAACAGCTAGGCCTTGTTGAAACTGAATCAAAATTTTTATATACAAATTACTGTTCACTTACTGCTTACATTCCTCCGAAACATGCACAGCGAAATTGAATTAGTTGGTACGTAACCCGAGACAATTATTTTTTATAATCAATTCAAGGGAGGAGTAGATAAAACCAACCAAATACTCAGGTCATATTCTACTTATATATCCTCAAGAAGGCGGACAATGGCTATTTTTAGTAATTACTTAGATATAGCCGTGCACAATAGCTGGATAATAGTAAAACGTAATTGTCCAGAAAAATTTCCAAGTACGAAAAAGGGGGCAGAAAATTTTTCATGATAGATCTTTCTTTAGAGCTGTGCCAAAGGCTCAGCTTTGCAGTTTACAGTATTCGCAGTTTACTGAATTTTTATGGATTCGAGGATCAAGAGTTGCCTAGCGAAACACAGAGTAGTAGAGGATTTTGTTATTTGGATTCGAAGCAATCTAGAACCAGGGGTACGAGAAAGTGTGATGCGTGCAAAAAACACATATGTAAAAAACATACCTATTACATTTGTTCAAATTGTAAATGAAATTTTTTTTAAGATTCACAATTATTTATATAATGTTTTTATTGAAATAAAAGTTATAAAATTTTTATTTATAAAATTTCGTTTTTTGTAATAAAATCCTGTTTTGTGATAGTATAATTTTTAATTTATAGTTTTTATATAGCATTATATAAAAGATCGTTCAGAATTGTCGCCAACCTAATTTTGTTAGTTCCTTACCCGTCCTCATTCTTTTGTCATTTTTCAATTATAATTTCACTAAAACTCGACTTTGATATCAGTTTGGAGTTAATCCTTTTATTTCTCCTCAAAGTTGACGCCGATGATACTTGTTGAGTATTGCAAATGGTTCGTTCACAGATTTTCATAAAATTTCAAAAAATTTTAAGAAATACAAAGAATTTATTATTATAATTTATATTTGTTATTTTTATTGAAAAACATACCATTAAGTGTATAAGCTTCTGTTAATTGAAATTTCGATTAAAATATCAAAATTAACGCCATCTACAAATTCACCACGAAGTAACAAAATGACCAAAAAACAACAGATATGATATTTTTTATTTTCAAATAATTTAGATGAAACCAAGAAAAAAATTTACATGTTGTTTTTTGAGGATGTCAGATATATTTTTGATAATAGCTAGATCTATTGATAAATAGCGTGGAGTAAAAAGCATGCTTGGTCTTGTGAGGGTTAACTAAATTCACCATTTTTTGGCTAATGTTTTGCAAACATTTCTTGAAAAATGGAATGTATGTTGAGAACTTAAACGCATTGCCTGATAATAATTTGAAGAAACAGCATGATTTCTTGCGTAGTTTCTAATCTCAAAAAGTTCAATTTTACTAATGTAATGAAATCACTACACGGTATCAAAGCAGGTCCGATTGACATCTTAAATTCAGAACTGACTGACTCTTTATTCTCTCATGTCTTATTCCGAACCATTTCTTAGTAAATTGACAGGACTGATAATGTTAAATTGGCTACTGTACTAAAAATTCCCAGCTCGATGATTTGCTTACAAAAGGCATAGTAGTACTGAATCGCTTCTTTTGACTTTATCTAATTATAAAAATAAAAGGCAGTTTAGAAATCTCATTACGTTAGATTGTTTGTTTCAAATATCTTATAAAAGAAGACATTTTTTTATCTTAATGAGTACTGTATATAAAAAACGTTGCTAGTTAATTATAAATTCATTTAAGGGAGGATTAATATTTACTTTTTTTCAATTCTTGCCTAAATAAACTATCTTAGCTATAGAGAACAAGACCAAAGTACCAACTGAATTGACAATATACTTTATATGTTCTATACGCTAAAGAGCAAAAATTAGTAAAAAAAATTAAGCAATCTATAAAATTCTCTTGCCATTGTGCACGGAATTCGATTTTACCTGATTTTTTTTTAAAAATGCCCTGCTGACTTTTTCTTAATTTCCTGTGAACCCTGTTATCAAGGCTTTCTTTGATAAACTGGAAAAAGAATGTGTCTTCATTTCAACGCATCATCTTCCTGATGATTTACAGCAAGTTTTTGGAATTCGTTGAAAAGGCTGTCAACGAAGAAATGCAAGAACAACAATATAGTAGTAGCTTTAACTGTTGGGACAAATACTTTCTAATTTCCTAATATCAGCAATTTTGTCATACTTGAGCTCATCTCTCTAAAAATCAGGGTTGTGCAGTCTGAGGAATTTTATGTTATCAAAAAGGGTTAGGTACGAAAAAAATATGGAAAACACTGCTAGCTGCTAATACGTCAACATTTTTGAAAAATAATAATGGCGAGACAATTAATTCAGTTATCCCTTGCAGAAATATCTAGGAAAATTAATCCCCAGATCAAAAATCTAATTCGACAAAGTAAAATTGATTGGAATATGTAGGTAGAAGGTACGGTTGCTGCACTTACCAAAAAGAGAAACCCAGCCAAAAACGGAATAATTTTTGAGTTCTTTTAGATAGAAAAGTGTCGCGATCAACACAAAATACTTTTGTGAAAATTTTACAATGCTCTATTTTTTTAATTACTCTTTTAAACTAATAAATTTTAGAGAGGGCATATTTGAGTATAATTCACGTGTTTTGAATTTTTATTTTTAATTGTTTTTCTGCCATTCGTTTGAATCCTTTTCAATAGTTTGCGTTATATCCTTTTTAAATTCAAGGAAATAAAAAAAATTTCATTGCAATATTTCTCCATGGAATTATAAATAAGATTATAATAGCAATCGCTGCAAAACGTTATTATGTTTCTCAAATATAGTGATATATCAGTAGAGGTGAATGGAATCTTTTTTATATTTCCAAACGTAAATCGACTTTAAAGTCTTGATGTTGATTCAGATCATGATGTCAAGTTTCTCGCATATGTAAACGTAAAAATACTCACTAAAAACGAAACCTATGTTCCATTTTTTCCAAAAATTAATAAAAGATACATTATGAAAAAATCAATTGCCGAAAAATTTTCTTTGTACAAGTAAAGCTTTTTAAATAAATAAGGATAAAGTTTCAGAGAACATTTTTTATTTAACTAACAAATTTTAAGTATGTTTATATAAAATCAAAAATAATATTTACAAAAGTATTATTTCGCTGTAAGATCAAAAAGTTCATCCTTCTTTTAACGACTTTCAACTAAAAGTAAAAAGTGAAAGATTATTCAAAATATTCGAGAATATAAAATTACTGTATGACGTAACATCTATTTTGGATGGCAATTCTGTGATACTGACATCAAAACGTTGCTGAACATCATTTAAGGTCTTTGCTTCTGCAGAATCTGAAACAAAAGTAATCGAAAGTCCTTTTGTGCCAAATCTTCCGGCTCGAGCAACCTATTTTTAACACAACGATACATAAGTGCGTCTAACAAAATCAAAAAGAAAACGTATTCAGATAAAGCTACAATGAAGTATTTTCGTGGAAGCGTAAGCACGACTTCAAATATATAATGTAAAACACATCTGAAAGCTATCATTCATTTTGTAAGATTATTCTTTAAAATGGCATTTCACTTTCCTTAATGATAAATTATTATTTAATATTATTAAGAGCGGAGGGGCATTGCATAACATTTGTCTTGCCAAAATTAATTGGGACAGTGGTGGGAAAAATAAAAAAAAACAAACAAGTGTAAAGAGTTTATTATATCATTCATATTTAATAAAAAAAATATGTCCACCTTTGACCTGTATGACCATTCTCACACGCGTTGGCATTGATTTTACCAGTTTTGATAATGGCTGAAATAAGCTTTTCCATAGTTGAACAATCTTCTCTCTCGATTCTGCGTTTAACTATAGCCCACAAATTTTCAATTGGATTGATGTGCGACGAGTTCCCAGGCCATGGTAGAACAGATAGACCAGTTATTTCGAAGAATACCTTCATTTTTTTCGATGCGTGACACCGGGCAAGGTCTTGCTGAAAAATAGCCCCTCCATGTCTTTTTCTACAGTAGGAAGCAAGATATCCATGTACTTATCGCTGTTCCTCATTCCTTCGACTAGTATAAGTCTTCCTGGACCTTTAGCAGTGAAACTTCCCCAAAACATCTTTTTAGGTGGATGTCTTGGGGCTTGCTGAATGTGTCCATCTTGTAGAGGCTCGTTCACACTTCGTCTCACTACCGAAGATCGGTGGCCATGAACTTCAAAATGTGCTTCATCCGAAAATATGAGATTGCTCAGGCATCTACATCCCAGTTTTTATGATCGCGTGCCCACTGAAGCCGTTTTCTTTTCATGGCAGGTGTTAACAGTTGCTTTTTCAATGGTTTTCTGGCAAGCCTACCAGCGGCGAAAAGCCTACGACGGCCTGATGAATCAATATTTATTCCTGATGCCAATAAATCTCTTGTAAGATCTTGGCTTGTCTTCTGTGGATGTATTTTACTGATTCTTAGCAAGAATTTGTCATCGCGTGGTGTTGTTTTGCGTTTTCTTCAACAGTTTCCTCTTCTCTCTGCCTCCATGTGACCAGTATCTTCAAACTTCTTTACAAGACGTCCCACAGTCGATTTTGCTACGCCTAGACATTCAGAAATCTGTCTGAGAGTATTATCAGTATGTTTTCTAAGAGATATAATAGCTGCACGTTTACGTCGCGTAACGTCCATAATGAATGATAAGCGAGAACTAAATAGAAATATATAATAAAAATTAAATATAAATCACTAGAAATGCGGTAAAGCAATGGTTAATTTCAGCACTGTCCCAAATAATTTGCTCAGCAAAAAATAAATTGAAAACTTTAAAAAAAAAGATTTTTAGATTTGAATCTGTTAGTATTTTTACTAGAAAATGGCATATATTTTCATAAGTTTATTTATGAAACGCATTCAGTATTTTCGTAAAAACATTTGATTTAAAGTTACCACTCATTTTTTAGACTATCTAGAAAACACGATTTCCTATAAAAGAAGATGTAACTGATTTTAGCTAAATTCAAATGTAGGATATCAGAAATAGGCAAGATATGACATATGACCCGATCGAGGGCAAAATTCGGTGATTGCCTATTCTTGGCGGAAGAACTGCATGCATCCATAAAACGAAAAAATATTTTACCATTTTTCTTATTTTTCTGTTGAAAGTCACTTTCTCGAGGTGCTCCAAATATGCGAAAATGATCCATCAGGATCTGCAATTGAGCAGGGAACATAGAAAAACCATGTGGTACCGAATGTGTTATCAAACAAAGAAGGAAACGCAAAAAAACTAATAGAGTTTTTAAGGTAAACATTTTTAACATTTGGTGGATAAAATGACAACGCTGGTTTTAAGACTAGGAATTCCAGCCAAAGGGAATTTCAAGCATATAATGTTTAACCTGCTAAAGGAAAAATTATTTTGTCTTTCAGTCACAAAGTGTTTTTGGACCCTTTGAACCTTCATTTTAGTTTTTTAGGTAAAACTTCGTTTTTTAACTAGCTTGTGCTTATCCGTTATTCTATCGTTAAATTTCGATTTTACTTGGTTTCAACTAACTTACTTAAAAGGTTCTGTAATCTCACAGTTGCAAATAAACATAACACCCTTTGGTGAATCAATTCATGTTCTGAATCAGAATGTATGATTCTCTCAATAAAGGACAAGAACGAAGACACGAACTTTTACTTTCAATGAAATGAAATGAAGTTGTCTCTGCTTTGTTCGGTCGTAAATGAGTTAAGAAGTATACGAAAAAAGTGTTACTCTATGTAAATACATATCTGAGTCTTCAGGCATATCATAATTGATAACAATATTAACACGTTCGATATCGATTCCACGACCAAATAAATCTGTTGCAACCATAATCCTCTTTTGAAAATCTTTGAATTGCTTGTAACGGGAAAGTCTTAAAAAAGTAAGCGAACCTAAACTCAAAATATAAGTAAAAATCTTGTAAAAATTGTTGTTTACACTTCCAAAGATGAAAGGCAGCAGATTTAAACTAAATCATGTTAACTTTAAATTTGGAAAATACTTGAAGAGACCTTGTATGTCTAATTTTAATAATTTGAACTTCTATCCATATTATTTTATAAAAATAATAATCTGGCGAATACGCCTTTAAATTTCATAATCATCTTCCGCAAATCCAAACAAACAAGACTTTTCAAATGCAATACTTAGATTTTGTAACTGGTGTTTTAAGTTTACGATTTTTATACTGGATCTAACAAAAGTGAGGCAAATACATTGAATTTACTTTGTCTTGAGAAGATAAAAGCAACCTATATCCCAACATTGCATCTTCCATTGAAATATGAAATAAAGTAAATTATTTAAGCATCTCTAAAATATTCTGCGAGCGATCAACTTCCTCAAACCTTTGCAAAGCAGAGTGAAGGCGTATACTTTGTTAATCTGTTGAGAAAGGAGAATTCATCATTCCCAGATGAATCAAATACTTCTTCATCATTAGTATTAAATAAAGATCCTTCTGTTGGCATTGATGTTTAATCTAAATATACTTGAACATCAAAAATCTTTTTCTTCGCTGGTGAACCTTTTATATTTGGATTTCTTCAACATCAAAATAACTTGCGACTAAAAATGTTCCAGTTAAACACAAAATTCTAAAAAACCAAGCCTAATAAATATTAAATATATTATTGCAAAAGTATTCCATCCTGTTCAGAAACTCTCATCTAAAATTATAGAAGTGGGTGCGATGACACGTAGTCGATTAATCCTTACATATATACAGACCCGTAAGCAGGAAAGAGGGCTGTCGTACCTGGCTTGGATCAAATACAAATACTTCTATATCGTCATATAGCTCGGCGTATCAAATTGACATATAAACATATTCATCATTTCAATAAATTCGATATACACAATAGTTGGCATTCACTGAGAAAAGGAAATTCTCCGCGGTGTGTTCTGAGTTGCTTTTATCTTTCATGTATGATATCATATGGCATAGTCGTGTTTATTTATCATTACATTTTACACAATAAAAATACACCAACTTAAGATTTACAAATACGAACGTATCTGATCCAACCCTGTGAAAATTACAATCGTTTCAAAATCGTTGTGCAAATGAATGTGTGAGGTAGATGAAATATTCTATTTTTACTTTAATATAGTTGCTTAGTGCCAGCCTTGAACGCTCATACAAACCCATAGAAACTTCAATTATTTGCGAGTGCAGAAATTTTTTTTATATAGATATTGGTGGAGGGTGGACTGGTTGACTTAACGAAAAATAAATTCGGGTAATGTGCTGGAAAAGCTTAGAAACGAATGGCGCAGATCATAAAACAACCAAAATTCAAATAATGCAATTTTAATAATACTCCTACTGCCGTTAAAATTCCACCCTCAAATTTCCATCTCCGAATAATTCACCCCACTATTGCTTGCTATAAAAAGTTAAACAGTCGTTATTTTCTCAAAAAAAAATTAAAGTGAAACCCGCACAATTCAAATGATATTCCTTAAAATAATAACCGGATGAATATTCAAAAAACCGGAAATAAGATTTAATTTTCTATTGGCTCTAGTTGCCTGCCTCCTTTTATATCATTCAAATTGATATATTTAAATATATTATTCTTTTGCACCACCCATGTCTCCTCTTTCATAAATCTCTTTACTGACTGAAAGAAAAAAATAAAATGATTGACAGTGAAAATTACATAAATGAGACGCACAAAGACAATGTGAAGAGAACAAGAACTTATTGGCGATGTGAAAGATTGATTCTACTCTAATATTAATCATATTTTTTAAAAAAAATCTGGAGCAGTTTTCCGGTAAGCGGAAATTACCTGAAATGGAAAATTAATGTGGTGGAAGTTTCGTGAGATTTACAGGGGTGGAATTTATGGGTCACAAAATTTTCAGTGTAGTAGGAGGAAGTACTAGAAATAAAATTACCTTTCAGCCTGCGGTAAAGCTCTATGAATTGCGATGGTAGGAAATTTTTGTTCATTCAAAAGTTCAGATAGAGCGATGCATCGTTGAATAGATTTCAAAAAAATGACAACCTTAGAGAAATATTTTCCAAATTAAAAATTCAACATACAAATCTTTCTTGTCGCTAAATACTTGATTGAATTCTAGAGAATCGAGAAGTTCGAGCAATTTACGATTTTTTTCGCTTTCCTTAAGCTTACAATAATGCTGACATAATCCATGAAGTGTTAGCTTCGACTCGTCATCAACATATATTTCTAATGGCTTAAAAGAGCAATGACAATTAAAATGAAAACGAGCGTTGAATGAAATCTAAAGACATTATAATATAAAAGTAAAATATTTCCTATTTTTAATCTTTCTACACAACTTAATAATGATTTCAAATGTTTAAATGAATGTTTCAGCACATTTGATCCCAGCAAAAGGCGATATTTACTAATTGTCATGCATTCAAATCAAGAAATCGTCTCCAAAACATGCCGGATGTATCAAAGGTATTAAAATGAAGTATAGAATTGTTTTAAAATTTACTATAAGCTAGAATTTTTAGTACATTAGAGCCATGATCGTATACACACAAAAAAATTTAAATAAGGACTTTCATCAAATTTTTTCGAAATGTTAATATTCCATTTTTTCATACCTGATTTCATTGATTATGAAAACAACATTACAACTTATTCCTGTATGAAAAAGTTTTAAGAAATTTTATGTGAATAGACGTTTAAATTCATATAGTATACATTTTATTCCTTATAATATAGAAATGTTAGCACATACTCAGTGATAGCATACGCTACATTACATTTCGAAAGTACGGTATGGTAGCTTTTTGTAAAAAAAAATACGACCCGAAATTACTTACGAAAAAAACTAAACTACAAGAATATCTAAGTTCGGTATGATCTCGATCTTTTGTGGTACGTCTATTTTTATCGAACGTGTGAGTATCAAGTTCAAACCAGTGATAATATATATTACAGACAGTAAGGTGGTGTGGTATATTTGTTCACCACGTTTTTTGATCATTACGTCGTCGTTGCAACTATTATGCAAAGCACTTGCTTTACTCGCGTCACTCAAATAAGGCGGATCATAATTAGATGAAGTAGAGGCAGAATAGTGGAGAGGAGATTCCACAAGCACATAAAACGAATGGAGAGAGGCAGGCACCCCAGAAAACAATCACCTGAACGCCAGTGTCTCTTGATCTAAGGAGGCGTGCAATAAGCCTTGCCTTAGAAGGTACTGGAAACAGCACAATTTAAATTCTTGGACTTTCAAGAACGACTGTGGCAGCAATTGTTGCTAAGTTCTAATCCACTGGCTAGGAGGAGGCAGCCAAAAAAGAAGGAAACCATCTTAATATAGGAGGGCGAGGAAAATTGTCTGCTAATCCTCAAAGAAAAATTTGGAATGACAGTTTCAAATGTGTGCATCGACAGATGTCTGCGCAGCTTTCATTAGGTAAAAAGTGTTCTGACAACACTCCTAGTACACAATTGAAAATCGCTTCAAATTGCAGGAGAGTTTCGTGTTATAGAGCAATGTAAACCTTTTGAATCCATTCTGTTTTTAGATGAGGTTGGCTTCAAATTCTGCTCAAGGCCGAAAAGAGGGAGATCACGGGCAGGAACTCGTGCTGCCACCTCTGTCCCATTAGCTAGAAGCAGAAACATTTCTGATAGCTGCAATAACAGAAATGGCCTGTTGTACCATAAGATACGCGATTGTGCCATTAACGGCCGCCAATTTCAGATTTCTCTTTACGATCTAAAATTGAATGCCATGAGTTGCATGTTGACACTCCTGTGTTAATAAATGGACAGTGCAGCAATTCCTCGATATCGAAAATTCTCTTTTGATGGACTTGATGTGTTGTACCTAAGCGCATATGGCCTATTTCTCAATCAAATGTAGAACTGCTTCAGCAAATGGAAGAATCTGGTCACTAGGCAAGAGTGCATCAATGAAAGTGAGTTGAAGGAGCGCACCAGCAGAGCTTTCTTGGAAATTACCAGTGCTGTTGTTGCAATGGCTTTTCTACTTGAAAAAATTTTTTTTTGTTCAATATGCTTTTCTACTTGAACAAGTCAGCAAAACATCAGCATATTGATTGCTAACAAATTCATTATTGACTTTTAAGTTTTATTTATTTTTTTAACCTAAAATAATTGAATGCACCAACGAAGGTCGAAAAACTCTGTATAAAATCAAATTTATATGCAAGAAAAAGATATGAATTCAAACTGTCGACATTTTGAAATTAACAATTTTTCATAAATGCAATACGTTTTAAGTTATACATTTATCTAATTTTACATGAATTTGTTATTTCACCGTAGACATTATATATCGAAGTTGAAGTTATAAATAATTTCAAATTAATTTCCTTAATCATCTCATTAAATGAAAAATATATATAAAAAAATAGAAAACATAATATTAATATGCAGAGATTGTACTAAAGAATATTGGAGGTATTTACTCGCAAAGTATCAAACATCAAACAAATCATTATGATCTTTTCAAAATTTGGATACGTTTTTTAAATAACGTATTCTTTTATTCCGATACGCTTTTACGTTTGAAAATACGAAATTTCATAAGCGCCGGTTGTATTTTTTAGAATATCACCAATTGAATAAATTCAAATAAGTAAGGGGGTCATAATTTTCAAAAATATTGCAAACATACAAAATTTAGATTTTTTTATTTAATGATAAAAAAATTCCTAGGATATTGAATTACCATGTGTAGAAAGATCAAAAATAGGAAATTATGACGTAAAGTGTTACGGACAATAAAAGATATAAAAACGAAATTTTAAAGCTGGTAACTTCAAGTCAAACAAGGAGGATATGTCATCCTAACAGACACAAATGGGGAAATTTTATCTTTATCAGCTTTCGCACTTGATGTAAACCATTTTTACTTTAAACGCGTCCTTTCTCACTTTAAATGTATCTTTTATTTTAGTGTTCTACTTTTCAAGTACGTCTTTTTAACTTTTGTTTGATCAATGTTAAATTTAACGTTTACTTCTTATCAGAATCCTTTTATTTTTATATTTTCAAAAATTAATTCAATTAATACAAAAAAATTCCATTTATAATAAATCATTTATATTTTATACTTTTCAACATTACTCAAATCAATTATTGATAGAGAAGAAGTAACTTTTTTAATAGCTTCTTCGATTTGAAAAATATAGAAGCTGGATTTAGGATATTAGAGTAGAATTGCAGTTTTATACAACGACTATTTTGCGTAAAAAAATAGTGGGGTTATTCATTATTTTTAAGGAATTCTTGTAACGCGCCTTTAGAATTACAATTTCTGTGTTAACAGCAGGATCATGGGTTTTGTAGTGCAACATTTTAGTGCCGATTAAACCAGCCAAAGTTGGCAAAAAAGAAATTCCTTTCATATCGTTTTTACATCTTGCATAAAATATTGTGTGGGATTCACTTATAAACACATAAATTATGGTCGTTGAGAGCATTTGTGACAAGAAACAGAGTATATTCCATCAATTGATCTTAATTGGTAAAAGAATATCAGATAAGCAAAGGTTAATCCATGATTATTTTATAAAATATTGAATTCTTCAGTCATTTTTTGAAAATAAAAAAATATTTCTTTAAAATTTTTAGTACAAAAAACCCAATTACCCTAAAGTTGGATTATTCGATGAAAATTTAAAAAGGCAAATTTATTAGAAGCATCAAGTACAAATATAAAACAATATCCGGATTCAAATAGATCACAATTACAACAATTATCATTAGTTTTATTTATTTTACAAATTAAGCAATTAAGAAGTCTTTATTGGGAGGTCATTTTTTATAAATTTTCAGAGACATGGTATATTTCAACTTCAAACAATTTTTCATACAAGAATATAAAGAAAAAGACGTGATTTATATATTCAGTAATATTTTCTTCTAAAAAAGGATTAGGCATTAATGTAATGATGCTATAAGCTTGTAATACCAAATCAAAAAGTTTTTGTTTTATTCAAAGAAAATAAATTTAAGAAATGCACAAAGAGGACTTAATAAGTGCTTCTGGAAAAATAAAAATTATCAAGTGAAGGGTATATACTTAACCCATTAATGTCCATAAAAATCAGGCAATATCTAACTCAACGAGATTTTTATTAAAAGAAAGAAAAGTAGTTACAAAAGAAGGCGATCTTAATTTTTATGAAGTCGAGTATGGCAGTGTAATGGAATCACAGCGAATACCCGTGTTTTCCCATTTTTAGTTTAGAAAACAAAATATACTTAAAATGAAGAAGGACGCACTTAAAGTAAAGACAGTATACCTTATTTTTACCAGCACTAAAATTTCCGATCATTAAATGGGCATACTTAAGAAATTGTGTACACACATTTGTATATAGGATCGCATAAAAATACATTAATAACAAAATATACTAATCCTTTATAAAGTAAATCGTTGTTGTTTGGAAGTGATTTTGTTGGATGTGTGCGCGGATGCCGTGAAAGACAACAGATCTCAATAATCAAGCGCATGGAACAGAAATCAATGCACAAACGATTCTTGGTCCTTTTGTACATGTCTAACCTTGCAACTGGCAAACTTCGCCTGTGATCGATACACACAGATGATCCAACGGTAAAAGTGGCAAATTTTATGGCAGAGAATGAAAGTGATGGCTGATAAGATTGTAAAAAATATTCGCAGTAAAAGATTTTAAAGAAGTTTTGTTTCTCCCAAACTTTGATAGAACAAGAATTGGTTTAAACAGACAAATAGGAACCAAAATTGCAAACACGTGAAAGACAAATGTAAGTAGAATTTCATTGAAGGACAAGGTTTCATATAAGTTATAGCATACATCTTGCATAAACATTTTGCATGTAGATCTAATTTCTTTCTTCAAAGTAGCAGAAAACATCATGACTTGTTTAGAGTGGGGAGTCATACGGAATATGTCTTGGACATCTTTACGCATATCTGGAATATTCTCAGCATGAAAATACAATAAGGTACACTTATGATATATTTTACCTAGAGCATCAAGCATTCGGTCGCATTCATCAAGGATAAAGTGTTTAATCGTCTTAAGATTGAGATCTTTGCTTTTAACTAAAGCCAAGATTCTTCCAGGTGTGCCAACAACAATATGAGGCGTGTTTGTTTTTAAAAGTTGGACATCATTAGCAAAAGGAAGACCACCAAAGAAAACCGAGACACGAATTTTGGCCATGTACTTGGTGAATCGTTCATATTCTTTACTTATCTGAAAAGCTAATTCACGGGTATGGCACATGACTAGGACAGAGACCTTAAGAAATAGTTTTAAGATAAATGAAAAACAATTATTTCAAGTTTACTTGGCCATCAATGGGATGAATTTGTTGCAGCGTGGCTAACACAAAAACGGCAGTTTTACCCATTCCAGATTTTGCTTGACATATTACATCCATCCCAAGGATTGCCTGCGGAATACACTGATGTTGGACTAAATAGAAATATGAAGCAGAGGTAGGCTCATTTTGCATAAGACTCTTTCTAATTATATGTCCAGTCCACCATAAATCTACTTTAGAACTATTAGTTGATTTTTAAATCAATTTCCCTAGTTTATAAAGAAAAATATGTTGTTGATTAAAACAATTACACAAGAGAGGTTTCTGCGAAGAACCTAATAATCCCTTTATAAAGTTGGTTGTAAAGGATTAGACGAAATAAACTAGAGCCTGGTCCAGTGGTTTTTAAAAGGTCCACCGTGATATTTGTTTTTCATGGGCAATTCTACCTCAGAAAAGTTATCACATTATAGTAATATCATCATTATTCATTACAGTAAAACGTCTTAGCGGTCACCTTAAAAGAACAGTCATCTGAATATATCGATCCCTTTACAATTTACATTATCCAAAGTCGGTATAATTGTTTATAGAAGGGTAAAACCGCTTATTTTCAATGGGTCCCCATTTGACCAGTTTTGATATATCATTATTACTCCTGAGAATAAGCTTTTCTTTTGTCGAATAGCTATGAACGGCCCACCCCCAAATAAGCAAGAGAAAAAACCACTGGCCTAGTCACAAGAAACAAAATTAACTTTTATTAATCAAAAAAATTTGATTGATATGGCATATCCTAATTCCTACATCATTATTAAGTCTCGAAAGAAAGCATTATGAAGAAAGCAAAAATAGAAAGGGAAATCTGTTTCGCTTATAGCATGTTAAGATCTTCAAACTTGAATCAAGAAGAGAAAAAAAAATAAAGAAATAAAGAAGAAAAAAATAAGATAAGCTGTTAGACTTATATTTGTGCCACGTGTTTAGTAAGCGTATGTAAAAAATGTTTACCCAAATAATAAAATTGATTATTTTTACAAAAAATTCTTCTGATAAAATATATCATTTCTTTATCACCCTCAAATAAGAATTTCCTCCAAATGGAATAATCTCTGAGGGCTTTGATAGACCACACCAAGATTAACTTGTATTAAATTTTTCAAAGTGAGCTTCTAGTGGGAAAAAAATTTATTAAAGGAATTTTCAACTTGTATTTATCATGAATTTTTGGATATTTTGAAATATGGAAGAACTACCGAACCTGTATAACTTGTATGGAATAAGTACAGCTCCGTGTAAAATGTCATTTTCAACACTTAAAAGAATTTTCACAAATAAAAGAAACAAGATGCTGCATCGAAGAAAAAGAAATCTGATTATTTTACCGAGTCTTTTCGAATATACTAATAATATCAGTTCCAAAACATTTTTAAAAGTTGCCAAAAAACGCAAATATAAGATACATTATAAGAGATAATCTTTATCAAATTAACATCATGAAAAACGACATTCCTAAGATATACTACGATTCTTGCACACAACATAAAGGGTGAAATAATTTAGTCTCAAAAACCCATATGATATGTGAGTATTTAAAGAGGAAATTATTAGTAGATATTAGATTTATTGTATTATCAGAGCCGCAAAATTGGAAAGACCGAAAAAAAGTACTGGACCAGATACCGAAATTAGCTAAAAAATTGAATAAAAACCATAAAATATTTAAATACAACTTAACCCTTTCGTGACCAGAAAAATCAGATATTTATTAAAAAGCAGAAAATTCGGATCAAGTGTAAAATCTGACTCCAGAAAGTTTTGAGTCAGATTCTACACTTGATCGTAATTTCCGAAATTTCTCTCGAAAAGTCGAGTTTTTTTAGTTTTTTATTTCTTGTTGAACATAGATTTTTCCTAACTTATCTAATGAAAATTAAGCAGACGATTTAAAGGCTTTTTTTGATCTTGATAGATTTTGATTTTAAAATTAGAACAAAGTTTTTCTTCTGCTCACAAGTACTTTAAAATGAAACATCAAATTGATATGAATAATTTTTGCATTTCTGTTGAAAATATAATTAATGAAAGTGACAATATACAAATTATAAACTTTTTGAAGCAAAAAATCTTTTGTTCAACCAAATGAAATGAATTCGAATGAAAGAACTTCAACAAAAGATGGATATTAATGGAAATGTAATAATAAAAATAGTGAAAAATATAAAACATCCTATTAGGCAAAATTCTTTTTTTGCCAAATCAAATTTAAAATTAAGTCAGTGGCTACATGTCATGTATTTATTGTTTAGTTTTTTAAGAGAAATTTGTAAAAATCATATGGTTAAAAATCCCATTAAACTAGGAGGGCCAGGAAAAATTGTTTAAATTGATGAGTCATGCTTTTCGCACAAGGTTAAATTTCATAAAGGAAGAGCTCCAGAAAAAGCTATATGGATTTTTGCTCTGGTTGATACCTCTTTTCATCCTTCTGTTGGATATATGGAGATAGTAAGACAGAACAGCCAACACACTTTTGCCAATTATTCAAAAAGTCGTAAGACCAGGAACTACAATCCATTCTGATCAGTGATCTTATTCGAAAAAACAAGTAAAAATGAACATAAATCATAATACTGTAAATCATTCTCTGAATTTTTTTGATAAGAACACGGGGGTTCACACACAATCGATAAAATCTTATTGGGGAAGAAAAAAAGATAGTTTAAAAGATAAAAGGATGTAGAAAAAGTTAGAAACATACATATTCGAAATGATTTGGAGATAGATATGGGGAAACCGCTTTTGGAAATTTATGCTCGCAAATTTAACAATATCAAATTTGATAATGTTTTCAAATTGATTAATCAATATATATGTATTTTCAATTTAAAAATTTTTCATGCTCAATAAAAAAAATTTTTTATTGATTATAATCATTTACACGTAATGTATATAATACTAACTTTAAAATTAAAATCAGGTTTTGTTAATATTAACTCTTAAAATTAAAATCAAATTTTGTTAATACTAACTTTAAAATTAAGCCACTCTACCTGTTTTACTAATACTTGCTCTAAAACTAATTTTTGATGGGTTTAAAATTAGACATAAAAACAAACTCAAGATAATTTTCTGGAGTCAAATTCTACACTTGATCCGAAAAATCATATACAAAACTATTTGAAAAAGCAGACGAAGATAGATACACTAGTCACGAAAGGGTTAAAATAACATGTAAATAAAAAAACCTTCAGAAGGATGTTCAAAGCCACAATCTTGGATAGCACGTAATAATTCAGGTTTCAAAAGAAAGTCTTTGAATGTAGCACTATGTATAGATACATAAGTTCCTTTGATATTAGTTTTGGCTTCACCATTTTCGTTATTTTGAACAACATTGTTTGTGGTTTGTTCTTCATCCTCGTAATCTAGTAATTCATTTTCATCAGTCATATCGAAGTCCTAGTCGAAAAATATATAATTAAATAATCATTTTTAAAAAAACTTTAAAACAAATTAAAAGTAAAATTTACTAGGAGAACAAAATGGAGGATATGTATATAGAAACTCGGCACAAATGAGCTGTTAAAAAAATTTTATTTTATAAAAAAAAAAGTTATGTAATTGGTTTGTATACTTATTACTTTTCAGGTAAAAATTAGAAAAATAAGATTTATAAATAAATCTAATGAATTTTTATCATATTTATAATGTTTACTCAAGGTTTATAAAATTTTTTACTATAATTTAAAATTTAAATTTAAAATAACGTTTTTAATAAATATATAACCTTTCATCCAAAACCTAAAGAGGTTAGACACTGAAGACAACCCCTTATAATTTTTACTCACTATTTTGAGGAACTTCAAAAGCATGAAACTTGCAGCAATCTTAAATAATTGTATTTATTATAATCAATTACATATTACCATCATATACCTTAAAAATTAAATTTTTTTTAAAAATAATGAAAATTTTTATCGATTATTTAGCCAAAGTAAAAATGAAGTAAAAAAAAAGTTGTTATAATGTATAGTCTCTATCCAGTCATCCTTCGTTCAATTCGTGAACGCTATCATATATCCATCAAATGGAAGAATATTCTTCCATTTGATGCAATAACCGATAACTAAAAATTAGTAATTTACCCTTTCAAGCACAATGGGAAACGAGTCTCTGGGTATCTCTAAATTGTGGGCAGAAATTAAATATGACAGCAATTTATTAAAAGATTTAACTAATTAAGTAAATTTACATTGAAAAGTGAATCGAACCACTTTTTTAAAATATTTAAAAAATATTAACAACACATCTAAAATAGAAAAAAATAAGGTAGAAATGAACGATGTTATCTTAAGACAGTAAGTAGGAATACATTATTATTTTTAATAAAAAAAAAAAAGAGGGAAGAATAAGAATAATAACACAGAATGGTGGATCAAACCAAATAGGTTATTGTCACACCTATAAAAAAAATAGGAACACTATACTAAATTTATATTTACAACAGGACTTAAAAATGATATAAAAATTGGAGAAAAAATCCAGATAATAATTATAAAGGCAAAAAAAGAAGTGAGGAACAGTTATATAATAGGATAAAAAAAACTCCAAAACGTATAATTTTAAAATCAATATAGGAGAAAGACAATTTTCAAACATGTTCACAAAGCATATAATTTTCAAAATATATATATATATACATACGTAAAAAAAGAGAGAAGAAAGCAAATATCAATTATTGCTGATAGAGAAGCGATGAACTGGCGAAAAATTGATGCTAGATGTAGAGATGCATTGTGGTTGGAAGGGGAATATGGAAAAGAATTACCTAAAAAAAAAATACAAAAGAGCACGAGTACCAAAATCTCAAAGATATAAAATATAGTATGGGTAATAAATATACTCAAAGACACTAACGAGTTGAAATAAAAAAATTTTTACATTTACGTTTGAAACTACAAGTGTTTTTCAGAAGCCTAATACAAATGGGAAGGCTATTCCAGGTTTTTATGGACTTTTTAATAAAAAAATTATTACTTTTGGCAAATTTGTATCTTATATTTGTTAAATTGTGTTTGTTGCGTAAGTTGTGAGGATGAAACTGCCGATTTTCACAATAATTAAAATTAATTTCATGTTTTAGATTTATACATTTATGAACAAAAAGGGATAATTGAATTTGTCTAATTTGTAAAAGATTCGTGATTTTATATAAGAAGAAGAAGAAGATTTATTGATAAAAAAAAAGCAAGGAGAATATTTCACAAACAATAAAACAATTACAAGATCATCATTCTAATAATTAATAGACATATATGTATATATTTATAAGTATGAAAAGTTTGAAGGTATGTATAGAATAGTTTGAAATTTTTTTTTTTTTTTTGAAATTAATATTACTAAAAAATCAAAAATCTAATTTATATTTTTTAAAAAATATTTTACTGAAACACCCTGATTTTATATAAACTACGTATATACTCAGCATCCCTATTGAATGGAACTTTCAAAGCCCTGTCTTGTTTTTTCTGTAATGTTGTGAGTTTGGACACGTTAGATGAAGACCAAATAAAGTTAGAGTAAAGAATCTTAGAATGAAAAAGGGCATAATAAATATTTATTTTGGTCTTAGTATCAAGAAGATTTTTAATTTTGAACAACATGCCAAGTGCTATTGAGGTATCTTTTAAAACATTATTGAAATGATTTGAAAAACTAAGATTAAAATCTATAGTTACTCCTAAATAATTATAAGTATTCGTCCTCTGAAGATAGTTTTCTCCAATTTTTAAAAAAAGACAAATATTTTTGTTAAACTTACTGAAAATCATATATTTGGACTTTGATACATTTATATATAGCTCATCAGTGCAACACCAGTTATAAAATTCAGAGAGAAACTTATTAATAATATATTGATCTAAAAAAAGATTTTTACTTCGATACAAAATAGTGCAATCATCAGCGTACAAATAAAGAGTAAAATCAGAATTTTGAAGAGAAAAAATATCATTAACATAAAGAATAAATAAAAGTGGGCCAAGGATAGAGCCTTGTGGCACACCCTTATTTAATTTAGAATACTTAGACGCACTGTTATTTACAAAAACATATTGTTGACGATTGGAAAGGTAACTTTTTAAAAGTTCTAAAAATTTATCTCTAAAACCATATCTATGTAGTTTAGCTAGTAGGTATTCATAATTTATACTATCAAAAGCTTTTGAAAAATCTATATAAATAACACACGATTCCAAACCATTGTCCAAGGTCTCTAAATTATAATTTACTAAATTTCCAACAGCTAAATCAGTCGACATACCAGGCCGGAAACCAAACTGTCTTGAATTGATAATATCAAATTTATTTAAATACTTTATTATCCGGTTAAAAATAATTTTTTCGAAGATTTTACCTATAAAAGGAAGGAGGCTAACGGGTCTATAATTACTTGGATAGCATTTATTACCTGATTTAAAGACTGGAATTACTTTGGCGATTTTTAAACTGATTGGATAACAACTTTCAAGAAAAATTTTGTTAAAAAGTAAACAAATATTTTTAGATAAGAAACTTATAAAAATCATACCGATTTTATTAGAAATATTGTCCCAACCAGCAGAAGAAGATGAATTAAAAGAAGTAGCTGTAATTACAATATCATCAACAGAAATTTCATCAAAAAAGAAGGAATTCATAACTGGGGAGATATTAAAGCTGGGAAAATGATGACAATTAGATTGATAGGAAAAAGAAGAGAAAAAATTATTAAAATCGTTTGGCTTCAATGGGATTAGCATATTACGTTTACGCCCAAGTAAATTGTTTATAACTTTCCATGAATCCTTTACATTATTCCGTAAAATTGAAAACTTTGTACGGTAAAACTCATTTTTTAAAAACCTTACTTTTTTATTATATTTACTTCTAATTGACTTGTATAAATTCCACGTTTCAAGGGTTCTGTTTTTCAAGAATTTATGAAACAGCATATCTTTGACTTTCTTAATACTATTAAGTTCACTCGTATACCACGTATTTACTTTATGGGATGGATAGGTTCTTTTTACCAAAGGAAAGCTTATATCAATTATTTTAGTAATTTTTTTTATCATTTCATCATAATACTCATTTGCACCTTTATTAATGTCAATGAGCCAATCTTCTATATACAAGTTTGAATAAAAATTCTTAAAATTTTTGTTATTATATATTCTGCAGTATTCATCATTTAAATTAAAGTGATTGACATTTTTAAAGTAATTTTTGCACACAATAAAATTGGGAAGATGGTCAGAGATATCCAAAGCTATGTTACCTGAAATACTACCAGCACAACTAAAATTAGAAAAAATATTATCAATGCAGCTTGAAGTTGATTTACCAAAACGAGTTGGACCTAAAATGCAGGGATAAAAACTTTTTTCATACATTAAATTGTAAAAATTAGAAACATTTCTGCAAATATCAAACTTGTTCAAATCTAAATTAAAGTCTCCTAAAATGAAAGTATTTTTCTTAGCATCGGTGTTTAAAAATAATGTTTCTAATTCTAATAAAAATAGCTTGCAGTCCAGACAAGGAAGTCTGTAGATTATAATAATTCTAAAATTTGAAACATCAACAATCATGACTTCAAAAGAAGTGAAAGTAAGATTATTACAAACTAGATTGAATACATACATATTATCAACGTAAAGACCTAACCCACCACCTCTACCTTGCTTACGCTCAGAACAAATAAAGTTATATCCATCTATATCATTGTTACATCTAGGTTTCCATATGTCCGAAAAGGCAAATATGTCAATTTTAGAAGAACCTATTTCATCAATCAATAATTTAATATCATCATAATTTTTGTCCAAGCTACGACAATTAAGATGGAAGACTGAAAGATCACATGAAGACGCTCCATTTTTATGAGAATATAAGAAATTTTTAAGGCTATCAATAGTAAAAAAGTTAAAATCAATGTTGGAAAAAACCGAGCAATTGGCAAAAAAATTATTCATTATTGGCATTCGATGTATAATCATTATAACTATTATTTGTATTATTTTTAACAAAATTATATTGACTTTTTCGAATGGGACATATAGCATCAAAAGAATTATGATTAAAACAGCTGATTTTTTTAAGGATACAGTTGGTACATTTGTACATGTCTTTATTAGACATATCAGGGCACACACTTGATAGATGAGAACCAGAGCAAAACTTACACGTTGGTGAATTGGAAGATTTACAAGATGTGGAGTCATACATAAGAACTACCTAGCTTTAAATAAATAAGGAATTAAATTTAATTCTCTAACTAATATATATAACATATTTTTAGATGATATTATTAAAACATCTTCTATTGATAGCAGATATTCTTAATGATAAGCTTATTTAGACTTTAGACTTTTTAAGAAAAAAAAAGTCGTTTCTTTAGGTTTTTCTTCAGAATAAATTTAAATATTATTTATATACAAATAAAAACATAAAATAGCTATATAGAATAATATTTTTTTATATATATAGCTAATTCTATAGATAGGTATTCAATTTTTTTTAATTAAAATTGTTTATATTGTAATGAATTTAGATAATTACTAATATGTGTGGACTGGCAAGATAATAGGAGATATAAAAATATATAACAATACTCTATTCCCAGCCATAGTTCATCCAGGGCCCGCGCTAACCAAAAATTTTTGGGGGGGGGGGGGGGGGGGCTAAAACTTTCTAGTGTGTTGAATATACACTTAAAGTTTTTTCAAAAAAAGCTTTTATCAATGTGACAAAAAATAGATATAGAAAATCATTTGAAAACTATCTTTAAGAAACAAAAATTAAAGAAAAATCATTTTATTAAAAAATTGTGAATAAGTTAATATTCCATGTTCAAACAGTTAACGTTAGTCTTCTTGGTTTTTTGTTAAAATTCTTTAGGAAATCATCAAATATAACTTTCTTGGGGAGTTTTTTTCCTTGAGAAAGAATTATCAAGTTTTCTTTTCTTTCACTCAGCACCGACTGTCGTGAAGAAGTGAAAACTCTTTTAAGTGTTGAAAAACTTCTTTCACACGACGCTGTGCTGATACCTATTGTTAAAGTAGCTTAAAAAATATACTGTAAAGTAAATAATATTTTTGTAAAAATATCATAATTACCAATATACAAAGAAAAGATCTCATTACAGGCGGACTTGATGGGATATAATTCCTTTAAAATATCAGAAATTTCTATTCCTAGTGGTAAGTTCTTTCCCTCCAAAAAAGTTTTGATAACCTAGTTATGTCAAATATTAAAAACGATTATTATAGAAAACGTATTATTCAAATGATAGATTACTAAGCACTGAGAGATAAAATATTTTCGTCAGTCTTTATTTCAAGAAGAATGCATAGTGGTTTGATTTTCTCATACATAAGAAAATGTTCTTTTGAACTAGGCATAAGGCAGTTAATAGCATTTATAATAGAAATGTTTTGATCTGCAAAATTCCAAAAACTCATTAAGCAGAATGGTAATACATCATTTTTTACCTTTTTGAAATTTCCTGTATTACTGAATCAAAGCATTCATAATATATTTTCCTAATTTTTGCAATTTCTGAATTATTATTATTATCAAAATTAGGCTTCATGGATGAATCAACATCAAAATCACTCAATCTTTGAGGGACTTTGAGGGATTTTAGGAAAGGCTAAGCTTTAATTAAATAACACTTGATTGGAATATCTAAGCACTTGCCAACTTTGTTGATATGCTTGTTTGATTGCTGGATGTTTATATTAAAAACAATGGAACAAAATTGTCTATTTTACAGTGACTTGAGATTGATAAGAGGGGGGACTCACATTTAAGAAGAGGGGGCTTACTTTATGAGTGGGGGGGGGGGGGGGGGGGGGGGTTTAGGGGTCGTTTGAAGTTTCACTGAGGGCCATTAAAAATTTTAGAGTTATAAAAGTAATGAAAGAATCGTGTCTTTAGAATTATTAATAAGATTGCTGACAAAATTATAAATGATGAGTAAAGTGTTTTGGTGTTTTTTGCCAAGCGTGTAGATAAAAGGAATTCAAAGATCATGTTGAGTTTTGAATATGACTTTTATATTTGTTTGCAATATTTTCACATAAAGATTCAGATTATGTCAGTTGTGGGATTCAGCAGGTTCGCACCGGTTTATTAGAACCGTCTTACGCAATTTTGTGAATTCGGCGAACCGACTAATCGCTGTTAGTAATCTTCTGCCTCTCACCCGAAAAAAACTGGAACCTTTGGGACGGTACGTTTCCTTAGTGATTTAGTGCATAGTTTATTTATACAAGTGGTGACCAGGTTTGTTACCATGTGTATCGTGCTTGTTTTCTCTGTTCTATTGCGAAATAATCAAAATTGATTAGTTTATTTGCTGACAAATTTGACTTTTTTGTAACAGAACTGGTTGACAAAAAATTTTAATCCCACTACTGCTTATGCTATATTCATAACTTTTAAATATCATATGTATATGAGTACATAACACTTTGGATATATAGATGCAGATAACAATTTCACAACAAAAAAAGATTTAAAAAAAAAGTATGAAGAAGATATACCAAGTTCTCATGGCAATGTTGCTGAATTCGTGTATCAATGTTAACGTTGATAAATGGAAATATTTTCATGAAATCAAGTGTTAAATAGAATTTGAATGGGATTTGTATAGCATGATATTGTTTATAGGCATATTATTTCCGTGTAAAAATTTTTTCCAATCCTTCCTTTGCTACAGTGTATGTGTTTTTATTCAATGATATTTTATACATGCAAGCACTTTCTCGATCTTTCCAATGAAATAATTTGTTTTTTGTCTATTATCATTGACTACTCCATATGTATAGTGCACTTCACATTTGTTAACAAGCATTGCACTCTGTTTCTGGAATATTTCTCTATGCTTCCTTGGCATATTATATCATTGAATACAAACACGTATGATGCAGCAAAAAGAAGGATTGGTAAAAATGATATGATTTTACTACACGCACATAATATGCTTATAAAGAATATCATGCTCTTTGTAATGCCATTAAAATTCTATTTCTGGCTTCATTTGTTGAAAATATTTTGAACGTTCACATTCTTAGACGGATTCACCAATATTATCAGTTCACATATATAAAATCTTCTCTTTTCTTCTACTAAAGAAATATATCATTGGTTTTTATTTAATTTTTATATCTGTGAATTTCTGGAGCAAAATTTTATTTTTTTCTCATATTCTATCCTGTTTTCAATATGTGTGCTAAAAAACGTAGATACAGTGAAGCTTTTCTCAAGATGAGCTTCACAAGTGTTCAAAACTCTGTGGTTAGACCGCAATGCGTTATTTGTTGTAAGGTTTCAGCCATGAGAATATGAAACCAAACAAGCTAAAGGTGCATTTTGAATCTTTTCACTCTCAACTAATGAACAAAAGCCTAAGCTATTTTAAACAAAAAGATGTTTCTTTGAAAGTCAGTTGTATTGATTCCACTGGTCATTTTGCTCGTCATAACAAGGCAGCTTTGGAGGCCATACAAAAGTGCCTTAAAAATGCACAGACTAAAAAACTTGATATTATTTGGGAAGAACAGATAAGGCATTGCATTTTAGAAGCCACAACGACAATTCTTGGAGAACAGCAAGCAAAAGAATTAAAAGCCATTTTCCTATCAAATCATACCATTAAAAGTAGTATTTTACTGCAAGTTGTAATTGCTGTGAACTGTAGCATCATTTATTGATTGCAACTAGATGAGACTACAGATGCAAATGCACGTAATAAACTATTAATTGATGCACACATGTGTTATTGTCTCTCAAGCATTGCTCCTGGCGTTGATAAACTTTTAGCTGCAAAACAGTACCAACATTCCCTTGGAGGTTGAGTAAATTATATATGCTTTTTAATACTTTTATGGATTTCGACTTTTTCAGTAAAGGAAACATCGGGTCTTTAGATCGAAAATGCACAATTGCGCCTCTTCTATCGAACTATAAGGAAAGTAGGGTTGATGCGGGATCAAACCAAGGATCTTGAGTTATCGAAACCGAGTATCTAACCAACCTTACTCACACCTATTATTTTCAATAAATCAAAACCATATAATTATTTTTTTCTATTTTTATGGTAAGTCATGGTTATATATTTAAAAGCCTTGAGGGATAATAGGATAAGTTGTTAGTATATCTTAGAAAGTTGAAATGGAAGAATTTTCATACAGAAAATTAAAAAATTTGGAAAATAGTACTTACAAACAAAAAGATTCAAAAAAATTTATTATAAAACAAATTTTTGACTCCACGAGTCTTTATCAATGTGAAGTAGTAAATGTAGTGGAAGCAAATTCAACTTCTTTGTTTTATTCAAAGCATTTATATTTTCTACATTTAGTACTTCAACTTGATAAAGACTCGTGGAATCGAAAATTCGTTTTATTTAATAAATTTGTTTGAAACTGTACTCTTTTTATTCCAAACAAATGACTCTTCAGCGCTTTACTTAAACATTCATTTTATGTATATCAATACTAAAATTACCAAATATATGAGTACTTTTTTTACAATCAGTGTTATAATCACTAAATTCAGTTGAAAACAGTTTGAGGTTAGTATTAGGAGATCTAAAAACAATGATAACTCTGAAACACTATATCAAATAAAACTAATATCAAATAAATATTGCTAAATTTATCTTCAACACTTTGCTACTCAGTGCTTCTCTCCAACTAACATATCTTTTTCCAATGTCGTCCCAACTGCTTCCAACAACACCAAATCATCTGCATAGAGAAACTCTCTCTTACACTTTTCAACATCATCAGAAAGTACATCCATAACAATTGCAAAAAGTATCGGGCTAAGCACAGATCCCTATGGACACCGACTTCAACTTTGAACCACTCTGATATTTGTCCTTCAACTTTCACTACAGTTTTTGCATCGCCCTACATTTCCATTATTGCTTTTACTTCGTACTCTGGCACACCTTTTTTCTCAGAGCCCACCAAATTACTTCTCTTGGAATGCAATCAAAAGCTTTCTCAATGTCGACAAATACAGCGTACAAGTCCTTATCCACTTTTTTTGTGTTTTTCAATCAATTGCTTTACTGCAAAAATTACATCGATCGTGCTTTTACCGGGCATGAAACCCATTTGAATTTCATTTATCTCAACGCGTTTCCTAATTTTTTTTTCAAAAACTCTCTTCAAAACCTTCATCGTATGTTCAAGAAACTTTATAGTTCTATAGTTAGAACATTATTTAGAGTCACCTTTGCCTTTATAATGAGGTAACAAAACACTATTCCTCCAGCTTTCTGGGATCTTTCTCCCCATCATTATATCATTTCCTATTTTTGCCAAAGAACCCTCAAGTCCACAAAGTTTTATTACTTCTATAGGCACACCACTTAGACCAGCTGCTTTATTAGTTTTCATCTCTATCATCGCTTGATTCACCCCTTCTCTTGAAATTTCAGCCACAGGGCCCTCATTTGGCAGAACTTCTAAATTCCTATTCCAGATATTTCTCTATTCAAAGATTTGCGACAGTGATCCTTCCAGAGTTCTAATCTTTCTTCTAGCTTCAACTTCAGCTCTCCATTTTTGTCTTTCATACACGGATTTCCAATAAAATCTTGTTTGTTTTTCTTGCTAGTCTTGGCCATACGGAAGATGTGTCTCATCTTCTCTTTGACTCTCATTCTTTCCATCTGCTTTGTTTCTTTTTCAGCTTCTGCATGCATAGCCTTCACCATCATGCTCTTAGCCATGTTTCTGTACTTGACATATCTTTCTTTTCTCCACATTTTATAGTTTTCTCTCTTTTCCTTTAATGCCACCACCAAGTTACTTTTGTGTATTATGACACACAAGTAATTACAAAACTTTTTAAAGTATGGGAGAAGAAAGGGACTTTAAATTGAACCGTAATCTTATTAGTTACATCAATTCACTGACATCGATAGGAAATCCAAAATATTTTAAGAAGCTAGCTAGAGTTACCAGAACTGTCACATATGGCACAATGTGAAGATATTCACTCTCGAGATAATTTCATATTATGAATCGAATTTGGCCATGTTTTTCCTTTTTGTGCGAAATAAAGGGTGGTCTCTTAGATCATGAAGGTGGTAAACTTTTTGTAGATAAACAAAGAGGATCATGTATACTTTTGTGATGAACACTACTTTACAAGAAGAAACAAATATGGAGAGTAATCACCAGCATACAAGACGTGATACTAATAAAAAAAAAAGCCTACTAAGATCATCAATAAGGTTCTTTTCAATAGGAAAGCTCTGAGATGCGTAAATTCAGTGTTAAATATATTCTTTAAAATAATTTTCGAACACAGCGTGCGAAAAATACTTCTAAAGAAAGTAGAGCTAACAAAAAAGGATTCCCATAGAAACAAGAGTAAATTTAGACAAAATATAAGAGAGATTATGTAAAGATTACTAGCCGATAACGGATTTGAAGCCAAACAAGAGGTACTATTGAGATCGATAAACAAACCAAAAAGAATCGAAATAAAAAGCTCGGCAATAAAAGTACCATGAATTTTTATAAAATATCTTTGTATCAATTATTATCATTGAATATATCATTATAACACACCGCCCATCTATAGGGTTTATAGAGCTTTTAGCGACATTAAACTCATTATTAAATAAACTTAAAGAAGAAATATATTTTGAGCGAATAGCAGCTTTTTTAAAATTTATTTCTGAAATATAAAAAAATATGATAAAAAGAGATGTGAAAGACATTTTTAGACAGAACTGTATGCTAAAAGGAAGTTAAAATATTTGAACCATATTTTAAATGTATGCTAAAACAAGGTAAGAAAATAGCAAAAGATATATCTACAAGCATAAATAAAATACAAGAAACGATTGGGATATTTACAAAAACGAAAAATAACAACAAAAATAAAAGAGATATCATATATACAACAAGGTATATAGAAAGCAAATATATACCTATTTAAAATCTATATTATGAGATAGGTAGTGACTATGTGTCATTTTATATATTGCATAAATTAAAAATCAATGTAGTAAACTTGATGAGTAAATAATAAGCATCTATTTTTCTTCACGGCTTTACAGGATAGCTTTGTTGAAATAGAGTGAAGCGAATCAAAAAAATAGTGCACTGTTGAATGTTAAAAGAATGAGCAAAAGTGTGCGAAAAAGCAAGAAAAGGGAGTTATATAAATCACAATTAATAAATAAAAAAGTCTTCGCTTCGAATGCAAGTAACATTTCGCGGGGATGTAAAAACAAAATATGAACTTGTCATACCTTCCTTTGTTAACAGTTGGTGTTTAAATAAATGATAGTAGCAACAAGCTAAATGCACATAAAAATGCTACCAGGTTATTTTAAATGATATATTTTTCATATAATAATAATCAAGCAACTTTCTCTACAAAAAGGAAGATCCAGAAACTCCAAAATAAAGGAAGGAAGGAAAAGAGAGGGAATGTAGAATGTGATTCAGATTTGCATGTAGTGACTCCATACTTTGTAGAGATTGTTGGGTGTGCCAAAACCATGACTGGCAATGATCTCTGGAAGAAAGGAGAGCGAAAAGTGTTCTGGAGAAAAGATAAATCTAGGATCGTGGCTTGGAGTGATATTAAGGGCGTGTGCGAGAATGCCAATGTAAATGTCATCGAAGATAAAGTGCTTGGTATATGCGCTGAGTCGCCAAAAGAGATGTGCGGTGTCGGTTGACATCAATATAGCACCTGCAGACACGTAAGATGGATACCTGTCATAAGGATAATCACGCAATGTGATAAACCATTTGGAAAACATTAGGCGAAAGGGTCGAGAATTATAAAAAACGAATCCCGAGTAGAGAAGATATGGACCAGTCTGCTTTCTATTTCTTTTAGAAGCTAAATTGTGTAATTGACGAGCCAGATTTTTGGGAGATAGAAAGTAGTCGTCATCTATAAAGAGGGAAAAGGAAGGGTCGTCGCTATCAGAACGATTTTTTGAATAAGGAAAACAAGGTTGAGCACTCTCTTTATCGTTATCATCAAGGTTAGAATACCTTTTCAAATTAGAAGAAACCCAGCTTAAAGCACAGAGACTCTTGAAAGTGTTGTTATAGTATGTGTCGATGATATTGCACTGTAATATGTCACCAAAAAGTTTCGATTCTCTTCTTGCTATTAAATTTGCATCGTTGTCGTCATCACTTTGGGTTTTACTATTGCTTCCATTCCTACTATTCAAGTAAGTGATGTAATCGAGAGATTTGAACATGTTGTTCGTCTTGCCAGTTCTCTTTCCCAGCACAAAAATTACGTTTATGTCAATATTGTACTTCTTCCAGTGTTGCTTTTGAGACCAAGTAACTCGTATTGCATTTCGTTGATCGATATTGTATATCGCACTTTTAATTAGGATGAATAAACCAACAATTTTTTTCCTTTGTCCATCAGATTTTGTGGAATTATATACTTTGTCACTGTTTTCAGTAAAGCCCCAGCACATACTTTCATTATAACGAATGTATTTCTTTTTCAAAAGAAAGAAAGGATTTATAATCGGATGTGGGGAGGAAAGACTTGAAGTAGATTTATTTGTCAGTATACTACTTATCAACTCTGGACTGTGTGCAGGCCAAGTAAAGTGAAGAGAATTAAAAGGTCTCTCAATTAAATGCACAGAAGTAGCAGCTAGTAAAAAAACAAGGCTCATCCCTGCTACAAATGATAAAATAACCTTTTGATAAAAAAGCAAACTTCTCCAAACTTTTTTGAAAAGATAAGAACTATTATTTTCTGAAAAATAAATCACAATAAAGTCAAATAACGAATATATTTATATTATTATGTATTAGATTAAGAATGGACAAGACTAATTTAAAGCATATGTATCATAATAGATCAGGGACGCACATCTAGTGCGAGATTCCTTATCAGAGACAAAGGCTACACTTTATAGCGGTTTAACGCTTATATCTATGGAGGGACGCAGGCTCTTTGGGCAATCTTTTTCTGACATGAGAAATGGCGGAAAAGTCAAAAGCCTTTCATTTATTTTTAAGAAGCACACGGTTTTATAAAGACTAAACAAAGTCATTTATTCAAATTTAGATACTTTTTCATTTTTTTCAACAATAAAATAGAATTTAATGAAATAATAAAAATGCTTGAAATTTAACTTAATAATCATTCTGATAAATATTTTATAACAATATCCCAAAAAATATTAATATTTATAAACTTTAATGATAGAAGAAAAATTGCATTAAATAAGAGCAGCCCCCCATCTCTGTTGTATAAATAAGGAAGCATTGATTGGCTGAACTTTTGAAATAGCATCAATTTATTGAATTAAATACTTAAAAAATTCAAAACCCATTTTTCATTTTCAAGCAGGCCAACTTTAAGTACGGGGGAACAAAAGAAAATGATTTCAAAGGAGTTCTAAAGGAACAGGAAAAATAAATCCTAGGGGGCTGAGCCATTTTGAAATTTTTGAGGTTTTCATGAACCCTAGTGCGTACTATTAATTTCCTATTTTTTTACAAACTATATCAGATTCCTATGCATAAGATTTCTGTATTAAAGTATAATTGTTAGGGTAAAGGTACCGCGGGGAGTTTTCATCGAGAAGGCCCAATTGCACCGCTTGTATCGAACTATGAGAAAATAGGCTTGATACGGAATCGAACCCAAGACCTTGAGTTATGGAAACCGAGTATCTAACCAACCTTACTCACGTCCCATTCAGGAGTATAATTGTAAGAAAACTTTTTTTGTGAATGTTTGACAAAAGATGCACCTACTCTTTCTACTAAAATATTATTTAAAATGCGCGTGGCTCTAAAACTAGAAAGCGTTATTATGCACATTGCACATATTAATGTCACCACTTGAACTATATTTTTTTAGCAATACTAATATTTTCAAAAAGCACTCAAACGTGTAAACTGTTATCGAAGATTAGGTCTTTGATATCAAACTTTTCAACGACCACATTTGGTTGTGAGGAATGTATCCACTTGTCCGTTTACCACCTCGATATATACCCCTTTACCAGCTCTCTCCTTAAAAAAAGATCTATCTGATTAACTAAGTAAATAGGACTAAATACGCAGTTATGAGACGCACTTTTTTCATAAAAACTGATTCTAAAATCAGTTCATGTTTCATAATCGAAAACATAGAATAAAAATGCATATTTTTCAAATCAATTAATTATTTCTCATATCATCCTATTTTTGTGTGATGCGTCTGAAATATTTATACTTCTGTCTCCTTCATTTGTGTTAAAAATTACGAGTGTCTGGAAAATCGATATACTTATTTTTCATGATTTTTGCTTCAAAACACACAGGCATCTTAAAAAGTGTGTGTATATTTACAGTAATAATTATCCTACTACTAACAAACGATGGAAAATCAATCGATAGATAGATAAATTTGATGATGAATAAATAATGAAATTGATTTGCAAAATGAATTCACCACACTAACAGCGTCAAAATCGAAAATGGATAATAAAAAAATGAAATTACTTTACTTTTTATTGTTGAATGTCAGGGCAGTAAATGTTCACATTTATTTAGCATTTCATCCTGTCCTGTTAATCAATTTTCTATAAAATGGACATCATGGCTGCACATATAGAAGAGAGAGTGGGTTAGCCTCCCGTTCTCATGAATACAAATTTAAAAAATGTCTATGAGAAAATATTTAGACTCAATACAATTGATAAAAATTTCGCCATCACCAAAATGATGCGAACAAAGTACGCCCCTGATACACGCATATACAATTTAGAATAATGATTAACAATTACTTTGTTTTTTATAAGAATGCATCAAGAAATAATTCTGAGTGCATTCAGGAGTTTTCATAGTAAAATAATGCTAACGGTAAAACAAAACGGAGTTGGTATGGAAGTGAGCTGGAACAAATGACTAGATTGGTTATGATGTTCAAAGTTTAGCTTGTGTACGGCTGCGGAGATAACTTTCTAAATAAAATATAATAAAAATATAGGAAAAACATTTATAAAAATATGACTAAATATCAGTTACGTTTATAAAGATATTTAAAAGCATCATTTAGCTTTTTAGTTTTGCATTTGAAATAATACCTAATCTACCCCCCCCCCCCTATCAACAATTCAGATGAATTTGTCGTGAAATAATTATGTCGATGAAACTTCAACCATATTTTTTAATCTATAAATCCCTTAAACATGTTTCAGGCCAGCGTGCCATAATCTCGCACAGCTAAGTTGATTAACTATATAGAAAACTATTCTTTATTCATATGTTAGAAAGTTTGTCAAAATGAATGTTAAAAAAATTTACTCTCTGTTGCATGATAGCGATTTCTTTCTTTTTTCTCTCTCTCTCGTAGGCATACATTATTAGGCGTGAATACAATTTTATGAAAATTGGAAAACAGTAAACGCGTTGTAATTTCAGAATAATTAAGAAATTAAAGATCAATTCAAATGATCAATAAGTATCTCATTATATTTTAACGTCAAGAAAATAGCACGTTGGTCAAATACGAGTACATTATGCAGGGGCGCACATTCGCGAATCGTCAATTTTCGATTTTCTCAAATATATTGTATATATTTTACAGTATTTAAAAGAGCTGTTTGTCTTGTGAGTAGATTTCCTTATTTTTTTTGCTTTAAGGTGTCTTAGAATGAATATCTAAAATCTATTTTTTTTTATTAATTTCCACTTCTGTTGCAAAAAGGGGGGAGGGGAGGGCTTTGCCACCTCGGATTTATTTTGCCCCTCTGAAACTTCTTTGAAATATAAAATGTATACACTTTCTTTTAGTTCCTGCCCCATTAGAATCAGTTTTGTCTCCACCCATTTGATCAGTTTTGCTCAGGGGAGGACATCCCCAAAATTTTAGAGGGGCGAACTTTTTTTATATTTGCACTCTCATCTCCCAATCTCACCACAACTGCAAAGATTTTATGAAGTCAATTACCTTGTTTGTAATTCTGATTGCATCAACTTTCTAGCTCAGTGCTTTCAAACTAGAGTCCGCGTACCCCGAAGAAGTTCCATGGGGATCGAGAAGGGACACTGAATGAATAGTTTTTTTTGAAAAATATCGGACTCATATTGGGTCATTTGTCATTTTTGGCGATAAATCACATTTAAAAAGAATAAACAAGTTAGTCTTTGAATTGAGTACTATTTTTTTCTTTTATTGCTTTTCAGGCCTAATTTGTAAATGTGCATTTTTCTTAGTGAAATATTAAATAAAATAAAAAAGAAATATAACGACTCACATTTGAAATTTTGGTTTACTGCATTAAAGTCTGGTCGGGAAGAGGAACATAAGTATCCTTTGTGTTTTGAAATGTTAGCATCCACTTTTTTAAAGTCCGTCAAGTGAAGCTTGCACTGGTAGCAAATCACTCGAGTCTGGTAAACAAAATTATTGGTTGAATTATTTCTTTGATAAATAACTCTTGATCCCCATTGAACTTCTTCGCAACACCCCGGAATACAGTTTGAATACTAATGAGCTAGAAGTTTGATGCAATCAGAATTACAAACAAGATCATTTGGCTTCATAACATCTGTGCAGTCATGTTGGGATTGAAAGCTAAGTTGCGAGTATAATGTCGGGTATAATGGTGATGTGTTCATTTGACAAAAATTCTTTTATAATAAATTTTGAAAATTATAAAAAAAAAAGTTCCCCACCCCCCTCAATTTTGAGGATGTGCGCCTCTGCTATAAACGTGTAAGTAATTTTTCTAAAGCGTTACTACTTTTGCATTCTACAAGTAGAAACAAATAAATATCATAAATAAGAAAAAGGCGCGCATGTGTAGCGAATGATCGGAGAGGGAAAGATCACTTTTTCTTGTCCCATTGCAATAAATGCATTTTTCAATTTTGTTTATCTTGATTTTTATATCAAGTTATAAGAGAAGATTAAAATGGAAGGCCATAGATTTTCAATTACTTTGGATGAAGCAACATCAAGAAAGAACAGAAGGTACTTGCATATAAATATGCATTACAGCGATGATAAAATGATTTGTTTTGGATTGATTCGATTGAAAGGAAGCATGAATGCGGAAAGTTTAGTTGAAAAAGCAAAAAATCATGATATAATCATTATGCGTATTTTAAAAGTGGGCAATATCACGGGCAGGTTTGAGGAGTCGGTGGATTCGCATCAAAGGAAGTAGGAGTCGCAAAATTATAAATAGATGAAGTAGGAGTCGCTTCAAAATAATTAACTTCAAAGCCTGAATGCTTCAGATATTAGAATAATCATCAATAACAAACATCTTTACATAATTTGAAGTTAAAGTTGGGATATTATAATAAGGTGAGTCTGAGTTGTAAAATTATAAAGAAATAGAGTCAGAAAATTCATCCGACTCCACAACACTGTTCACAGGAAAAAGGTAAAAACCGTAAGAAATGCATGGACTAAGGTTTCTCAAAAAACAATTGCCAACGGTTTCTTCAAAGCTGGGTTTGTCTCCATCTCAACAGAGCAAAATAGGGAAGATCAACAGGTACTTATTTTCAAATTTTTAAATAAAAAAGTTATGAAATTTTATATTAGACTAATCAAGATTTAAAAAGATCATTTTTATACCATGTGGAGAAAACTTTTTTCAGTGTTAAATCTACCACCTTTTTTAACTATGTGTCTTCTATAAGACTCTGATGATAGGAATTGTGAAGTCCATGTTATCTTCATGCTAATCGTGTCAAGAAAAGAAAGCTAGGTTGAGGACTATGATATTATAGTTCAATTGTTTTCAGTTTCAAAAATGTTTTCGAGGCTTTCAACACACGCAACTAAAGCTATTTTGAAAAGTAGAAATAGATCAATTTTCATCTAGTTATGCACCCCTTATGTCCGTATATCTATAGACGATCATTCAAAAACATCATTTTTTCAAAGTTTAATAAAAACTTCATTTTTCATCCGATTTACTTGAAACTTTGTGTTAGCTAAAAACATCACTCTCACTTAGCTTGTCAAATTTCAACTTGTTTGATGACTACTAACGCATTTTACATGTAAAATTTTCAGCATTCACATATAAAAGTAGTTTGGCAAGGTTTTCTGTGTAGTTTTTGTCTCCCCGTTGGCCTGCCAGCCAACTAATATACATATTATGTTGGATTTTATATCAAAAATAAAGATTTAAATAACTTTATATACTTGTAAAAAGAACTCATGGATACCCAAGGTAGGTAATCCTGCACTATCCGTACATCGATAAAAAGCCAATTGCATAGGAAAGACGTTTATCGATGCACGGATAGTGCAACATTACCTCCGAGGTATTTATTTATTTTGCACCGGGGTTCGAAGTCACAGTTTCTCAGGTTTTCAGCGGAGAAACTGGGTACACTCTCTACTTATAAAAGCTCTTCACTCTATATTCTAGGGAATAAAAAATGTGCAATGAAAGGATATATATATAAAGGTAGTTTGAATTGTTTTCATGGAGAACTCACAATTACACCAATTGTGTCGATATATGAGAGGCATCTAGAGAAGAGTTTCTCAAGGTGGGTTCCATAGTGAATATTTTGGGAGGTTTCGTAACGAAATCGACTAACATCATGAACTTCTCTTCAAGATATTTAAAGGAGTATCCTGATAAGAGACAAAACGCATGAAAGTGTTGATGCATACTTATCCGAACAACAAAAAATAAATGTACGACTAAAACCGATTTATTTTAAGGTTTCAAGTAACCTCAATAATGCCTAAAATAATCTCTTTATAGCAAGTAACAGACCCATCCAAACCATAAAGATTTGAAAGATTGTTAAATTTTAATTTTTTTATAAAAAAAACTATTCCTTTAGTTGCAAATTAATGATTGTTTTTGTTATAGAATTTAATATTTTATATACACAGGAAAAATATGTCATGTTAAAATAAATAATAAAGTATCCTTTATTCGCAGATGCAAAACATTTACGGGTTATTAGAAAAAGAAAAGTGTATATTTAATTAAAAATTATAAGATATATTGACTTATAATGAGTACATTAGTGGGTTCATATAATTAATACTGAAATATGATGATAAAGAATACAACATTTTGATAAAATTTTCAGAAAGGTATTATTTACTTATGAATGTATATCTACCTATGATGAATGGGCAATTTGGAAAGAAAAGATGAAGATAAATGGATGAGGAAAGTCATGCAAATAGATATAGAAGGTAAAAGAAAACGCGAAAGACCAAATTTAACATAGAGCTCGTTGAAAAAAAGATTTGGAGAAATTAAAAATTAGAAAAGAGCAGGCCAAAGATAGAAAAAATGGAAATAGCTGAATAATTTAACTTAGAAATGGTCCATATAGAAAAAAGGAAGGTGTACCCCAGGAGTTCTTAAACTGGGGTCACGAGCTCTGTTCTGGGGGTCATGGAGGGTCTACCGATCCACAGTGAGTCAGTGACTTGGTCTGATATTTTTATGGTGTTAATAGGTTTTGAGTGCATGTCATTAACTAATTTATATATGTATTTTTTCAGTATGAAATTGGGAACAATGTGATAGGTTAATTAGCGTTGTAAATGAAATAATAATATGATAAAAAACCCAAAACTCAATGGCGTCTCTAACCGTTAGAACGCCAAGTGATCTAGTCGAAAATATTCACTGTTTTATCAGCAAGTTTTTCCCTCTTAGCGGGATGTGATGTGCATGGAGATATTATACATATATTATACATCCATTATATTTTAGAATTTTGTTATTTTTTGTTTTAGTTTGTTGTGAGATTCTTTTTCTTCCTAATGCTTGATAACTTTATTTGTCAAAAATAATTTGTCAAAGAAGCGCACATACAACGGAGTTTTCTTAGCTTTGGCTTCACATTTATAGTTAACAATGGCATGCAGATGCCACATTACGTCATCTGCAAGAAAACACTTGCTAACGAGAGCATGAAGCCTTCCAAGCTGAAGGAACACCTCACCAGCGTTCAACCGCAACTGGCCAACAAGGATTTGGCAGACCTCAAAATCAAGGAACATCAGCTCAAACGGTCTACATTGGATCATGGAACAGTTCTCTTTCAACCCAGCAATGTCATCAAGGCATCGTACAAGATATCCCTTCTTATTGCAAAGCAGAAGAAGTCACACACAATTGGAGAAAAGCTTCTTAAACCTTGCATGACAAAGGCTGCTCGTCTTGTTCTTGATGAGAACTGTGTCAAAAAGCTTAATCAGATAAGTCTTTCGAACAGCACAGTTAAACAACGCATCGATGACATGTCACAGGTTATAAAATCTCAGTTGACAGAGAAAAACAAACCCTCTCCATTTTTAGCCATTCAGCCGGATGAAACAACAGACGTTGCACACTTTCCTCAACTTTTGGTTTATGCTGGGTTCACCTCCGAAAATCAGGTTGAGGAGGAGTTTCCCTTCTGCAGGCCACTAACAACAGCAACAAAGGCTAAAGATATGAACTTAGTGTCCAACTTCTTCGAAGAAAAACTATCATGGGCAAAATTGGTTGGTGTCTGTCCGAATGGAGCACCCAGCATGCTCGGTTCAAAGTCAGTATGATATTTGGTCAAAGAGAACCCATACATCATTACAACACACTGCCTGATCCACCGTGAGGCTCTTGCCTCCAAGACGCTTCCTGCTCCTCTCAAAGTTACCTTGGAAACAGTGATCCCCATTGTCAACCATAGGAGGGGCATTCAACACCAGACTGTTTCGTAGGTTGTGCCAAGACATGGAATCTGCTCACCAAGACCTCCTCTTTTACACATCTGTTCGTTGGTTGTCAAAGGGTAATGTTCTTGCTCGTGTATTTGAACTTTTTGATGAATTGCAGATATTTCTGGCAGCCAATAGGAAGAAAACGGAGCACCTGTTAAATGCTCAGATACCACCATTATAATGCACACCGATGCCATTTTAAGGCTTTCCTCGATAAGTTAGCTCTCTAGAAGAGGAAAGTTGAAAGGGGTAATGTGGCTTCCTTTTCGCGTCTGAACGAGGTCATCGGAGAAAAGCCAATTGCCGAGGAGCTGCAACAAGAGATCAAGGAAGATTGATAATCCTTCAAGAAGAGTTTAAACGCTATTTTTATGAAGCTGATAGAAATGAAAATGTTAAGCTGACACTTGCACGCAATCCTTTCCGATGCAATGTGGATGATCTTCCTGATGAGATTCAAAAGGAATTCTTGGAAATCATCAACAACACTGCAGCAAAAAGGGAGTTCCAGGAACAGCAACATTTCAACAGCTCTAACTGCTGGGTCAAGATGCTCCCTGCTTTTCCCATGACGAGCAAATTTGCCCTGAAAGTACTCATTCCTTTCTCATCCACTTACCTTTGCGAAACTGGTTTTTCGAGGCTCCTGGTGATAAAATCAAAGGCGAGAAACAGGCTGAATGCTAAAACAGATATGGGATGTGCCTTGAGCCGTACAAACCCTCGTATTGATTTGCTTGTAGCAAAAAAACAGATACATTCTTCACATTAAATGTTAATGCTGCCATGGTTAATAAAAATTTATAAGATTTTATTTTTCTCTCTGCTGTGATTCATATTTTAAATTTTAAAATACATCTGTGCTTTTTAAAATTAGTTCATGTTTAGAAGGCTTATAAATAAGGGGATCATGGCAGGTCTGGTCCTGCTGCAAAGGGTCATGGACTAAAAAAGTTTGAAAAACACTGGTGTACAATCACATGAGGAAAAAATCAACTTTGAAAAGTAAACGAAGGAGTATGAATGTTTTAAAAATATCTATAATAAAAAGGGTGTGCAGAAAAAATCTCAAAAGAAAAAAAATAGGGAAAAAACATTAAGTCAGTAGTCAGTTAAGTTAAAAGTTAAGTTGTCTTTATTTTAGTAAATGTTTTTTATTAATTTTTTCTGTCACCATATTGTTATACACAACAAATTTTAGGCATTTTGCCCGTTAGCGTTTAGTAAAACAATCTAAAGAGAATCATAGAAATTGTTGCAAAATATTGTTATATTTTTCATGGTTCTCAGAGATAAATTTATCATGTCATCCCATGCATAGAATAGATATAGACTAAATTTCACAGAATATAACAGACTTACGGCAAAACTGATTTCAGATAGAGACAATTTATACTGAAAACAAGCAAAGATCTGAAAATGTAAAAAGCATTTTGTGTTTCTTGAATTTTTCAAGTCGTGTAAAGAAAATTACTAGTAGTATGTTAGAAAGAATTCACTTGTCAAACGATTTAAAGCAACACAAAATAAAACTTACCTAAAGAAAGCTTTGCATAACGCTACGATGAATAATAATTTGCGATAAATCTTTGCCATTAGCGAAGAATACGAGAGAGTATATAGCATTTTAATGAAATGAGAAATAAAGTTGTTCTTCAGAAGATAGATATAAAATATTTAATCAAGAAAGTGAGGAGATAAGAATTATATTCGAGTTCTTTCTATCACATATACGGGTGTGGTGTTTAATAAAAAGTGCATAGCTGAAGAAAATGTACTACTATAAATATATAACAATATATAAATGTATATATTTTTTATAGCGTTGAAAGATTATATATATTTTTTCTATTTAAAAATTATATCATATAGATAGAGATCTCTACACAAAGCCTAAATATTTTTTGAAAGTAATTACATAAAACACACACACACACACTAACACAATTTCCGTTCTTGCTGAAGGATTAAGTGTGCGTGCAACTGCTATGAAATTAAATTGAAGCGATGAATGTGAAAACAAAGTTATTGAACACGATTTTTAAGAATTCTGAATCAATAAAAGTTGGCAATCGATATAATTTCAAAAGTACAATGCTGCACAGATAATAATAATAATAATAATATATGTTAAAAAATATAAGAATAGTGCTGTAGAGCTGTTATAACTTAGTATAATTTGGAGCGCTTGCATCAACTATGAGAATAATAAATGAAAATATGAATGATGAGGCTTGACCAGTGATACTGACTTAAGCCTTCAGATTAATCATAAATCGTTAGTAGAGCAAATGTGAATTTACATATAACATTAATATTTTATACTGTATATTACTTTGTGTATCTTAATTGCGTCTGAAGTAGTGTTGAAACGAGTATTGAGTTTCAAAAACCCAATTCGGATCCAAAAATATTCAATGAAAACCAAGAATGCTTAGTTATTTAAAAAAAAAATTAACACAAAAGTGTAAAATTTCTTACATTTTATTGGCAAAAAATACAAATGTGTTTCAACACTAGTCTGAACCAGAGACTTGCTATGAACGGTCGGCCATAGACAAGACATAGATTTAATAGAGGGAGAGGAGCTAAAAGTTTTTCTCAACATCTCTTCTCACGAATTGTCAAGAGGCTTGGTTCATATCAAATGAATTTGTTATGTCGATTGATTACTCTGTACTGAGACACTTTGCCACAAGAAAATTTTTTAGCAATCAATTAATATAATCTTCATATTATTTATTACTACGACCTATACTAAAATTCAGATTGTAAAGTAAATTTTTTGAAAATAAATTTAGGATTTGAGTCTATGAATTGACAGGAATAAAGGAGGTATGTTAAATTTGGTCTTTTTAAGTAGGAATTAAAATTCTTAAAATGTTTTTTAGAAACGCAAAAATTATTTTAAATATTATTGAAACTAAGAAACTTTTTTTGAAAATATAAATTAGAGAAAAGACAATTTTTTAAAGATCTAAAAGAATTTTTAATGGAATATTTTCTAAAAAGTAATTACGAATGCACGCGTATATAAAAATATTAGAATTCAGAACATTTTGATGAAGTTAGTCGTTCTGGAGGTAAAACATTTCCTAGAAATGAAAAGATAAAATTATTATTAGCACCAGGCAACACAATGGATAAAAACGCGCATTTATATAATTATGTAAAAATCATTTTTGGATTTAACTACTAGAAAAACAGATGTAATCGAGAGCAATCAAGTAAACATAATACTTTACTATTTATTAGGGTCATGAATAGGGTGGTCATTTGGTTGCAATTACACGTTCATGACTAACCGTTTGTAGTTATTTACCCAACGTTAAGTTTACATTACAGGAAAGATTTTTTGTCGTACATGAAAATAACTAATGATATTACTTTTAATCTCATTCTTTGTGAGAGAAATTAGAGTGTTTTTAAAAAATTTATAAGAGATTTTGTAGAAAATTGATAGGGGACGTGACGTAGGAAATTAAATTTTAGTCAAATGAAAAGTAAAATAATTCATTAAACCCATTTAGGACCAAGCAAAGCAGACGACTTTAGTAATTCCTATTTAATTCCATTTAAAGTAGGAATTCGTCTGCGTTCCCTTTGGAAACATTAGTCGTAAATGGGTTAAAAGAAGAACAAATGATACATGTTTTCTTTCTTAACTTGGGAGGTAAAAATCTTCTTTAGTTTTACATATGCCATGCATGTCAGTTATTTATGGAAATGATCAAAGATCAGAATGCGTAAAACTTCCACAATTAAACACATAGCTATCAATAACTTTTAAACTTGTGGCCAAACTAATGCAGAGGAAGTATCGCTGCAAAACTTGACTTCACATGCTAAATTTTAAATTGATCAAGTGCACGTCCTTATTATTGAATTAATTTAAAAAAAGAATATATCCTTTCACTTTTGAGGACCTGAATTTTGAAGCAGGGAATGGATGTTATTCGCAACTCTTAGAATTTGGCAGGATTCAAAAAGCACTTGAATGATAACATGGTTTTAATGCATCTTTGTATAAAAACAATATGAAAACATCTTATTGAATCTCCACAGTCTTTCTACAAGGGGTTGAGTTGCCAATTCAACTATGTTCAGCATATAAATCTACATCTGATGTTGATATGTCGGATCAAAATGATGATTAGAACGGAAAAAAGATATACGCGTGCAACAAAAGCTTCATTTTCAATACTAAAAAAGTTTGATCAGAGAGTGGATGATATAAAATTTACAACAGGAGATGAGTTGTTTGCATAAAATTGAAAAAAAGAAATTTGTTGGCTACAAGTGTAAAACACGTAAAGTAGCTAGCATGAGAGGAAAAGTTTCACGTTGCAGACTTTTCAAGTCTGTGCAAAGATAAAAGATTTATTTGAAGAATTAGAAGCCCAATCAACGGCGTCTGTTCATTGATTATTTTCTATAAAGTCACAAGACTGCTTGTTTTGCTTCACATTTCAATCTGTATCTCTTGGTTACTATGTTCGACTAAAAAAAGACTAAATAAATCAATATTTTGCAAGACAAGTAGCTGGAAGATATGTGATAAATTGAAGAAATTCAGTCTTATTATGATTACAAGGTAGATATATTAACTCTACTCTAGAGGTGATGCAAAATGTGTGCAGAAGCAGGTTGAAGTTTTCTCAAGCTTTCAAGCAAATGTAGCTGTTTGTGTGTGTTGAAAATTAGCTAAACTTAAAAATAATCTTATAAATATATTGATTGTTATTCAATAAAGGTCCAATTTAGAAAAAATACTATTTCGCTGTAAATTTATTTCTAGATCAGCCCTTTAGAAGTAATTTTAAAAACATTTTAAAATTAACATGTCAACCATCATAAAAAACAAAAATTTATAATGAAAAAATAATTAGATTGCTCAAAATACCTAAGTGAAAGAGACCAAGCCGTTCTTCGCCCATTTTCAAATAATTATTTCTATTTACTCCATCCTTCATTCTCATACTCCATGTAATGAATTTATAATTAAGAATCATATCATACTCATAACTTAAAATAAAATAACATTGAAAAGTTTTTTTTGCTAAATTGCAATGGGGAGGGGGGGGGGTGTCGAAAATGACCTTCTATAAATTAGATATTCGTTGTACTTTTTAAATCTAGAGGAGAAATTTTTAGGTATTTTATATCTATTTTAGAAAACAAGGTAGACAAAGATATGCGAGTTTCCAAGATTCAAGACAATCACTTGTTCTCAATAAATTTTATAAGTCATATTCTTTAAGTTTTCTGCAAGATTGTGAAATTTCATATATTTTTGCGCATAACTACTTAGCAATCAATCCATCAAATTATAAACTGTTCACTTAACAGAATATAGAGTTGAAAACAGATATGGTTAAAAATAAAAAGGGTAACCCACTTTTTTGATATATCTTTGATATGAAAGTAAAATCTCATAAAATAAGCTGTGGAAAAAGAATCGAACGAAGCAAAAATGCATCAAAAATAATTAATGAAACATATTTATATGAAAATTATAATTTGCATCTTTGATTCCAGATCAAAAATTTATGAAGCTGAAAGAAACACAAGAAATCTGGCCCAAATCCTATATTTCATAAATATGAGTGTATACATAAGGAAACTGTTTACACAGGCCACAATCGTTTGCATAAACAACACATGCTCAAGCTCTAACAATGCAATCTTTCTCTGAAGATATGGTGTAATGAATACGAATAAAAAATTTCTAAACCGGTTTCAATGGCTGCCTTACATCCAAATTTGCATATATTCCCCTTCAAATGAAGTAAAATAGGTAAAATAAAAACAGATAAAATTTGATATTTTTAATACAAAGAAAGATAAATACAGTGGCGACAGATCTAGATTTAGAGAGGTTTATTGCAACCGCTTACAAAAAATTTTGTTGTAGAAAAGTTTATTGCATAAAAAATATGTATTTAATACCGATTCTAAAACTAAAATCTGATTTCGGAGCTAACTAAAAGTACATTAGTTTTGGGCTCTATGTATTTGGATAAAAATTAATTAGAAAGTTGCCTTTAACTTATAAAACAAAAAAACATAAATAAATCCGAGTCAAAAAATTGAGTTAGTCGGATACTATTTTTCCGACTCCCAATCAAGCTGGTGATAAGACTTTTTCTAACGAAAACAGTTGTTTTAGTACTAGAACATTCAAATTTGAAAAGGCACTTGTGACAACTAATTCCAATAACTAATGAAAAGCGATAGGAGTGATAGAGGTTTTACTATCCATGGGTTGAAATGAATAGTGATCACTGTCCGTATATGCTTCTATAGGAAAGTCAAAAAAGCTTTCTATGATTTCCCCTTAAATATTATGCATAGAAAGTGCATGCTTACTTTTAAATAAATTTCTACAATAATTACAATTTATTAAAGTTTGTTAAATCAATTTCAGAAAAATTATCAACTAAAAATATATAAGCCATATTACCAAATTTATATACCAAAATGTTTGTTTGAAAATAATTGAAATGAAGATTAAGTAATACTAAATATATATTAAAAAAATAAGACATAAATCATGGTAGATAGATTAACCCATTTAAGACCAAGCAAAGCAGACGATATCTAAAAAAAACGCAGACGATTTATATTCAAAGTCATTGAAAAAAGCAGACGAAGATGAAATTACTTATGTTCCAAAATAGGAACATTGGTCGTAAATGGGTTAATTAAAATTTCAAATATTGCTTAATCTCAAATAAAAATAAGCATGATTTTTTTATTAGTAACTACGTTAAAAAATTAAAACTCTAAAAATATAAAATTTTGAAAAAGATTTAAAATAATTAAACGATATATTTACTCAAAAAAGTTCCGAGGCAAAAACAAAGAGATCAGAATCTCAACAAATTTGAATGAAGCTTCAAAGTAACATTGTCATCATTCAAACATTATAATGAAAAAAAAGTAAAAATTAAAATTAAAAAAAAATGTCATTTTAAAAAGCTTCTAATTTTAACAAATGCTTAAAAATTTTTCTTCTAAATAAACATTATCACGCCTTTTTCTTGACATCATCGAAGCATTCGAATTCAATTCAGCATAGCACCCCTAAATTATTTTTAACCACATCTGACCAAAATACACAAATTATCTCTTTAAATTTATTTTAAAAAAATCTCTCACTTTTCACACCACAAAATGGGTGTTTCTCTAATATCCCATTTCTAATACTTATAAACCCGCTCTTAGACAACAATTCAGACTTCCTTCAATCCTATTATATTAATCTAATTTTTTATTATATGTTTTATCTAATTTTATCGAGATAACCTTTATCTTCAAAATCAATTTTGAAATTTAATCTTCACTTCTAATTCTTAAAAATAAAACATGTCAAATTCTAACAAAAATTTAACTCAGCTTTATCAATTCTTATGCACTTTACACGAAAACATTTCCTTCACATTCATTTATTAACATCCAGCAAAACTCTCATTTAACAATTTTCTCAGTGAAATATTTATGTCTCACATTTGAATCAAACCTCAGATGGTCACCTACTTTAAAAATCTATGCTATGAACTTCTTTGAACTCTTTTCTCTCTTCGTAAAATTATATTTTATAAATTGGGTCTGAGGATAACACTCCTCAATTCTTTGCAAGGTAATCATTCTACCTACCGTTGAATAAAGCATTCTTTCATGGGGTTTATCTTTAAAACACCTCTCATCCTTAATTATCCAAAAATATTCCCCGCCTATGCCTCATTATAATGAACAGAGCCTACAAAACATTGTTACTAGTGTATTAGAATTCCCTACAAACTACTTTACTTTAACACTACATCTGAATGAAGCTGTCACCAAAAAATATATCATAACACTTATCGAAGTCAACTTCCATCTAAAATCCTTCTTCCTCAATCACTATTCCAAACTTATTACACATACTTAATCCTACAATTATTATCTATACTAAAATATTTTTTGTATTAGAGATACAAAAAATGTGTTTATTTTTAATATTTAAATCCAATTATTCTTCCAATTATATGGTATGTTGGGATGATTTTTTTAGTTTTAAAATTGTATTTTTGAATAGTGGCAAAAATTTCTTTTTAAAATATTCAATACGTTTATAAGAATAAATATTTTTAAAATTCTTTATTTTTGAAAAAACTTCAAAGTTTGAACAAGTATTTATTATTCCATCATCAAATATTAAATCTACAAACTTGTTCATTTGAGTCTGGTTCATACCTTCTTTTGTCTGTAAGTACCTAGAAACATTATCTTTTAAATGCCTTGCACATAAAATATCAACCTCAGGTAAGCTAAATTTCACAGATTTATTAAAGCAACTTCTGGATCCATACCAATTATAAAATTGGGTTTTTGTGAATAAAAATGATCCATGCTGAAAAAATTGAGACATATACATAAAGATTACATATACAGAAGAGTATTGCATTTTTCTTCCTATTTTTATTGATAATATGAAGGTTTTGAAAAACGTTATTGTAACAAAAAATGGTCCTAAGTTATAGGTTGATTTCCTTTTTGAAATAAAAGACAATCATTCATGTGTATAATTTGTGAATCTGTGACATATTAAACGGGTCCTTTGCCGTTTAAAAAAGATATGCGTCTTATAAAGGATGACCCGGTGAAATCATAGATACAATAATTTGTATCTCATCAGAGAAATTTTATGAGAGAATCTCATCAGACATATTACTTGCTTCAACTTTTGGCGCATGTTATAGATTGTTTTGGAATTTCTTGGATATATTATTAGAGATAAAATAATTGGCTTGATGCATTGACAAATTTTCACAGTCTAGACTCTAGGTGATAAAACTTTTGACAAGTAGTGCAAAAAATCATATTTCTCCAATTGGGGTTATAATTCAAAGTATGACATTTTGGATAGAAAAACTAATAAAACTTACAATAATTTGAAAAAAGAAAATTCTAGAAAAAATGGAAAATATTCTACCATTTTATGATATAAAAATGGCCCTCCTTTTTTAACAAAAATCCGCGGCTTACTCTGCGGCTTATTTTAGTCTGACCGGATAAAATTTGAAAAACCACTTGTAGCCATTTTAGAACTTTGGTAAAATAAAATGGTTTTTTGAAAAAGTCGTAAATAAGAGGTAAAGAATACCAAAAAAAACGTTAAATAAAGTCGCATGTCGCATAACACAGGGTCGTATAATAAAGGTAAAAAATCTATTCATAGTCTAATAAACAAACTTTTCAATGGTTGTTAGGGTGTACCTCTCAGCTTAACAGCTGAAGGTCAGGGGTTCGATCCCCAAGGCTCCCAACTCTAAAAACAAATTCACAGTGATTAACCATCTTAAGCATAATGAGAGCATATAGACTTACGGCTGAAAGTGCTTTGATATCTCCAACAAACCAACCAACAAATATAATAAAATATTATAAGAGCTTTGATATCCAACCAACCAAATAAAAAATCAAGTTTTTATTTTAATGTTTTAAATTTTTTATAAATCTATTTCAAATTAATAATTTATATTAGTTTTATGTTTAGAATAATTCTTTTATGTTTATTTAACATATTTTGTGAATATTTAAATTTGTTTGAGTGTATTTGGGTAAAAATCTCACCCGTATATTTCCAGTGTATAAATACTAGTGTGTTTGTCAAAATAGACACACTTCTTCTTTGGATTTCAATAAATTGTACTTTCTTTTATTTTACTCTTTCTCTGGTTAAAACATAACAGAGATTTTCTAGCGCAGTCAGTAGGATCTTGCGCAAAACATCGATAAGACTCAAGTCCATTGACGTCATCTGATAGAACAAGATCAGTATCTCGCACCATGGCGGAAATCAAGGATCTACTCAACCTCATGCAACATCAGATTAATCATCAAAGACAGCTTTTGGAGAAGGTGATTGAGAACATGGATGGAAAACCTATGATAGGTTCTTCTACTCCCATCACTACAAGTTCGAAGTTCACGCCGTTCGACCCTACTACTGAACTTTTGGTCAGATTACTATTTCCGATTCTGTACCTTTCTGGGAGCTAGTTCAATTCCTGATGATCGAAAGGCTTAAATTTTCCTGACTAACAGTCTGCTATTGTCTACAAGCTTATGTCCAATCTTGCTAACTAGGAGTCTACTAAGACATCTATGATCTATCCCTGGACGAGATAGTCAACTTCATGAAAGACCAATATTATCCAAAGCGATTCATTATCGGTGAACGTTTCCGTGACTGGAGCGACATGCAGCGCAAGCCTGGTGAAACAAGTTGGATTTCGCCCGCGCTATCGAAATAGCCACGGAAACTGAAGATGCCGCAAAAGTCGCCAAGAAGACTGTCCATTAGGGATATAACTTTTTTTAACTTAAAAACCCTGTAGTGTTTTCCGATGAATAATTTTGTTAAAAACTAAAAAATTCCGCTTTAGGGTAAAAAACTAATTAAATAGTAGGGTCACTAACAAATAACTAAAGGTACACAAAAATATAAACAGAAAATTCGAATTGATTGATTCAAAACTATATTAAAAACGTATGAAAAGCTAAAAGCCGGAACACAGGAAGATGTCGATTCAGTATACTTTAGCGCGCTTCCAAGGATTTTGTACTTTGCGGTACAAAATGATCAATTTAAGGACGAAGTCCTGGTTATAAAATTTCTTGAACTCAATTAATTAACTCGAAATATATATTTTTCCTAAATTATATTTATATATAGGATAATATTTTTTAGCTATGGGCCAATTTCTTTTAGTGGAGGGGACTATTAGAGTATTGGAGGAGCCTTAAATGTTCAAAAGGGTACTAATATAACTCACAAAACCTTCTCAAAGTTTATTAATTTATTATTTTTTTGTTATGTTAACTTCATTTCAGAGGTAAAGGTTAATTATTTTTTTAGTTTTAAAAATTTTAGCCGTACACTTTAATTAAATTGTTTCGTATTGTTTTTATAGCAATTTTTCAATGTAGCTGATGGAATCAGAACATGAATTTTTTAATTTGCGAAGCTCTGAATTTTCCCTTATGTCAAACTAATATGAATTTTGTTTAATGAGAAATCAAATTTAAGCTTTCTATAGCGAGTTTCTCATCTCAAGCTAAGCTGTCATGCCTTCCTACTTATTAAGTTAGTAGAATTTCAAATTTTAATCATTTTATTTTGATTTTTTTCATCAATCTTTTTATTTAACAAGATGTTGAAATTCCATTTAATTAAATACTTTTAATTATTTATAATTATGCAAATCAAGTTGGAAATTGGTTTCAAGTTCTTTTTTTGTTAAATTTTCCAGCAAAAACTAATTCTGATAAAAAAATTATAGCATTTTAAAAATATAAAATTAATATATATTCTATTTTTACCCTAAAAATTCAATATTTTTCACAAATTTACTTAAAGTAGAAAAGTATATTTTTACAGCTTAGTATAAATGGGTTAATATTATAGTTATCTCAATTCAATCTTATATATATTTACTTATTAAAAATGACTTGGCTGGATAGCAGTCTACATCAATATTATGGATAAATTCAATTTATTGTATATATTTACTTATTTCTTTATTATTCATCTAATTTATTATTATTTTGTTTTTAAAATTTATTATGGGATTTTAATCTGTCATCATTTCACTTCATTCATCACATTTAATTTACTAACCCCAATTATTTCAAAAAAATTTCTTAAAGATCAAGTTTTTTTCGAAGAGGTTTCGAATCCAGACTCTGTCAAAAGTTTATAGCTCGATGTCAGCAGTACTTAGTGCCTTATCGATGAAAATACCACACCACCACCTTTAACATTTTATATTCCTCTATTAGATGCAACTTTATTCCTCTATTAGATACAACTTAAATAAGCTTTTTTCTATAAATGTTATGCTGTAACTACATTTTCATTTAGTGATTTTTTATTCGAGAATTATAAAAAGTAAAATCGAGCTTTTGAGTTTATTAAAAATGAGGATACTCCTGCTATTTGAAAAAAGTATACAATTTTCATTTTTTAAAATTATATATTTTATACCAATATACATGTTTTTTTTTGAGAATTTTTTCCCCGACATAATTTTTGCTTTTTCTTCGTTTATTTAGGTCAGCCAAAGTTTTGACTTTCATTTCTGCTAAAGATTTTTAGAGATATTGGCATTTACTTGAAATTTTTCTCAGATTTATTTGCTGTTTTCATTCCTGACTCCTGAAGCTGCTCTTCTTCGTATCAGCTTCAATTTCTGTGCACTTTTTACTCCTTTTTTTATTTTACTACAAATTTATTGAATTATAAAAAAATTTTGTTATTTTCATAATTACAATAAAAAACCTTTTTTTTTTAAATTTGTAACATTTATTTTCTTTCTACGTTTGATGTTTATTACGCAGAAAGTGAGCGTAAGGTGTAAGTTTTATTTATACAGAAATATAGGACTTTTGGATCTAGCTTTTCACGTCATCTTCTGGCTCATCGATAGCCTTACATTGAAGAAGCTCCAATCCAAAAAGTCTTTTCCCATTTTGAGAGCGCAGTAGATTTGATACAGAAAAAAGATAAAAATGGAAAAGGAATATTGTTTATATATATATGTAGATGAATGTATAAATGCCCACATTAAATAATGTACAAGGCTGCTTGTTTGTATATGTGTACCTTGCGGTCAAAATTAAATAGAATATAAATTAAAATGAACATAGTGCAAGTCACATGATGCTTATGTTACAGCGATTTATTACCAATTGTTAAGATATATTTAAAAGTATAAATATTCTTTCTATTAGAATTTGAATTGATAGAAGAGAGCTTCAAACTTAATACTTTAATTACTTTTACTGATGTGCTATTTCCATCCCCTTCTATTTCTACAATAACTGAAATTTTTCCTACTAAACTTTTGATAGTGAATTCGAATATATTTATTTTTTTTATGAAAATCAATCATTTGTCAAACTTTGATGAATTTTAGACAGCTCAACTCGAAAATGAAATTTTAAGCTTAAATGATTCCGTAAAATAGATATAAAAATGTAATTATTTTGTGTGAAAGAGTTACAACATATTAGTAAAAAAAGATTGCTAAATATAAAAGTTGGTATAAAATTTCAAAACAATTTTTGATAAAAACTGATTTTATTATAAAAGCCGAAATTTTTTTGTGATTATATGTGAAATTTCAACTAAAACCCCCTTCTTCCTCCACCTTAATTAATAGGGTTAATAGCAAAGAACTCAAGGTTTTTAAGTCAAAAGCTAGTTCTATCAGAAAAGTTTTACAACTTTTTCTGAGAATTATTTATTTTTAAATAATTTATTAAGAAAAGTAAGAATAAAAACTTTATTAAAAAAAATTGAAGATATTTTTGATCTTGATTTTAGGAGACGTTTCAGGCAACACTTTTTTTCTTGTGCCTAATAAAAAAAAACAAAAGTAGAACTAATTTAAAAATAAATTCATACTTTTTTATTTTTTTTTGTCCGGGCTTCTTTGCAACATTATCTCCTCTTAGAGTTACGTAAGCTCCATCCTGTGAAATTTCAAATTTTTTTCTAAATTCTGTTTTATTTTTTGACAATAACTTTTTAACTAAACTTTTTTTCTCATCTTCAGCTTATTAGTTAAAAACGATCCCAATATATTTTGATTTTTGTTAATTATTTCGGTTTTTTTTCTGTGAAACTCTAACACAATCCAAGGGGTTAACACAAATTAATAAAAGTTTACAGATTTTTTCTGGGTCCATAAAAGCTTGAATCTAATTTTTTCCATTAGTTTCTTCTTTTTCGGGCAAAGTTTTTATTTCAGAACGCTTTTTGCTAGAATCACAAGAACTCGTAGTGTTATTTAAATCAGAATTTTCTTTATAATTCAATACAAGTGGCACAAAATGATTAGGAACAAAATATTTAAACATTTGAGATGTATTTGTCCAAAGAATTTTTAAAATATTATTTCAAGACTTAGTTTAAAATATTTATCCAATAATCCGAATCTCCTTCACATTTGGATAAATAGAATTTATAGGCACGCCAATAACAGTTGCAGCAGCCATTAAAGAATAAACTGATGACCACTTTTTATCTATACAAACTTTTTTACATTCTTCATCAATATCTGTAGAAACTTTCCATATTTCTGTCTCTTGACCTCTTTTTTAAATAAAAATCTTTAAAAAGGTTTAATTCAAGAGCAGTTTTAAATCTGATTTCACATAAAAGAGACTCATTTCCTACTAATAATAAGGATAACCCATTGAACAGACAATTACCATCACCTGTTGTAAGGAGAGGTACATCAGAATATGAATCGTAGATAAACGAAGAAAGCTCATCAATAATACAGTGAGAATAATTCTCTATGATACCATATTTTTTAATCATTGGGGTAACTTCTTTTCTTAAAAAAATATTTTCTTTAAAAAAATCCAATTTTAAGTAAAAATCACTAATAAAAGACAATCTTCTGAGAGAACTAGTAAAATAATCGTAATCATAAGTAGGAAAACACATCGTACAAAAAAAAATTTGTAGTAATAAAAAAATATGCTTCAAGGACATTCATACTTTGACAGGAAAAATGATAAAACTTTTCACATTTAGAACATAAAATATAACAAGTATTGATTACTTTCTTAGAAATTTCGCACTTCATCAAGGAAACCTTAAAAAAATAAGCCAAATAAATTCTAATAAAACTGTTTTAAAAAAAATACAAAAAATTTTTTTTTGACAATAACAACGTTTATAAAAAAAGAATTTAAAAAAAACCTCTTACGAAGACCTCCAAAGAGAAAATAATTCTTAGTGATGAAGCATCTACAGATGAACGACTACACAAAAACTCAATTGCTCGCAAGAGATATGACATGCATTAAAAGAATGATTAGAGAATACTGAATTATAAATATTTATCTATTTTTTTAAATCATAAAATACCAAGTTTATACATGGGTACATAATTAAAAACAATACAATTTATATAAAAATATACAAACGAAAACTTAATAAAAAACAAAAAATTCAGTGTGTTATATTCTTGTTTTTATAATTTATTGTAAATTAAAAGTAAAATGTTAGAAATTTCATAATTAGTAACAAAATTTTTTAAAAATTGATAAAGAATTTTTTTATAGATTTTAAATTAAAGTTACAGACGTCAAAATAACATGAATTAATAAAAATAAATAGAATTAAAAAAAATTACGTAAAATTTTTGAAAACTATTAATTCAGATAAGTGATGCAGAACTTTTTAAACTAACCGGTAAACCAATTAGAACATTACATAAAAAATAGAGCAGAAAGAAGTTTAAGAAAAACAAAAAAAATTGTCAAACAAAGATAAATATTTATTAATTTAATTTAAACTTGATTTTTTATGGGTAAACTATCTTGTATATATGATAAAACTTAAAAAAACTTTGTATCAGTGTGTTTTTTTTGTTATTTTTAGTGCTGCCCATTGCTACCCATTGCTGCCTATTGCTGCCCATATTTTAGCAATACCCGATCTATAATACACAAAAAAAATACAACTAAATTTAACATCCAATTATCTAACATGAAAATTGAAAAAAAACGAACTCTTATAACTATTTAGGTATTATTTTGCAATCGAATTTATCTTTTAGATTACACTTTAATAAAATTATCAATGAGCTATCAGTATTTATAGGTATAGTATATCAGAGGTGGCCAAACTTTTTTTATATAAGGGCTATTTTTTTGTAGAAATTTTTGGCGGTCTACCTTGTAAGTATAAAAAATAATTAATATTCTTAAAACAAATGTAACTTTTGTTGTTTTATATAAGTAAAAATTTTTTTTATTAACTTCAAATATACAACTTAAAAATTATAAAAACTAATTTTTTTTTGAAGATGAAACCTGGCACTGAATATTTTGTGCTAGTTTTTCAAAATTTGGATCGAAATTTGTCAGGGCGATTCTTAAACATGCCTGCAAATGTTCGTTAGTTAATTGAGATCTATGTTTTGTTTTTATACTATTTATCGAAGAAAAAGCAGATACGCACAAATATGTGGATCCGAAAAACGAATGGAAACTAGCAAATACCCTCCAAATGTTGTGGTATTTATCTTTAAAAATATATTTTATAAAATCTTTCGACCCATGCATTGATTTAAGACTTAAGTCACATTTTGTATTTATAAGTTCTTCTTTTAATTCAGCCAAATTGCCAATTTGTAGAAAGTCGCCAATTTTTTTTAGCTAAAAATTCAATACTCACGTCGTCCTTGAAGGGGTTTAGTAGAAAAGTGGTGATACTTTCAATATTATTAAAACTTTCGAATCTTTTTTCAAATTCATTCATGAGAGTTCTTAGACTAGCTACATATCTATCCACATTTAATCTTTTTTCAGCACCTCTTTCGTCATCTAAATTCGGAAAATGTTTTAAGTCGCCACGTTCCGTTTGTTTAAGTTGTATATTCAACTTTCCTTTAAATGAATTTACATGACTAACCATTTCAATTATTGATTTATCTTTGCCTTGTAATTGGGTATTTAGTAGGCTTATCTTCTCAGTAACGTCGCACAAAAAGCAAGATCGCAGCGCCATTCTGAATCACTCAATTGAACATATTGAATTTTTTTAGTTTCAAGAAAAATGCAAACTTTTGGTAATAGTTCTCTGAAACGAGTCAAAAACTTAGCACGGCTTAGCCATCTAAGATCTGTGCGTAAAAGCAATTCATTGTGTTCTTCTCCACACTCTTTTAGCAAAGCACGAAACTCTCGACGCGATAAATTCTTTGACCTAATGTAGTTGACAGTTTTGAACGCTATGTCCATGACATGATCAAAGTTTAAAACTTTTGAGCATAGGACTTGATTATGTATGATAAAATGATAATCAATAAATCTGGGAAACTTTTCATCGCGCTTACAACGAGAAATAAAGCCATTATTGCAACCAGTCATTGCAGGGGCGCCATCTGTTGTAATTGAAACCACTTTGGAAATTGGAAAATTTGTAAGTGATATAAATTCTTTGAATGAGTTGAAAATATCTTCACCTCTAGTGCGTTCATTCATCGGAATTATTGTTAACAACTCTTCTACGGCTGACATGTCAACAAAAACCATTCAGTTGAAAACACAGAGTTGAACAGTGCCAATATAATCAGTCGACTCGTCAAACTGAAATGAGAGAACAACGCACTTATCAACATTAATTTGTAGAGCTTTCTCAAGATCTGGACTGATATCCTTTGTTCTTCGCATAATAGTATTTCGTGACAATGACAAGTTATTTATACATGTCATAATTTCGGACTTATTTTTGAAGTTTTCAAATAAAACATCTCCCGCTTTGATGAAAGCTTCTTTTACTATTTCTCCATCGCTAAAAGATTTGTTATGTTTAATTAATGTTTGAGTAATTTTGAATGAAGCGATTGTAGCAGATTTTGACCATATGTTGTATTTAAAAAAGCTATTTTGTTGTTCAAGCAATTCTGCTTTGAGTTGTTTAACTTTTGATTTTCTTAAGGCTGTATTTTGTGGAAAATCAATAGAATAATTTTTGTGAACTTTAAAAAAATGTCTCTCCACGTTCGCTTTTTTAGGCAATGCAACTATTCCCTTACAAATTAAACATAAACACTTGTTATTGTTCATTACAAAAAAGTAGTTCTCTTCCCATTCATTATTATAATGGTAAGTTTTTCTTTTTTTAAAAGATGATCATGGCTCATTCATTTATCAGCCACAAAGATAAAATCAAATATAGTTAAAACTACTTCTAAAAAAGGTAATAAAAGATAGTAATAAAGGTACTTTTATAAAAGGTTAATTTTGTAAAAAATTGGTATTAAGTTGAACATTATAAACAAAATTGCAACAAACAATTTTTTTAGGTTTTAAATTAAATATCAATTGATTATTTATGTTGACAACTATTTTTTTTCATTAATTTCACGTTTTTAGATTTAACTATTTTTAATTTGATTTAATAAAATTATGACAAGCATGCCCTTCAAATAGAAAAAATTCAAGCAAGGATGTTATTTTTCTTAAGTTACTGTGTAGAATAACTGAAAGATTTAAAATAGATTTGGTAATTTAGTATACTTCATTATAGTAAATGTGTCACACGTGCATATAAAAAGACTAAATTAGAATTTTTTTAACATTGACTTCAAAGGTTGCTATAAACACAAATTAGAATTTTTTATATTCAACTTTCATAGAAACTTGCATATGGTTACTATTGTTCAGTAAGGCAAAATGAAACACTGAATTAACGAAAAAAAATAAATTATAAGTAGATTAAAAAAATTTTTCTTAATAGATTTGACAAAAAATACACATCACAAAATTCTACTTAATACTTTTCATTTAAATTATAAATTATTGCTTTATTACATAAGATTAAATTTAATATAATTCTCCTATTTCTAACCTTAAAAAAAAATTTTTTTTTTTAAATATTAGTCATAAAAGTAAAAATTTTTTTAATTTCGATATACCGAAAAAACAGTCCTACTAAATGTCTTAGTGTCACAATATGTCTAAAAGAATTCTTAAAATATTTAAAAAGGTTCATAGTCGCAACGTCGAAAACCAAAATGTCCGAGACGAAAACGTCCTAAAACCAAAACTTCCAAAACCAAAACGTCCGAAAAGAAAGCGTGTTAAATCCAAAATGTCTTAAAATCTAAACATCTTAGAATTAAAGGGTTCTAAAACCAAAAAGCTTAAACTGAATTATTTAGAACTCTTAGGTCGTTTAGATTTCAAGATATTTTGGACATAGGATGTATTGCCTTTGGACGTTTTTCTTCAAATGTTTTAGTTTTCAGGCGTTTTGTTTTCGTACTTTTTGACCAGGAATCATTAAAGAATAAACAAATTTGACATTTTGCATTGTAAGCGTAAAAACTTTTTACCGAAAAAAAGACTAATTTATAAATTTAATGCACTTACAAAGACACAAGCAAAATTTTTTAGGTGGTAAAACGCAAAGAACATTGTTGAAAATAATGTTCAACTTCTGATTTTTAAAATTTATATCATCACTCAGACCAATTCTACTGCATGATGAAAAGATAATCAAAGTTAAATAAATAGCATACCAGCGAAAATAATATAAGCTTCTCAAAGCTCTTAATTGGTAACATAAATACATAGGTTTGCAACATATAGTTGTCATACCCAACATATAATGATAATACAATGTCTTTAATTTCCTCATCATCTTGAAAAATATGAGGATTATTTATGGAAGGGAAGTGTGATGTTGCGCATAGAAAAATTTTAGCCTAAAATAAGAAATCTTTATCAATATGATTGGTTTATTAACTATGCGAAAAATTGGGAAAATGCAACTTCATGAAACATTCACATAGATAATATGATAGAAACGAAAATTCATAAGAAAAAAAATTGATCCGACAATTAATTTCTGGTTTATTCCTTAATTGTTTATAAACTACTTGAGGTCTACTTTCTTGAGCTTGCCGGGCGACTTCTTGGACACCTCTGGTATATAATATAAGAAATATGTTAAACATTAAATCTAGACTTTTATTTTTTCACGCTTTTTTCCAATCCAAAGTTTACTATTGCAATTTAATTTGTGCCTTTAGTAGCAGAACTTCTATCAATAAATTACAATCCAAACCAAATCGATCTATAAAATTCATTGAAAGTGGTCATTCTACAAGCATCAGGAAAACGCTCAAAATTTTGAATATAAAACTGCCTCGCTTTTTGTTTTTAATAATATGATATCCAATTCTTATTTTTCCAATAACTTTATTTTCAACAATATAATCCATAATTATAACTTGAGAAATGAAGAAGATATATTTATACAACATTTTACCAACATAAATAAAATTAGCTTTTTACTAAGTGTTATTAATAATTGGAATTCAATACCGTTGCATATTAGATAACTTAAAAATATTAAATTATTAAAAAAAATTTATCTCTTATTTGTTTTCAGATAACATGTAAATATTTTTTTCATTATATATACCAAACATCTCTATTTTCCATTTCCAAATTTTTTTTGCCTTGTTTCCTTTTTTCATTTAGATCTCGGTGTTTATTATCTTTACTGGAAAATTCATCAAAAATCAAACCTTTTGTGCTTCGCCTTACCTAAAAATCTTACCTTGAACAATTATTTACTTATGATACATAATCATGTTTATATATACTCTATATTTATATAGTATAACTTTTTAACGCCTTTGTTAATTTTATCCATATAATCCATATGGGTTTTTTGAAACTATCTTCCTCCCTACACATGATCTATTACACATTTTCTTATTTTTAACTTCACTATTTCAGCAATTAGAATTTCTTACAATAGGGAGGATGAAGGATTTTTTCCCATACGAACATATAAACTTAAGTTTAGTTTGTATCTTTTTGTTTTGAACTATATATATCTTATCTTATCAAATGTATAGTTTATGTTACATTTTTTTCTGGTTCAAATACTTACAGCTTAACATTTGAAGATCAGAAGTTCGATCCCCAAGGCTCCCAACTCTTAAAAACAAAATCACAAAAAGCATAATGTGACCATATAACCTTAAGGCTGAAAACCAACCCCTCCTCTATGCATATAGTTACAGACAATCTCACCTCATCGTATGAAACGGAAATCTTAGTATTCTTAAAAGCATGTACCAATATCACAGCCTACTTTATTTTTTTCAAATCCAATTACAACTATATCACTTTCTACAGAGATTGACAGGAAACAATAAAAGATCTTGAACTTAACACGGAAATCTCTCAATCCACACAAAGCCTAGCTGAAAAACTAATCAACTTTAGTAAACACTTCACAATGAAACTCTTTTGTTGTCCCTCTCACTCATCCTCTTTTGAAACCTTCTTAGTTGACTATTATCAAAGTCCACTCCCTCATCTTCACAATACTTTCAAAATCCATCTTTCTTTTTACCAACTTTCAAAACATTCCTAAATAACTCAATCACAAATGAATGGCTTAACAACATACATTCCAGTTTAGCTCAATTCACTCTGAATACAACTTATACACTTGCAAACTCCTATCCACATCATCCTCCAATGCCCAATATTCTCACCTCAAGGCATTAAAATCATTGATAATATACTGCTACACTTCTCAAATCTCCCTTCCTTCTTATTGCAACTTCTATCCCACCCTAAAATCATTCATCCAAATCTCTACATTTATCAACTGAATAGAACCAATTCTCAACACCTCCCAAAATGTAATCCAATCTCATTTACTATTTTGACAAACACCTTTTCTCAACATATCGTTATATGATTACCCATTAATTTGAACTCCCATTCTACCATTAACTTATCTATTTTACACGTTGTTCCATTAATACTATTTTCTATTTCGCCTTTATCCAGCAATTCTTGCAAGCATATGAACAAACTTTGGAAAGTGCTTAGCTATCTCCTACCTACTTACCTATCCCTCATCTATGAACAAATTTTGACATTTATCATACTAAAATTTTTATCTTTTATAAAAATCTAGGGTAAGTGTAGGTCAAGGATTTTACGATATTTTCATAGAGAAGGCAAAATTGTACCGCTTGAATCGAACTATGGGCACTGCATAGAATCCAAGACCTAATCAGTATCGAATTCTTGTTTATATGGAATTCTCATTTATCAACAAATAGATTTTGTCAACTACTATTTTTAACAATAAAAAATAATTGTTTATTTTTAAATTTTTATAAAATGAAAAAAATATTTTACAATTTAAATATTTTTTTTCAAAAGTTTTTCTGATGATTTCGAATCTTTTAATGTTTTTAATTTCTTGAGTAATTTTTTTGTTTTATGTCATCACCTGTTTTTAAAACTTATTTTATTGTTTTAAAGTTTTAAGTGTTATCAAGGAAACTATCTATTTTTAAAATAGAATAGTTATTTTTATATATTAATTAATAAATTTAATTTTAAATAGTTTTCATCAATTTAACCTTTTGATTACCAGAAAAATAAGACGATATTTATTAAAAAGCAGAAGATTCATATACAAAACAATTTGAAAAAGCAGACGAAGGTAAAATTGTTTATGTATCATATATGATACACTGGTCACGAAAGGGTTAAAGCCAAAGTTTGACTCAGTTTTATACGAAAATCTCGCAATCCTAATGTTTCTTTTATATGAAGTTGATTTTCACATGCTTATTCTTTTAAAACCAGGCACTAGGTATAATTTTTATAAGGTCTAGTTTATTATAGACTAAACCTGGCATTTCTTTGAAAGAATAATTTGAAATTACAATCCTGAAGTTTAAATGTTTAATTCCTTGAGAATGTTTTATGTTAATTGCCCTCTTTTAGTCTTACCTTATATGATGTATAGGCTTATTTTTATAAAGTGTTTTAATTATTTGATGGTAACTACAAGAGAAAGCATTTGGGACGCTCTACGTTTTACATGTTTTATATAGTTTATAGAATAACACCTATAAATTAATAAAACAAAAAAATTATGGGGGGGGGGGGGGGGAGATCCATGCTTGATGAAAAATCATTTTCTTCTTGAAAGTGATCGAATTATACATGATTTATATAGAGTACTGGGCCCGCACCAAACAAAAATTTTTGCCAAGGGGTGGGAGGAGGAGGGGGGGGGGGGTCATACACAAGCTTTTTATCAGCGATATAAAAAACATGTATATCTGATTCATTTTTTGTGTTTTTTCCTTCAATTAACAGTATTAGTGATTTATTCATCACTACCAAGTTGTTTTCTTGGGCAAATGCATCATTGTCAACATCATCCCATATATCCAGTTCATCAAAAGTCAAACAGTGTGGTTTGAATATTCTACCAATGCTAGTTCAATTTTCTTACTATTATTTTAGGTTCTAAGTTGTCATACGTGAGTTTAATTAGAAGGAATGCATTATTATAAATAACGTTGTAGAGTTGGCGTCTTTGATGCCCGGAATTTTAAAGGGGTATACGTTGGAATGAATTCCATATCTAATAAAATTGAGCAGTCGGAGTGGGATTTTAGAAGTATTTTAAATAATGGAAAAAATAGTTAATTTTTGTAAGCATATTGTGTCGCCTTTCTTCAGTCGAAGTGGAGGAAAGAGTTGGCGTTAAATTTATTAAGTTTATTGAAGTTGGATATTTTCCCTCCAACTCCACAACCCTGATTATAAATATACAAGGCTGGGTGAATCTTATACTGCATAAAAGTAAAACGGGGAGGGTGATTGTAAATATATATTGATGGCAGAGGGACAGGATATTAGCCCAAAATAAATAGATAGCGCTGTCTATGAGAATTTTTTAATTACATTTTTTTCTATAAAAAAGCCTCATTTATCAAGTTTAAGATTTCTTTATCTTTAACACTAGAAAAACAAATAAAAAATTAAAAGCCAAACTGCTCAAAATGACTACTTTTTACAATTAGAAATTTTTTAACCTAAAAATTTAAATTCAAGTTTATTGTAAAAAATATCAAAAGTATGAAAGAGTAATGACGTGTAAGCACTTATAAATATTGACATTTTTTACAAACAAGATATTTTTAGCAATGCATTTTCCACAAGCAAACATTTTATATTTAATGCAGTTTTCACTTGTTTTGTTTTTGCAAAATTTTGTTTGACATAGTTTTCTTTGCAGTAATTTTGAATTTCAAAATCAAATGCTTCTGATTTGAGTTGATTTCAATATTGTTGAAGGTGTCATCAACAAGCTCTTCTACAAGCCTGAACATAAAATTTCTACGTGATATAGAAGAATCATTAACTTCTTTGTATAAAATCCAAGAATTAATGACAACCAAATGAACAATATTGAAAAAAGTGACAATGGCCAATGCCTTATTCCCAGTTTGTTTCGTTATAGAATAAAACGGTCTCGGGCTTTTTTTTGTAAAAATTTTACTTCTTTTGTATACAAGGAACTTAGTATGAGAACCACTTTATTTTTTGCCATGTATGCAGCCAAATCATATTCCCACCACAATAAAAAAATTTTATTCTTTTTTTTTTTTTGCATTTTTTGGGAAATTTCTTTTCGATTCAGTTTCGTTGTTCCTGTTAATCAGATTTTTTTTTCTATTAAATCACACAAATCCTTGGAAATAAAAAAAATATGACAGGTTATATTATACCCTTATTATAAACTTCTGTTTGTTCTTAAAGCAAGAACATAATAAGCCACCTGTAAATGATTTCTATCTTCATCTTTCCATAAATAGGGGAAAACCTCAGCACATATACTTTAAAATGAGATCTACAATCAATCAAAATTTAACCCTAAACTTGCCTGGTTTAAATCGTAAATATGGAGTAAAAGTGCATCTAACTTCTATAGGAAACCGCCAACAGTTAGATTACAATCAGGATTATAGCATATTTTGTAAGTGTCAATAAGCATGTCCAAACATTTGAAAAAAGAGCAAATTTATCATTTCATTTTATAATCTCTTTTCGGGTTGACTTTTTATCTTCAATCGTAAGTACTTCAGTATTTAAAAGTTGTGCGTCTTTTTAAGAAGCCCGACACCCCAATTTTTAGACCAAAAAAATTTAAAAGGAAAGTTCATACCTCCAATAACTCCACGTAAAATGGCCAAAACTAGAAATTTATCAAGGTCTTTCACCTCTAATTTCCAATCTTTCTTAAACTTCACATCTTCAATATTTGTGCTTTTTTTATTATGAAGAAGAATTTTTTCACAAATAATGCAACGAAAAGCAGAAATACATGTAGCGTCTATCTTACGATTAGAAAACGTTATAGGACTTTTTTTAACTAAAAACATTTATTGTTGAATACGTCCTTGGATGTCCAACATTGAAAACTTGGACCATATTGTTTATCCTTTCCTTATTGGCAGTATCATTACACAATGTTACAAAAATTTAGAATTTTTTTGTTTGAAAAAGTTTTTTTGTGTTTTTTATAAACTAATATGTACTGATTTCGGAAATAACACGTTTTTTTGCATTGCTATAAGTTTTTGGAAAATTTTTGCATATTTGTGTTAATACTAGTATATATAATAAGTTCGACCTTTTCCAATTTAAGTTCATCTTTTTTGAATTTTATGTTCTTCCTTTTTAAATTTGTATTTAAGCTCAAAAAGTCTGTTTTTAAAACAGATTGACCTTGTTTGCTATATTTTGTAATGAAAAATCGGTTTCGAAATTAAATTCTCCGGACAACATTATTTGTTCTACTTTTTAACAAAGAATAAAACACTAATATAGGTGTGCTTAGAGAATTTTTTCTCTTTGAACAAGAGGCGAAAACTTCATATTTTGGCTACCAGATTCAATGGATATCTTTCTTGGTCAAACATCTTTGAGATAATGGTTTTTTTATCTCGACTATTCCATAAACAAGGAAAACAAGCATACTTTGTATATCCTTGCTTTCCTAATAGCAATCCTATAATTTTAAAATCGCCACATATGTTCCATTTATAATTCTTGTAATTTATCAATTCAAGCAAAAGTTTCATGTTTTCGTAATTTTCTTTGAGTTGGGCGGAATACCCAACAGGAACCGATGGATGTTTATTTCCATTATGCAGCAAAACTACTTTGAGACTTTTCAAAGATGAGTCAACGAATAAATGCCATTGTTTCGGTTCATGAGGCAACCCAATTTCTTCAAACGAACCATTTATATTCAAACAAAAACATAAAGTATTACTCATAGAAAATCCTATTTTCAATCGTGATGCTAATATCGCATAGGATGATTTTGTTAGTTTCAAATCCTTTATCAAGTTTATCTTGATTTTGAAAGTGATGTTTTTCTTGAATGAGCTCAGTCTTTCTTGGTATCCAAGTACTATCAACATCTAAGTTATCATCTTCATCAGAATGATATGACTGTGAACAAACTGGAACTGGCAACGCATCGCTCTGTGGAACAGGTGCAATTGAAGAAGAAATATCTGGATAAAAAAGTTTTTTTGTCTGTTGACTTATAAACAGAAAAATTAATCATACAAAAAATAACAGCCATTCAAATTATTTGTTGGTTCCCTCCATATTTCTGGAATTGCAAATGGCATAGACCTTTTTCCACGCATCCAATTTTCAAATGTTGATTTACAAGAGTCACAAATTAGAGGTAGAGCCCATATTTATCCTGATCTCCTATTGGCATGCCAAAATACTTTTTATAGGCGGTAAAATACTTTGTATTCGAAGAAATGTTAAACTTGACTTGTTTAGGCCCAATATATTCAGCACACACAAGAAAAAAATAGCTTCTAATTTACATATCCTTTTAGCCATTTTAGAAATATTTAAGGAAAAATTTAAAATTTTGAATTAAAAATGTATGAAATATTTAAATTGCTAATTTAAATGTTGTTATATATAATAATTCGTTGTTCTTAAAATTAGGAGTAATATAAAATACCGATTATTGAGAAAAATATTGATGTTCAATAAAAAAAATAATACCAATGATCTTAGCATTACTTATTTATATAAAAAACAATGAAATATAGATTGAAACAATTTTTTGTTACATTGTGTATTAACTTCATCCTAATCTGTTGAAAAATTCTCAGATGCTTTCTTCTAAATTTTTCCTTACTTCATCTCCATCTTGGCTCGAAGATATCTGATTTTTTTTATCAATCAAAAAAACAGGTTGTCAAAATGACCACTTTGTCTTTCTAGATATAACATGTAACGATGAAAAAAATACAGATGCATCTAAACAATGTGCTATATTAACTAGTCAACATAGTATGTTGCAAATGCATATAAGGTTTTATTTTATGGTTAAAGATATTTTAGTTTTTAAATTTAAAAAAGTGGATATTTTGACCACATTGTAATAATATTCAAAAAAAATCTTACTTTGTAGTACTTAGTTTTATTCGCATTTATTGGAACCAAAGAAATTATCTTCTGACCTTGGAACACTTTATTTGATTAATCTTTTTAGACATCTTCAATAGAAAGGATTTTTAAAATACTCATTGTTGAGTTTAAATGATAGCAGTAGTAGTCATTGCTAATAATAATCGTTGTAATCTCATTATAGCAGAGCGTAATAAAATCTGAGTGATTCATATGTTTCTTCTTAACGACTGTCACTTCCTTTGTGTTAGTGAAAAAAGATTAAGTGTAAGTTTATACTCTTTCCCAAACTTTCTTTTTACCAGAGTGTACACTATTTTTGATGTTTAATAATATGAAGGTCGGAATCATTCATGAGGGTGTCAGTCATACGCGTATATATCCAGGCTAATGTATATCCTCCCTTCCTCTCCTCACTTATGAGGGCCGATTCTAAAAATGGTGAATTAAACTGATGATTTTGCTGGCCAATTTTTCCTATCAATGTGATATTGTTTTGTGGTAGAACATAAGAGGTGAGCTCCATGAATACTGGTGCAGAAAGGAAAATGCAATATTTGAAAACTTTATATAAATTGAAAACAAAAAAAACTTTTCTAGTTTGATGTTTGACTGCTCCAATTGGACAAAATAGAAAAAGAAGCTTTGTTTGTTGTTAACTTAATTAGTATAAAGCATTCTGTTTTCAATATAAGCTTTTTTCACCAGATGATGTTTCAACAAGAAAAGGTAATGCTTTCAAAAATACCACGATCAAGTAACTTTATTAATTTGTTCTAGATCGAAGTTACGTGACTATTGATAAAGTAGTGGGAATCTGATCACGACTGTCCTAAAGCTGTTCTTGAAAGATTAGTGGCTACAATAAAATTTTCAGATGAAAGGGACTCGGCTTTTCGAAGTACTAATGAAGTTACTGGTTAAAACATAATCGGTATTTTCAGGCACACTTCAATTGCTTGCTAAATTTGATCCCTATTTTGCTTCTCACTTGCAAAAATGATATAAGAAAGCAAAGAAGGAAATTTCTAACGTTCTTTCTCGATTCATATCTACTATGAGAGGAAAGTTATTTGATAGAATTATTTAAGAAATTAGGATGACTGAATATTTTTCTATTTCCCTGGAATTATTCCTTGACATAAGGGTAGCGGTAAAGATATCCTGGAGTTTTATCATCGACGAGGCGGAATTGCACTTCTTGTGTCTAATTATGAGCAAAGAAGACTCGAAGCAAACTATATTAAACTTAACCAGAAACTATTAAATAATTTCTTTAGTAAAAATTTAATCGGGTGTTTTTGTAAGCTTTTGTGTGTAGTACATGTTGATTTTAATTTGTTAAAGACAAACTATGACAAAACTTTATTTTCCTGAAGCAACCAAGTATATCTAACCAACCTTACTCACGCCCCCATAAGTCATAATGATAAACTTTTCTTCATTTTTGATATGTTGCTGACAGACAGCCTGTTAGATGATTCGTCAACTTTATCGAAATGAAAGGTGGCTGGCATATCAGCTCGCTTTTTTTTTGTTTTGATTAATGCCTTTTTTTCTGCTTCAACTTATTGTTGGAAATATACCCTTGACATCAGAGTTATGAAAATAAAGATCTTTTCTTTAATTTTATATTAATATTTTACATTAACGAAAACGATAACGAAGAGTATTTTTGAAGGCTTGTGTTTGTTTTGATTTCTTTAGTTATCGTCATTTAATTAACTACATAAGCAACTTGTTTTTATTATGAGCCATTTTATAAAAATGAAAAATGATATCTTGTATATTCTCACTACACCAATTTAAAATGTGACAATATCTATCTATAATACGTCTCTTAAATCCTAGAATTCAATATCCTTGAATATTTATAGTTTTACTGCTTTGGTAGGTCAATTAAGAAAGGAAAATTGGCGTAAGATATATTTGGAAAACTTTGTGTTATGCGAGCTAATACTAAGAATTGATATCCAAGTTAATTTCATTTTGAATTTGTTTTAGAACTTGATTTCTCACCTTTTTATTTTCTTACCAAAAAATTTAAAATATAAAATTAGAATTAAATGTAGGAAAATATTAACCCATTTACGGCCAATGTTCCTATTTTGGAACATAAGTAATTTCATCTTCGTATGCTTTTTTCAATGACTTTGAATATAAATGGTCTGCGTTTTTTTAGATATCGTCTGCCTTGCTTGGCCTTAAATGGGTTAATAAGATTTATTTTTTATAGAAATTTTCCTACATAAATACAAAGCATATTTCAGAGTTATTTCCACTTTTGTAGTTTTGATGTTTTAAAAATTAAATGTGTTTATTTTTTTGTATCGAAATAGAGTTAATCTTGAAAATTAAAAAAAAAAGATAACGAAAATAATTTTAAAATTGTTAAGTTAATGATAACCTTAACAAAACGTAGTGGAATTATCATAGGGTAGTGTGCTTGCATACAGCTTAGCGTTAAAATAACTTTTTACATTAACGATAATGAAGTGCTTTAAAAGCATTAAACGATACAATTCTTTCTTGACAGTCTAACTACAAATAAATGTGCGAGCTATGTCAAGATGATTGAAATTTTGATAGTGTTTCTTTTTCATGGAGAGATCAGTTTAAATGCCCTGTGTTTTTTCACCCAATGATTGTAGCTTAACAAAAGCGGCTGTACGCATATGCTTAACTTTCTCGAAAGTTTAGCCTTATTTCGATGTAGTTCCTTGTCAATTCTGATTTCCAATTTTTTGCAAGAAATGGTGTATTTTCACCAAAGAAATACTGGCTTATATAAAAGATGGAACGAAGCCCAATAAAATGTAACATACCTTTTCAATTATGTTTATATTGTTAGGGATTTATTAGCAGTGATCACGTTTCTATTTTTACGGTTTGGTACAGCTAGTTTTTTGTGAAAATTATGGTTTTAAATTCTGCACATATGAATTCAAAGTACGATAATTTTTATAGTTATGTTTCCAATTTGATTACGATATTCATTATCAAAAAAGAAAATCTTCCATCATATTGGATAAATCAAATGTTACATTTGAAAGATTTTACAAGAAAGACATCATAAAATATAGAATAAGTTCTTCAACCCGTAGATTAACAAAGGCTACTGTTGTTTTAAAGCTCTCTTACTCAAGTCACATTTAAAAGAACTTTTTTCGCTCTATTATATAAAGTGTTATGCGTTCAAAATGGGATATAATTATAAATTTTCAAGGTAGTATATAATATAGACCAGTGTTTGTTTTTCAACCTTTTTCGTGTTGCGGAACCCTAAAAACAAAATGAAAATCTCGTGGCACCTAGTTTTAAATTTTGGATAAAAATAAAATAGATATATAATAATATACAAAACAAGTATAATTGTGTATATATTAGTACATTGTACAACATTATTAATTAAATCACTTTGTTAGCAATAAAGAATAAGTTCAAATTAAATTTTTTATTGGAATATGAAAGATGAAAAACTCAATGAGAAATCTGAGCCTGATGACTACGACATAGTTCTTTGATGTTTGGTCTGGTTTCTGACAAACAAATACGAACTTCGTCTTCAACTAACAATAGTTGTGCACGTTTTTGTTTTTGATAGTTGTAAGAGCTGAAAGTGCAAATTCACATAAATATGAAGTCCAAAATTGCAGAAGAATAATAATGGCTTTCTTTTTTGGCAATTGCAGGGTACTTTCTTTCTACTAACAGCCAAAATTGTTCAAGAGTGAGCTCAAAGTGCTTCAATTTTAATGTCCTGTCGCTGAAAATACTCGCAAGCTCTTCCCCTTCTTTTATTGTGAATGAATTTTCATCTGTTTTTGTTTCAACAAAGGGATTTCTCACCCAATCAAATTCATCAATAGATACTGAGGGATAATACTTTTCAAGATTAGCTGAGAGGGTATTCAGATGATTCAAAATTAGTGAGGTAATTTCTGAACAGCTTCTTTCAAAAGTAAAAGGAAACATTTCAAAGTTACCTAAAGTAATTTGTTTTTTCCATATTGATATTTTTTTCTGAAAAGCTTTTATTTTATCAGTTGACAATTTATTTTCGTTCCTGCCTTGCATACTTTTATTCAGGATATTTAGCTCATGGAATATATCTACAAGGTAATCTAGCTTCGAGCATCACTGTTGACTACTCAAACATTCTGAAAACTCTTCTAGATTTCCCTGATTACAAAAGACTAATATTTCCTCTCTCAACTCGTAAAAATGCGACAAAACCTTCCCTCTCGACAACCATCTTATTTCTGTGTGTTGAATCAGGTTTGTGTGTTTCGCTTCCATGTTTTCACAAAGTTTTGAAAACAAACGTTGTTTAAGTGGTCTCATCTTGATGTAGTTAACTATTTTCACGACGATATCTAATGTGGATTTCATCTCAGGTCCAAGAGTTTTAGCAACTAATGCTTCCCTATGAATAAACAATGAGTGTGAATAATGTCTGAATACTTGTTTTGTCCTATTGGAACAAATCCTTTTACACGTCCTATCATTGCTGGAGCACCATCGGTACAAATACCAACACAGTTTTCCCATTTAAATCCACAATAACTAAAGTATGAATTCAAAACTTCAATATATCTTGCCCCTTTGTTGTTTTAGGCAATTCTTTGCAACAAAGAAAGTCTTCCACAATTGCCATATCATCTATAAAGCGAACAAACACAAGAAGTTGTGCTTTACCAGAAATATCTGTACTTTCATCAACTTGAAGTGCAACATCTCATTTTTCAGAATTCTTGATTTTGATATGAGACTCAATGTTGACTGACATATCTTGAATGCTTCTACTTATTGTGTTTTTTGAAAGTGGAATTTTGTTTATTTCTCAAACAGCTTTTTTCCTAACATTATTTCAACTATTTGCTGACATGCTGGTAAAATAAGACCTTCAGCAATGCTGTGAGCTTTCATTTTTTTTGCAACCATTTCAGCCACAGCGTAACTTGCTTCTTGTGCCTTGTTGCTCAACTTAAATTTATTAGTGAACATAGAGACTTTCCTTTTATTGAGATTCATTTCTCGCTTAAAATATTCTTCTTTTTTACTTGATAAATCAGGATATTTTTCAATAAATGCCGTTTGAGCTTGGCCGGTGCCATAGCACTGTTAGCTAGCTTTTCTCCACAAACAATACACAAAGGTAAATGAGTCTTGGTCTCCAGTCCAGGTAAAGCCAAAAGCCATGTATTTTTCTGAATATTTCCGAACTTTACTATCTTGGTTCATCACATCATTTTTTGAAATGCTTGACGAAATCGTAATATCAGCTTCAATAAAATAATTTGAAATAATTTTTATACATCTTCATCAGAATCCGTATCATCATCCACACTAATTTTGTGCCTTTTAGCAAATTTATCCATAGAAAAATGGCTTATAGTTAGTTCTAAAAATTTAATTTATAATTCAAACTAAAAAAAGGGTAATCCTGAAATTTTCATTCAAACAATTATTTTTTATATTATAATATAATTATAATATTTTTTATATTATTATGTTTTTCATGAATTTATAAAAATTTATCTTCCTCATAGTCAAGAAAAACTCAACAAAATCGGTCTTTTTTGAACAAAAAGTGAAAAGTTAATAATAAAATTTTTAAAAATTTGATTATTAGGACTAATAATTCAGCTTCGTATAGAGGAGAAAAACTAAAGTTAAGTTGCTCGAATGACATTTCCAAAAAAATATTTTAACTTTTAAAATTATTATTAGCCTTTCAAAATAAAAATAAAAAATATATACTGACATAGATTAAATCGAGTCAATTGAAAAAACCCCAAATTTATTTTTTTTTGGTTGAAAGAGCAGAACCATTTTGAAATACAAAAGTTGGAAGGTTTTTAAGTATAAAAAAATTTGGTTTCTTTTAATTAAAAAAATTTATATTTTTTTTCAAACGAGACCAAAGGATAACTGTTTTTTCGTTGAGTCAGAGAGCCAATTTTTTTAGTCAAAGAGCCAGATAGGCTCGCGAGCCGTACTTTGCCGACCACTGTAATAGTAAATTTGATAGGCCAAATGGTCAATGCTTATGTTTATTAAGTTTATATTATTCTTTGATTTTTGTCAAACAGTATGATAAACTGGGAAATGTGTATGTGTTTGTATCAATAAGAATTCTAAAGATTTTGCATGTGTGAAAAATGTGTTAAATTTATAATTATCTTTGTACGTTTTCATACTGCATTTTACATCATACAACATATAAATGTTGAATAATCTAAATAAAAACTAAAAAAATAGCTAATAAAAAAACAAAAACAATATGAATAGCTTGAATAACAGGCACTAAAAAACTTTTATATCATAATGAATGAAAGTATATTTTGACAGCAAACTGAATTTATTTTTGCTATTTTATATATCAGATCTTTCATAAAAAAGAACCCCGTTTGGAAACCACTGATATAGACACTAAGTTATAAGGTTAACTACAGATAATGTCAAAATTTTGCTGAAAAATTTTAATTTTTGATTTTGATTGACAGTTTTTGACATGAAAGGGTCATTCAACTACCATGAAAATGGTATCAAAACGATTTAGGAAAAGTCACGAAATTTTAAGGGATATGATTCAGCCAATTTTGTACAATTAATTTTTAGTGAGGAATTAATAGGCACTAATAGGGCTAAGATTTATATATTAAAAAAGTTCTTAGTGTTCATTTGGCTAGTAGTAGTCCCTTCCAATTTGCTTCTAAAGCTGTATTTTTACATTGTATCTGATTGGCTTGATGTCATTTAAATTTCTTATAATTTCATTGGATGCTTAATCATTTCATCAAAGATGTCCACTTTTAATTCGTTAGAAATTGAAGTTATATCACTATGCCCTCTGTATATTTAATATTGATAATTAAGCTTGTTAGTATGCAAACTCCAAACATTTTTTAATTATTCCATTGTACCGTTAGATTTCTAAGAACTTGAAACTTTTGAGTTGTAAGACTGATTAGGTGTATCCCTGCTGTATCTATGAGTAGAGCCGGCGCTATCTATCTATTTTGAGGGCAAGATAATTTTATAACCTAATATATTTGTGACGTACATGACTTAAGTTTTCCAATGACTTTTTTTAAGGTTCATCTTTTTTGTGTTTAATCAAACTCTTGTAAATGTTTTGTGACGTACTTAGCATAAGTTTTCGACATGAAGTAGATAACTTTGATAATCTTCCAATAGTTTTTCAATATAATCATTTAACTAAAATTCAAAAATAATAAATTTAATTATTTATTTTTTCTATCAAGTAGGGAAAAAAAGACTTCATTTAGCCCTTTGATGACCAGAATTTTCAAGGCTAATCTTTTCTTTTTAAATTGAATGATTTTATTTTTATTGTGACACCGGTGTTACTCCACTCTTCAAAAAGATGACTCTCGGATTAAATCGCTCGAAACTTTACTATATGATCTATTAGGGCGTGAGTGAGGTTTGTTAGATACTAGGTTTTGTTAACTCTAGATATAAATCTCGGCTCCTTTGCTCATAGTTCGATACAAGCGGTGACTTTGTGCCCTCTCGATGAAGGCACCCTACCGTGATACCCTTACCTTTACTAGGTGACTTTGGATTAAGTAACTTTATTGCTTGTAGTTTTGCTTCAAGTGTGTTGTTATTTTCTTAAGTTTTCTTTTTAAGACCTTGGTATGAATGAAGTTAGCAACATATTTGTACTTTAAATTTTGAATTATTTTGGTTTTTCCTACAATTTGTCATATTTTATTGCCTTGTGTATATGTTAATTTGCAATTATCATCTTCACCATATTTCATATACATATAAAACATATTTTACTTTCCCTTCTCTAAACATACATACATTGTCATCATGTGAATAAAATTTTGTAGAAAGATGTAATGAGGTGAGGCTTGTTCCACATAGCAAGTGTATAGAGGACAAATACTTTAAGATTTATGATCTTTAGACCTAGCAAAACTTACAACAGTATTGGATCGAGAGGGGTTTATCACCTTTAAATTTCTGCATGTAACACAATGATAGTAATAAACAAATCCTTTAAAAACTTTCCCAAATCTTGTAGTTTTTAAACAATTGAAAGGAGTACACTGTTTCTCAACGTTTTAACTATTTAGAGCAGGGGTGGGGAAACTTCCGCTCGAGGGCCAAATTGCCCCTCACGCGTCTTTTATAGCGCCCATACACTGATATGCCCATATGTAAAAAATCGAATAAATCTCCCCCTATAAAAGTGTATTATCCCATAGTTGGAAAAAGTCATATTCATTTATTTATAAAGAAAGACAAGTGAAGCTTAACTCATAGTTAGATCCGTTTTAACTTAAGATCGGCACTGAGATATCGGAAGGTATGGATGAATTTTTCCGATGCGATTTCTATTCTGATATTTAAAAATACCATTCCCGATTCCGATTAATCCTCCCATCACTACTTTAGATGTTATATACAAGATTTACTCAGTTTCAAGAGTTGGTATTTGTGATCCCCATTTTTTTGAACAAATTAAAAATAAATTTTTAATTTTTATTTTTAATCCTAATTACTTACAACATTGAAATACTTTTAGTTTGTTCAAATCCAAAAGTTTTGAGATTTCGCTTTATTGATCTTGGAACTCATTAATGCCAACCCTACAAATCCATGAATTAAAAAAATCTTTCCCCATTTAAATTATTTACTTATATCGAAGTCAAAGGAAAAAATTTTCTTTCATATATTTTATAAAAATGCCCGTGTACGTATGTGTACACTGGTTTATAACAAAAAACGATGTCTTTTTACCATCTAATCGACAAAGTTTATTTTTACGTGCATAAAAATGGGCACATTGGGAAATGTATTAACAAATTAAACAAAATCAACAATTTTTGAGAGTATGAAACTTTTTGAAATGTCCATTATCAATACGTAACGCCACATCACAAGTCTCACATATAGTTCTTGTTTTGCTCACAGATGGAGAGATGGCGCATCATCTCACTTTTTCCACATGCTTAGGCCAATGACATCTTCAAGATTGTCCAATATTTTCATCAATCCTAAAATTGCCTTTACCTGTAGACTTTCTTGGATAAAAAATTGAGCTTTTATCAATCACCAAATATGAAAATGTAATTGATCTTTACCATAATAAATTTTGATTTTTATTGTAATTTGTAATAAAAATTTGTAAATTTTCATTTTTCTAGGAATTTACAAAAGACTCATTTTATTCACATTTAAGTTAAAATAGAGTTCTATAATTATAGTAAAAATAATATTTAAAAAACTTATAATTTATGCTTTTTATAAAATATAAACGCCATATATTAATTTAATAAAAGAACTAACACGATAAATATGCTGCAAAATTTTAATTATATTACAAATTTCGTGTAAAGAACTCGTGTACGGCTAGGATATAATGGGACTTGAATGCTTGTAGTTTTGCTTCAATTGTTTCCTTATTTTCTTAAGTTTTCTTTTTAAGACCTTGGCATGAATGAAGTTAAAAACATATTTGTACCTTCAATTTTGAATTATTTTGGTTTTTCCTACAATTTGTCATATTTCATTGCTTTATGTATATGTTAATTTTTGATAACTTCTATTATTTATTTTATGAAAATGAATCCTTTTTAATTCTATACTGTAAGAGCGTTGAGAATCAACATCAGATCAAAGGTACTTTTCTTGATTGCTGCTATTTTTTAGCTCTAATATTCAAAAATTATATTAAAATATGATATAAAAATTATTTTGGCTATATTCTTTTTAAAATTTTCTTAGTATTTCTTGCAGTGTATACTATAAACTGTCCAAATTTCTTTTTTGGAACATTCTATTTTATGTTTATGAGCAAAGGGTAATAACTTATAAAAGTTAATTTACTCGTCCTAAAATATTTTGTATGATTCGAAAAATAAGAATAGCATATCATATAAAAGGGCTGGATGTGAAATCTTTATTGTATGTTGCTTGAATTAACATTTTTGAGCCGAATGATATTTTTATTTCGAATATACTTTGTAATATTCTTGCTTTGCTCTTAACCCATTTTGTACCAGCCAGTCATTTTTGCACCCTCTTTTAAAAATTAGAAGAAAAAAGAAAACCTTTATTTACAGGAACGAATAAACATTTAGAAAAATTAATGATGTAAGACAAGTTTTTTTGCTTTGAAAGTTTCACTAGTTATACAAATCTAGTTTTTTAGATATCTTTCATTATATTATATACTTATATAAGCAGTCCAAGAGCCCACATTCTTAAAATTTTTAATGGAGGAAGGAGGGGGGAGGTGCCTTTTTTTTTATAATTTTAAAAATTTATTTTAAAAGAATTTGTGTCTGAAACTCAACAATCGTATACAAGTAAAGTAATATGGAAAGTCTACTCGCAAATCTTTTAATGATATAAAATTGAAAAAATTCAAACTTATTGGTGGAGAGAAAAGCTTTTTCACCCCTCTTCAAATCAGATTGGTGGAAGGGGGTGTCTCTCATTCATATATTTTTTATATATAACGTATTCATAATTTTTTGATAAACAAAACTATTGGTAGCAATAAAAAATTTTTAGTCTGAAAAGGTTGAGTTGGTAGGTAATAAAAAATTATTATAGATTAGCTCAATAAAGACTTAGTACTCAATGACTTTAAATATGTAGATAAAGGACTTTTACTAAAATACATATATTTTTAAGATTTATTTTCCAAATTTGACTTTTTTTGGAGTTCAGTTGATGCCATGTCAACTATGAATTTTGGATGAAAAAGAGTAACCCAAAGATCGGTCATTCGGGTCACCAGTTATGGGGTGCATCGACAGGGTTGTGAAGGCGGAAAAATATTTGGCCACTCGGACTTCACTTATTTATATTTTTTTGACTCCAACCCCACCTATTTGTACTTTTTAAGCCACTCCATTTATGTATCTTTTTTTTTTAACATTAATGACGCCAACTATATATAATTTTGCGACTTTGACTTTAATAATTTTTACCATATATGCCGGTGTATAAGTCGACCTTTGAACACCTAAATTACAACAACCTTAAAAATCGTCCTCGACTTATACAACGAACACAAGATGCAAACTTCAAAATACTAAGTTAAGCCTACAAACATACATACCGTTGAATGAAACTACACTAATACTAATTGAAGATGTCTCCTAAACCAAAATACACGTGGAAAGATTATTTTTGCGGGCTCGATAGCTAGATCTTTCGTGCGCGTACAATCGTTGTTAGAATTCATCTGAGTTCAGCATGCCTTCAAAAAGTGCGACATTTCCAATCCACTGGATGGAACCGAACACGATTTCGTATAGGGGGCATAGAGGATGATGATGATTATGATGGCCAAGAGGAGAACGATACTCCAAATAACGATAAAATTACGAAAGAAGAGTAGAACGAACTATTTGGAGAAAGCGATAATGAACTCGAAGGATTTGAAGGATTCTGAACATTTATTTGAGATCAACATGTAAAATAGAAATACACAACACATGCGAAAACATAACTTTATATATTTAATTATCTTATAAATTGTTGTAAATAAATTTTTGTGATCTACTTTCATTTTCTTCTATACTTAATTGTTACGACTAAAACTTCCTGTTTGAAATCCTGTGTCAACTTATACAAAGAACATACATTTTTTCACGATTTTGTTCTAAAATTTAGGGGTCGATTTATACACAGTCATATACCGTAGTTATGCAACATTAACTTTTCTGTTTCAAATATTATGAATCTCCAAATAGTGTGATGACACGTATCATATTTCAAGGTCGTTTGTGAATGTCAATTTTAGATAGTCAATGAAAGATTTCCTGAATTTTAGACATTTCGGCTTTGTGTTGCAAGCCAAATGCTTGATCTATTTTCTTCAACATAATCAATTAAAATGTTCTATTGTTTTGCATTTTGAGTTTAGTGTCTTTTTTGCATTGTCTTCAAAAACATATTATTGTCTATAACCTTTTAAAAAAAATTTTCTAAAAACTTTTCACACATAAACTGAGTTTTGCTCCATTACAAACTTTTTTTAACGTAAAATAAAAAAGTTCCTTCTTTAATTTTATTGAATTTTTCATCAGCCTTTTTCTATGATGAGTTGCAAAAATAAAAGGCTTCGACAAAAATGGCAAACATTTTTACGTTGCACACAATAAAGTGTTTCTATGAATTAATTTTTTAATCTAACATGTGTGATTATTATCATAATTTATGAAATCCAGCTCCTTCTCAAAAAGTGCGACTCCACCGACTCGGATTCTCCAACTCTGTGCATCGAGCCATGCACAGGAATATTTTTTTTGACTTTTTGCAATAATATCTTTGGACGGAGATAAGATGAGTAAACAATTTAAACTTTTACGTTCAGAGGGAAAGACAAAAAATAGGCATTTGATGATAGATCACCCTCATCTACACTAAAGAACTAGAATGAGCAATATCTTTAGATAATCATTATTAGAGTGAGGAGTGTAAGAGAGAGATTCTTTTATATACTTTTTTTATAATTTTAAAAAATTGCTATTGAAATAGAAGTAAATCATTCATTCTTTCATTTCATCATCACTGAAATTAACTTCAGTGAGTGAGCAATATTTTTGCAGTGCTTATATACTGCACACAAAAAAGAAACACAACAGCAGACAAAGATGTTCGTATAAGGGTAGAGCTGTCAGATTTTTTGAATCGTCCAACCGGGACAAAAAGGGTTTTGAAACAATTTTATACTAAAAAGGACAATCAATCATATTTTGGAGTTAACTATATGTGATTATGAACGAAAAACTCGGATTCTTCTAAATCGCCCGAGATTTCGTTATTGATAAAAGATAAAACCCGAACAATCCCGACAAACCGAGAAATCTGGCAACCCTATATAAGGGTAACCCAATTTGGATGAAAAGAGTCTTGTGACTAATTTTTGAAATGTTCTTGTTAAAAAATTAAATGTTTTTGGCTAATCTTTTTACTCTATAAATAGCTAATTTCAAGGCCATTTAATCGGAAGATACGAGAAGACTTTTTCAGATTTCATCTATCAGGGTTGTATATAGTTTTTACTATGTGCAACAAAAGTTAACCCTCTAAATCCTTCAAAGATTGACCTAACGACTTCCAAAAGTTGACTTTATTTGCAAAAAAATTGACGTGAAAAATTATTCTAATTTTTTTTAGACAAACGCCTAAAATTCTATCTTTTAGACTTTTTAATCGCTGGAATTTATCCTTCCCTTCTCTCTTGCCTGTGGTAAAGAAGAGCATATTTATATGTGCGTAGATATACTTTTTCTTTTTTTATATGTTTATGATTTCCTTTTTATTTTTGTTTTTACATGTAGATTCTTATACCACATACATCATCTTCAAATTAGATATTTCTACATAAATCAAATGCATCTTTCATTGTAAGATTCCAAGATTACCTTTTTCAATTGTTTTATTTATGTGCCAAGATCGAAGACTCAATTTTTTTAATCTATATTAAAAATGTTTCAGTATTTAAGAGCAATTTCAAAATTAGTAAATACTTGCACTTTGTTTTCTAACTTGTTAAAATTTTTCAAAATCTAGATTACTTACAAAAAAATGGACTATTAAAAAAGTTGACTGAATAATAGAAAATTCATTTTTGTTGACCTAATAACTTGGGTTTCTTTTCCACAAATTCTATAAAATAAGACATTTTACGTGCTTTTTTCTTAAAAATCAAAAGTTGACTTTATTGACTTTTAGCTGCACTAGTTATTAGTATGGAAACACATGTTCCAAACACCACTCTTCATCTCTATAATAAAAATATATCTAAGTCCAACGCCTATATCTTTTTTCACTCTTGAATTGAATTTTTCATGTTTTTCAAGAAGATCCAAATCAGTTATAAAAAATGTAGTAATATATTTTTATTTCGATTCCACAGCCTTTTAGATGAATTATTATCGCTTTTCTTTTTGAATCAATTTTCATAGGATTTGGAACCGATTTTTATTTCTCGGCCTAAAAGTGTTAAGCGAATTAGCAGAAAGATTTATGTAAAACTGATCCTTTTTTTATTGGTGGATTCTTAAATTTTTTTCCAATCTCTCTCATTTTTTAAATTTATTTCCTTTCTTTTAAGACTTAATGACGGATGAGTCTAAGATATTTGGCTCGAAATCATCTACTCATCAAAACAGTGTTTTTAATATTAAGCCTGAATTGCTAAAACCTATAGGAGAAGTGTACCACAAAGAAAAGAAGCTAGTGAATTCGATTTTAGATTTGTTTCAAGATGTTCATATTTCTTCGAGTACGAATGCTCTAGCCTTGCACCCAACCTCTCCCCCCTTCTCATCCTCCCTATCTCATCCTTACTACACGGAGTCTACGATTTCAGTTAAGGAAAAAGTTTTATGGATCTCCCTTATAAATCCATTTGATGTGGACGCATCGATAAAGAAATTGGATGAGGAGGTTTCTTCCATTCCATACTTCATTGCAGCGCTGGGCTTTAGTCAAGGCCTTCAACTCTGGCTCATATTTCCCGATAATATTGGCTGTCAGTCTGCTACTCAAGTCTTCTCGCTCCGAAATATCGGCTTTGTTTCCATCTTTCGCTTCCTTTCAAATCCTAGTCCTCTTCAATCGTTTGGAGAAAGCACGCTTGATTCTTATGCAAATCAACGCCCTCTATTCCTCATCTTCTCTTCTCAGACGCACAGCAACAACAATTCCCAAGTTTTGTTCTTTCCCGTCAATTTTTACTCCCTTAAAACGGGGGATAAAGTGAACGAGTTAAAGTTTGCAAGCGTTGTGCTTGATGTGCAGTGCAATGCTCACTACATTGTTCTCTCCCTCGAAGATAAATTCTCCATTTTGGATGCTAAGAATTTGAAAAAGATCAGCAATATCATCACTCACAACACGCCCGCCAAGAGTAGCAGTCTTCCTAATTATGAAAATTCTGCGTCCTATTCCATTCTTGACAGTAGCACTCCTTTCAGAAGGAATCCCTTTTGCTTGGGCAAGCGATGGTTAGCTATTTCTCAAAATTCCACATCCAAGTGGAGTCACCCTTCCTTAGGTGGTTACAAAAATAGTGTGCAATCAACGTATACATCATCAGTTTTGAAAGCAGCTCAGTCCCTCACTCGGGTAAGATTTTGAGATCTCCAAATTTTTGTCGGCACCACATTCTTACTTTTACTTGCCGATACTGATGCGGATTCTAATACTAAAAAACTTAATATACTTTTTAAAAGTTTGCTTGAATTGCCTTATCGGAACAACTAAGAATAATATTGGAAAATTTAATTTCATAAAAAATATCTAAAAGCTTCGCCTTTTTCTATACATCATTTAAAATTATTTCAATAAATATAAACAAATATTTTTATGTATTTTATAAAGGACCAAATAATAATCTAAAAAATGGTTTTAATCTTCATAACATCCCTTTGTCAATAATAGTATACTATAGTGATATTATTTGGCATTCCACTTTGGAACAAAGTATGACCTAAATTTTCATTTTGTTGTTTAATTAGTTTTTAATATCCTCTAAATCTTAATTATCTTTAATCTTCTTTGTATTTTTAGACTTCGGTGTGAGACAACCCCGAAATTAATAGTTATTAATAAAAAAAAATTCCCTATACATTCGAGTTGTTTTCCAATTTTGAAATTTAATTTTCCTGATTATGGAAAAACCAAGTTCAATTTTCAATTTTATTATCCTATGTGTGCCAAATTATGTATCACTGAAAAATTGATATTAGAATTCTAAGTCTGGCAAATTGATTTTTCCATTGGTTAATTGCAATGAATCAATACTTTTGATGGTCCATACAATATGGTGGCGGATCCAGAAATTTCTTATAGGGGGGGGGGGGAGGGGGCCGAAATCTATTTAATTTTTTTGCAATTTTTCTAAGAGTCTTCAGAGAATACGACAGCTGTATTATGTCTTTTAGAATCACTAATTACCTATGTTTTCGTATTTTTAACATTATTTTGCCATGAATAAATTGCAAAAATTTATTTTTTATACATGTATGGGTATACATTAGTAAGGGTTATTTTCGAAGCCATTTCTCTTAGATACAAATAGCCTGAATCTTCGAACTTCATTGATTCCGAAAATATAGGAGTCATCCACTTTTTTAATTCTACTTTGAATCTTTTAGGATGTCTTTTTCCATTTTTTGATTGAGAACAAATACGCTTTTTTTAACTCCTGTTTTCAATGGTATCATCTTTTATACTCGAAACAGTTTTTTTGTTGTTTTGCAATCTTTTTTCGTTTAACTTTGAATAAATTTGTTTTAGAACTTTGAAATGATTTAATTTAGCAAGGTACATATTCTATCTATTTGTGAATATGAAAATGATGGATTAGCGATTTTTGAAACACTGCATAAAACGTTGAAATATATGTAGATTTTAAGACCTTATCTTTTAAGGGTAAATTTAGCATTTCTGAATTGCCTATGGTTACTTTCCTTCTCATTTCAGAACGAGTATAATGCCTCTCGCTACCAATGTCATAAAACATTGAAAGTAATTACTTATATAGTATTTTTATAATTTCATTTGTTAATATACTATAATAAACAGATTAGCATTTTTGTGTTCTTTAATTACTTCAAATATATAGCAGAGTTCATTGAAATTAACGAGAAGGAAGTTTTAAAGTTTTCAGAAACAGAAATTAAGAAAATGCAAATAGAATGCAAATGAATGAAGGATATTCTATTTAAGTGAATCCTGGTTTTATTAACACTCCCTAGCCGTGCATGTTTTAAATTTATTTTACTTTGAGAAAAGGATTTATCAATAACAAAATTTTAAAAAGAAAAAATTCAAAAGTTGGACAGATTGAACATAAAAGTAAAACGTGTTTTTTGAAACTATACTCTATAGTATATTTCGTAAAAAAAAGATAAGATAAAAATTAAAATGATAGGAAAAAATCATTTCAATCTTATAGAAATTTTTTTAAAGTTTTTAAAAACTATTTTAGAAAGAGTTAAATGTTTGAAAGTTAAATATTGTAGTTTAAAAAGCTTACTAAGCAATCCAGGACCTGTGTTACTGGGGGGGGGGGGAGATCAGAAGCAAATTTAGAGAATGATAGAAGACACAACGTCATTTCGTGCTTTTCTTTTTATTTTTTCTCTTTTACCAACACATGTCTTGAAATGACATTTCATTTCTTTTTTGATAAACGGTTTCAACTTAAAATTTAATCCAAGTCCTGTACTTTCCTGGCACAGTCAATCCCAGTATATTCTACAAATCATGCTATCTTCAGACAAATTTATTTATAAGTCTTTTTATTCATATAAAATATTTAGAATAATGATTTGTCATAGAAAATAGTTTATTTCTTTTTTAATGTATATTACATACAAGAGATGCTACTTGTTTAGTAATACTTGTAGTTCTAAGATAAGTTGTCACTATTCTCAAAAGCACAGGACTATTTATTTAGTTTAGGCCTTTTTTTTGGCAATTACATATGAATCTATTATTACTGTTTGGAACCCCTATATGAATCTATTATTACTGTTGCGATTTTTTTATTCTCATGGCAATTTAACTTTTTTTTATATCATTTTAGCACAACTATTCTTTATTGAGATTTTATCGAAACTTTTTTTTCGATTTTTATATTATTCCATAATCGTATGACTGTTAGAAATGAAAGGTATGCAATATATTAGATATGCGGAATATTGGAAAAAACTTTTTTTTTGACTAGCAATGTATGTTTTTGAAACTTGCAAGTCTTAAATCCCGGTTAAGCCAGTCAATTTCTAGTGTATTGAGCATATGCGGTAGAAGTACAAAGGACAGTTGCTGGGAAAACGTCGATGACGAGAGTAAGGTTTTGCAGTTAACATATATTCGGCGGCGTATTTGTAACCCTAACTTCGCTGATAGCGAATGTACGGCGTTAATGAATGAAGACAGTCACCATAATGATATTTATAACCCAGACAGGCAAGTGAGAAGTCACGCCTGAACTGTAGTTTATCAAACTCGAGAAAACTAATAGTGAAGACTAACATTTATGAGGATCGCTCTTCGTTGTAGAGCTTTCAAACAATTTGACAGTATTTTTCCTACACCGCACAGTAGAATTGATCTATATGGCAACGAATGTAACATTTATATAATTTCAGCAAAAGTTGTTCAGAATTTTGTCTAAGATTCGACTTTAGGAGACGCAGCACATATGGTCTTGTCGTACTTTGCGACAAATTTCCACGATTTGACGTTTTTGCTTCAGGTGATGAGTTAGTATCACGGCAAACTGTTAGGGCTCAGAACTGAATGGTATTTCCCATCCATAACGAGATTTTACAGTCTTGATGAATAGAAGACGGCTGTAATCTGGAAAATCTCTTGGCCACTTTATTGACGATTATATGCCATACCACAAGGTGTTGCCCAGTTCGAAGATACGCTTAAGGCTTTGTTCATAATTGCAGCAGATAGAGCTGAATGCTTGCTCTAGATCGAAATAATCGTACATTGGCTGGGAGACTTTCACTAAAATTTTGAATGATAACAAGGAGCCCGTTAATAAATAGTGTAGGTGCAAGCACAATACCTTGGGGCACCCCGGCTTAAACTGTAAAACGTCGGACCAATTCGGGTACTGATCTCTGTTATTCACTTAGTCACGTTTCCATGCAAAAAATCTCCCACGAATACTAAGAGATCGCAGGATATTACATATGGCCGCGTGTGGAACAGCCGTGAAGGCGCTAGATACTTCCAAAATGTAACAACAGTGTCTCTTTTCTTGTCAGCAGAAAGATATCAGCATAGCCAGTTTGCTACTTAATAAGTTATTTAGTCAGTTTCTTAGTGATCAGTAAATCTTGTTTTGGTTTTCGACGAAATCTCCTTATGTTGTCGCCGAAATTTTGTGCATCCTCTCAAAACTGTTTACTGTTTTTATGTTTGAACATGTGAAAACGATCCAGAAGTTGTAAGATAGCTCGGCTCTTTATTTTGCCATTATTTTTCAGGGTTTTTCCGATCTCACAAGTTCCTTTCTCAACTACTCAATTCGTGGCACATGTGGTAATCGGCCTTATCTCTCTCATCCGCACACATCCTCAACGTCCACTCCACTAAAGCAAGGCTACGTAACAATACTAGACCTCAAGGAATTGTCCTTCCTCTCCTTTGGACGCAATCAGTCGGGCAGTAGTGATTTAAATTTTGGCATTGATGATTGCATTCAGGCTGGCGTGAACAATCTTTTTTCTTCGTCCTCCATGTTTTTGGCCAATAACACCTCACTTCTTGTTGCTCATTTTAAAGCAACCGATGACGAAATTTGTTCTTACATTCTATTTGACCCTTCTCAGAGATTGCTCTTTGTTTCTGGTTCTTCTTGCCAAACTTTTAATATCTTCAGGTTCTATTTTCTATAATTCTTTTATTATCTCATTTGTAAACTGGTACTGTTCAAAAATACCATCTTTAAAAATCTAAAAATATTTTTTGAAAATCCGTAACTTTATCTGTGCATAATTAAGCATACTGTTTAACATTTTAACTGGAGTTTCTTTTTTTCCTCCGATTAATACTGGAGTGCTTGCTCACTATATGTTATATGTAATTATCGAATAACAAATTTTAATCGATTTAGTATCAGTCCTCATCCCTGCTATTCGCATAGATCCATCGCTTTCCACGTGTACACACTTTTGCGCGGAGAAACATCTGCAATAATAAACAGCGTCTCTTTTTCTCGTGATTCTAAGTTGGTGGCGGTTTCATCCAATCACGGAACCACCCATCTCTATCCACTCGTCTCCAATTTCCATTCACAAAACCTGAAAAAGACTCTAAAGTCCCAAAATATCATTTGCAATCCCATCACAGCCTTTAAAGATGGCAACTCTCAAACCGGTTTCCCAAAAGAGCAATATAACTCCTTTTACTCAAAGTCAACTCCAAATATTTTTGAAAGTATTTTTGTCTATTAAACTTTAGAGTAGTGTTCCTTGAGTCGCATAGTTCTTTAAATTGGGTTTTCAATGAATAGATAAGTACACTTCCTTTTTATATTTACAGTTCAGAGTATTAAAAAAATCATATTTTCATCATATAGATTTAACTACAATTATAAATTTCAAGATGTTTTTTTATAAAAACTGATGTTATTTTAATCAAAGCTTAAAAAATTATTTTAATTTTTTTCAAATTTTTAAGTTGAATCCGCTTGAATCCTTAATTTTATCATGGCAAGGTATCTTATTTTTAAAAGTTATGAAAAATACTATTTTTTCGGATTTATTTAAATTCACTTGAATCAAATCTTTTAATTTCTTTAAAATTCACCTTGAAAATGGTGCTATGACATTTCACATACGGATAGTTAGTTAAATAACATGAAGAATAATGACGTTTCGGTGAATGAATGAATGAATAATAAGCTAATAACAATTTAATAACTAACTGGCTAATTTTAATAACTAATTATGATAAACTAACCTTTTAAGATATAACAATATAATTGAAATGGATCATTTAAGCGCCTTTAACTAAAAAGTCAAGCCCCAATATACGTTTATTAAAAAAGTGAAACAACATAGAAAGTTATAATATGTAGTATGGATTGTGACTATACATTGAAAAAAATGTTTAAAAGTATGCTTTAACTAGTAGTTATGACAAAAACAAATGAATCTCTGATCACTGTAATTTGCGACACTTAGTCGCGTCACAATTCTCCACTACGAAACTTTGGGCTCAAAAAATACTAAATCAAATATAGGTTAGATTTAACCCATTTTACGGCGTAATTAAAAAAATATATAGTTAAAGCACTCAAGTAAAAACTAAAAATATGCTTTACTGCATACTTATTTGCTTCACAGGTCTTTTTTCAAAATGTTCCATTTTCGGAACATCGGTGGGTTGTGTACTAATTTTTCTTTTTTCAAGTTTTCCATTTGTACAATATACATATAGCGTATGAAAGATAGAAAAGTTAAAAGTTTGTTATTCTTTGTGATATAATCCAAAACACTTTTGATGGAGTCTTTAATTTTCTTTTGTTTAGATTCCAAAATATGTAGAACGCTTTTCCGTTGGAACGCTAAATGTGTTGAAGTATCATTTATATGAGAATGGAACTTCTAAGCTGCAACAATTGCTAAATTGAGAGCATTTATTGCTAATTGCCACCACCATTTTTTTCTTTTTATTTGAGGACGATATGAGGATAATAAGCGATCCAAAACATCTACCCCACCCATACCAATGTTGTACTTTTTGTTTGGACACTCAACTTTGATATAATTTTTGTTTTTCTGCAACATCTTTTTAATTGTGTCAGAGGTTCATGATTACAAAAATTAGAAGCTATAGTAACAGGAACGTTATCATTCCACTGCGCTATGTAGACTTTACGATCGAACGTGTAATCAAAATTACCGATAAAATTAAGACTTGAGAGGACATTTATTTGTGCGATTGTCATTTATGGTTTCTGACCATTTTATACCTTCATAAGACAGTGTGTCAAAGAGTTAATGAGAAGAAAAAAATTATCAAAGTAAACTTCGTGAGAGTATTTGTTTGTGATCAAATCTGTAAATTCTCTTACAATTCTGAAACTCAAAGGAGTAGGTAAAAATCAGCAAAAAATTTTCGCAACAGCGATAATCAAATTTCATCCGTAAACGTCGATATCAGTGTGCACTTTTATTGACTTGTGGAGCATCGTCTAAAAATTTACGCTGGTTGAATTAAAATTGAAATAAGTGCTAACATCAGGTTCAGCTTCTTTTATACGAAAACCGGGTTGGCGTTGTACTTATCTAGGTACTCTAAAAAGTAAGACATGATCTTAAAATAATATATATATTTTCCCACGTTGGCTTTAATAAAGAGGGTTTTTGTCGTTGATCATCTAAAAAGCTTAGCTGAAACTCTACATTATACGCTTTAATTTTTCGTTCCAAAACATAATTTTTTTCCACCACGTTTAGCAACGAGGTTCTTTTTTGAGTTAGAGATTACATTTGACCAAATCCATTTTTGGGTATTTGCTACTAACACCACTGTTCTAATTCAAGTATTTAAAAAAAAAATTTCAACTGTATAAGTTTGTACCTTCAAATATTTTTGTATCTTTCTGCTAACTGATAAAGTTTTTTTAGTAGGTAAATAATAGTTTCAGTATATTTTCATTATACAAATTAGTATTTGTGTATAATGCGTCTCTAAAAAAGACATTAAACTTCTCAATTCTTTGAGGACCAGAATCTTGAAGAATCATCGTATGCTTTCTTTTTCAATAAAATTTTTTATATTAAACCCATTTAAGACCAAGCAAAGCAGACGATATCTAAAAAAAACGCAGACGATTTATATTCAAAGTCATTGAAAAAAGCAGACGAAGATGAAATTACTTATGTTGCATAGGAACATTGGTCGTAAATGGGTTAAAACAGACGATTTTCATTTTTCGGCACACTCGCAAAGTCTTCAAAGGTCGCATGATACGCAAGTATATATGGTACAAAAAATATTGAAAATTTTTAGTTTTATAGTTGTTGACGAAATCTCGTTTTGACTGTTGCCAAAATCTCGTTTTTTGAAGAAATTTTCTGGTTTTTTTGTGTTCTAAAGTTTATTGTAAATGACCAATTTCTGACAACACATAGAATGATTTATAATAAATATTCAAATTTTGATCTACTATAAATCCAAGAAATTTTAAAATAAATTCCAAAAATCCGCCACAGATTCAGATAAAAATATCCTTTTTAAATTTAAAAAAAGTTATCTAATATTATTTAATTAATATCCTTATTTCAAAAATACTTTTACTCTAAGAATAAACCTGCAAGCTTTTATTCCTTTTGATGCGTTTTTGCTCAAATAATATAAAATAGTTTTTAATCAATAAAGTGTTGAACCGCCAGTTGTCGCAGGGAGGATTAGATCACTACTTGTGTCTGTTCCTTCGTACTATGTCGTGTAAATTCTTGGAGTTTAAGTCTTTGAGAATGGATGTTAAGTGGTTGCGTGTTTTGGAGGCATAGGTTTAGTGTATTATTTTCCTCCTCTCCTTCTATTGTAATAGGCGCTTTCTTTATATCCACTGAACAACCTTCTGGAGAGTGAGTGTCTTCAGTACTGTATTCTTTTTTGTACTATAGTTTATACTCCTTTTTTGTATATGCAAGGACTTTGTTTTTATAATGTTGTTATAAATCAAGAATAAATACGGCATAGTAAGTAGAAAAGCGAATTTTTTTTGAAATAAAAAAGCCTTTAATTTGAACCATAGATCAATCTTGACTCACTCAGCAGTTAAAGTTGAAAGATGAGATTGTGCGTGCATAATCCAATCTCCTTTGAGATATATCAATTTTTTACGCTTTCTAAAAAACTAACATTTTTACGCGAAACCCATGCTCTGAAATTAACTTTGCATGGGTTCGTAAACATTCAAGTTAGATATGGGTTTGCGAATCTGTGGCCACATATCCAAAATGAGTCCCAAAAATAATTGTACTTTTTATATTTAACGAGGCTTTGAAATGCGATTGGCGCGTAATAAAATAAATCATCTTGAAACAAACTTGTTATAATTATACTTGGTTTACTATTATCATGTCATAGCACTGATCGTAATACATGTGTTGCGATGTCTCTGATTCATCGAAATATTTAAGTATTTTACCCATGCAAAATTGAAAGGCAAATATTTAAGACAAGCTTTGTTTTTCATTCTGAGATTTTTTCATGTGCCCGAAATAAACGTATCCAAATATGGGCCAAAAAGGCCTAGACAATCTTGATTCGAATTTTTTGATATAGTTTTACTCTGTCAGACAATGTAATCTTTGTAATGATTTTTTCATTAAGTAAATTCAGTTAAAACCTTGCATATCCGAATTTTCGCGTATCTCAACAATCGAGAGTCCGCGAAACAAATTCTCACATAACCTAACTAGTAAACGTTTTCTTTTTTGTCAACCTTTGTTGTAATTTCCCTTAGATCTCGAACAAAACAAGTCTTTTTTAAGTCTGCTCCTCGCTAATAGAAAACAAAGCGGAGCTTTTAATCAGACTCTTGGCATCTTCCTAGCCATAACAACATTAGGTTTTTTCACGCGCGCGTATAATTGCGTACCTGAACAAATAACTTGTCGCTGGGCTTGTTTAGATACGCGAGGGTGCACAGCATGTAAGTTTTTAAATCCTTTATGGAAGCTATGAATCTGCATGCTGAATTTTTTATAATACGGTAATGGAATCAAAGCTGTCGTAGGAAGAATATGAAATCATGAGAGTTGGTTTGTATAGCACTGATATAATTTGCTGCCAGTAAAATCAGAATAAGCCTTATATTTTTATTGAACCAACTTTTAGGCTTAACGATAATAAAATCAACTGATCTGATCTTTAAAAGTCATATGTACACCAATTCCGTCTTATTTTGGAAGAAGATTTATTTCCTATAAAAAAATATTTATATAATATACAAAAATGATTTTGATATAAGACTCTTTTCATAATCACTGTAAAAGTAGTTAGAACCAAAATTACAAGGATATTCACAAGGCCAAAAGCTGCTGGAATGCAAATGCTATATGCAAGCTTGTGAAATTTATTATCCGCAAAAGTAATTTGTATGGAATTCTTGTTTCCATGTAAATAATAATTTACCTATAAGTAATTTAAACAAGATGATGTCACGTTTATTTAAAAAAAAGGACCTTTTTTAAGTGTAACTTACTAGACTTTTTTGCATCCTATTAAATTTTTGATTTACTTCATTAATTCCAATGGAATCAATACCATACTTGTCAACCACATATAAAAAGGCTATAGAAATATTTTCTGTGATGTGATCTCTCGATAAAAGAACCTTCAGACTATATTTAGCAGAATTCATCTTTTAAATTTATTTGAGTTTTATCAGATAAAAAAATATAAAACAAAAATATCAAAGTCAATTAGGTAAATCAAATGATGAGGTATTTAGTCTTCAGTTTAAATCAGAGATAAGAAAATCGCCATTTTGAAATTTCAATATAAAAATTAAGAAAGTATGCGCTATAATTTTGTGAGATAGATTTCGCAAATTTCTTAACTTCCTTAGGTTTTGCTTTGAAATTTCAAATTAATTGTGTTGCTTGGCTTTTATTGCAATAAGCGTTAAATATTCGATATTAAACTAGAAAATAACCTAATATTTTTTTTATTTCTAATATCCTGAAAAAATATGTCTTTATTCTGCTTGGGAACTACTGTTTTAGATCAAAGCGGTTATATGAAGTCAGTGTATTATTGTATTTAGAATATAGACGTTGTTCCTATATTTATTTGCCTTTTTTCACTTATAACGAAGCATGTTCACTAATTTGCATGAAATAAAGTGATCTCATTTCTAGCATCTTTGTCCTGCCAACTTAATATTTGTGAAGAGCTACAATATTTGGTTTACTTAATGCATTTAATAATATGCATTAAATATGATATAGATCTTGAAAAGCTTCTAGAAATAGATATTAAAACGCTATCTTTAATACTCGAATATCCTTATATATATATATATATATATATCATTTTTTCATTTTAAAATCTTTTAAGGAAAAAGTTCACACGTATTACTGTAATAAATCGAAAAAAATGTCCATTATAAAATCAAGTAATGGAAGATGTAGCTTAAAAAATTTAATCAATTTTTGCTTGAACTCTTAGATAAAATTATATATGAAATGACTGATCTTTTGTTTTTGATGCACAATTCATAAATGAAATTTAATAAATCTAACGTAATTTTTTTGTGTATTAATCTTTGAATGTGTTTTCTTTTATCGAGTAATCTCTTAAAGAAATTAGCGTAATCACGCTTTTTTGAAGTTTGTTGTTCTGGAATGCATAGCACAACGGATGCTTAAATCTCACCAGCTCTTGCTTAAATTTGAAATCTATCTTCATTCTTCCTATTAATGAAATTAAAAGTAATAAAAAGATGATTCTTTTATATAATTAACACTTTTATCAAGTCGCTAGGACAGGGGTGGCCTACCCTTTATAGATTTTTTCTGATATATGCCACTTTTTTAAACTCAATTTTAAATCCCAAAATTATCATAGATGATGTTATAAAAAATGAAGGAATAAAAATTTCCGCCCACTATTCTCATCAAGAAATCAAGCTTTTTCAAAAAAGTGTGCCACCATTCGCAGGTCTTTTATTGTTCATTGAAATGTCTTTTGATTATTATTATTTATATAGAACTGTCGAAAACTGTTTTTACTGGCGTTAGGTTTTCTCTGTGTCAAAGATCTCAAAAAAGAATTGAGTAATTTTTAGCATAGCAAGTGATGAATGCGCCCTTTCAAATTATGCAAAATTCTTCATAAAAAGCTTTCACTGCAATAGTGATAACACTAAACGAAAAATGATTATAATAGCAGGGTCTTTTTCAGTGATTTTAGTACGGAATTTTTGTGCATACAAATTTGGATAAAAATGAAGGGCTGATTGCATTATAAGTTGCTTCTACCGTATAATTGATTGATTCTCTTACTGCTGTACCAAGGATCTCCTCACCTTGCTCAATCAGTGTTCAGGAAATGTGGGAATTTTCCTCAAACGATCCATCCAATATCCCAGATCAAGTATCCCTTTTTGTCTCGCTTCGATCCCAAGTCCTCTTCTTCCGCTCCTTCTCAAGGCTTTTCCTCGGATCCAAAGTTCCACCACGTTTCTCAACTGCAGCACCTAAACCCGAACTCCGCCTTTCACTCCTCTTTCCCCAACTGCTCCCCTCTCAACAGTCTTCCTTCACCAAACCCAAACTCTTCCTTCTCCCTTCCTATCCCTCTATTGAACAGTTACAAAACAAATGTGTTGGTCGCGTGTATATTCGCATCTTCTGCTCATCGAAATATCAGGTATTTTTCTAAATATACTTGAACTTGTATCACCCCGACCTTGAGAAACTTAACTCTTGTATGGACCGAGATATGCACTTTTCTCCAATGCATGACATCACAGATCACACACCATACTTTTATCACCAAAAAATGCAACTTCATTTTTCCTTTATACTTGACCTTGCCAAATCTTCATTAATGACGGAGCAAGGTTTTTGTGATTCAATGTAAATTTTGATCCATTTTTTGGTTTTAATTAATTAAAAATTTATGCTTTTATTACAAAATTGGAAAGAAAGTAATTTTGAGGTACTTTCAAGATTCAAAGCTTTAAACTTCAGAAAAATGTTTTCTAACAAGTGTTGGTATAATGATGTATTTTTAAAATCATTCTACAAATCTATCAAATTTTTAAAGTAATTTTTTATATTTTTAATTATAATTTTTTGTAGTTTTTGTCTTTTCATCATTCTGTGTCTTTGTATCTGAGTGTCTACGATCGAGTCACATGAGATTATTGAGCCATATGCTAACAGTCTATTCGCGTGTTTTTCATTTCGATGAAATAAGTCTTGCGCATTCAGTGGTACATCGAGGCGCTACAGGACCAATCTCAAGTGTGCGGGAATAACAACGATGCTCTGTGTCTTGTATCTTTTATTTGATCTTCATTTCATCCGAGAGATGGCTGTGAAAAGAATTCTACACGGTTAAGCTTCTTTTGTGGCTTGAGGTCTATCTCATAGTGTACATATAGATCGCTCCACTTCCAGATCCTAAAATTTTGAACATACTTAATTCGTCTATTTATGTTTCATTTTATTTTATTTAGATCATCTTCTTCACTAAAAGGAAGTCAGCCAACCTTTTCTTCCCTGCCTTCCTTCACTTACAACAATTCAGAGTATCAAGCGTTACCCGTGGATTCTCTGTACATTCTAACTGAAGATGGTTGTCTCACAGAACATCAATTAGTTTTTCGGCTTTCACCACAAGCCACTCCAACCGCCAATAGCAATGAAAAAGTTTCTAACTATTTCCCTTACGTCAGAACTAAAAATGTTACTAGTCAAGCTACCCTCAACTTTCCAACTTCCCTTTACAACAAATTCGTCAATAACTTTTCTTCAATGCATTCCAGTGAGTAGCCCGGCTTTTTATATCGCACTTAACACTACTAACAACAAGCAAGGCATTTTTAAGTTTATTTTTCAATCTCTTGGTTTACTCAGCAGCATATGAAAGTTTCGAAGTTCAGCGCAAATTTATTTTAGTGGGAGTGTTCTTTCAAGCATGCTTTACTGCGGCGAGACCGATATTCCCTCTAATTTTTTGAACATCCGGAGGGAAAGTTGTTTTCGCTTTACTAAAAGTATTCTATATTTTTCGATCGATCTTTTCCTATCATTAATGTGGAATTTTTTGTATAGACTTTCAAAAAGTGAAATAAGTCGAGTATGGTAAAATTTTATTTGCAAAATGAGAAATTTTAGGTTAGAACAAGTTCTTCACTTCCTTCAGATGATGAGATACCATCTTCAAACAACTGTTTAACTTTGCATTTACCAGCACCTGTCTTTCAGTAATAGTATAGTTGTTTTGAGTTGCAGTCTACCTCGTTTTATTCTTCTTGAGGAGTCGCATTGCTCAATCCTCTTCTTTTTTTTTAAATCCTTTGTGAGGATGAGGAAATTTGTAATCTCCATGGTAGCAGGAGACTGTCGTATGGTCTCCTTGAAATCCAGATGATGGTGATTAAATAATTCAAGAGCCATTCTAATAGATGACAGTCTTGATCCAACTAATGCTAGTATAGTAGAAACAGCCAAATGAACCTTGCATTTATATCTAATTTTTACCATGATTTTGCTTTTGGTAGACTACAGAACTGATTTAGTTTAAAAAAGAAGTAAACATAGATATGTAATTGTCTAAAATACATACATAGTTTTGATCCAACTAATGCTAGTATACTAGAAACAGCCAAATGAACTTTGCATTTCCTTCATATTGTATTATGAAAAATAAAATGACTTCCATAAAAATTGGCATGCAGTATTTTTTTGGGGAAAGGAACATTTTGAAATGTTATGAACATGACAATTAAAAACATGAAAAATCTTTTTCCCTGATCCAGATAGACAATTTTCTATCTCAAAATTTTAATTATTTATTCAAATATAATTTGAATTCAAAACAAACATAATTCTATTTAATTAGCTATTATTTAAAAAGAACCGTATACCTGTTTCTTCTAAGATTTTTACAGATTTTCTTTAAAGTTTTTTCAATGCTCAATTATATGATAGTAAAAAATGCGAGGAATGGAAAAACAGAACAATGTCAAAAAATATTTTTACGATAAAAAGAAAGAATATATCAAAAATATAACGAACAAGAATATTCTCCGATAGAATAAAACTTTTTCTTCTTCTTTTTCATCATGACCGATATCGATCTTTGGTAACTCTTTTTAGCTTTTAAATTTTTTTTTATAAAATTTTTCCAGCTTTTTTCATCTGTCAATTTGAAAATTTCTAGCTTTTTTTTGCTTAACTAAATTATAAAACTTTTTCAATTAACTAAATTAAACGCAAAATTTATTATATAGAAAGTAAGTAAAAAAGAGTGCAGATGATTTGAAAATCATATATATCGCCATAAAGAGAATAAAGCCAATGTGTTCTGTTCCAGAAGGCGCATTTTCATTGCTAATATCTTTTACATCGAGAATAAGAAATAAATTTCGTGATCAAATTCTTTTAGCTTTGGTATTTATTAATCCTTTTCAAACATGAATTTTAAATTTAATATATCTTATATTTTATTTTTATTTTAAAAAAATTCTCAAATTACTCCAAAATCTTGGTTGATTTAAAAAATTTACCGTGGAGTCGACTCTTTAGGCAAAATCGACAACTGATTCTTTACCAGTTAGACTTATTTCTGACATTTGTTAATAAAAAAGGGGGAAAAATACTTATGTTTGTAATATTTTCTATAGAAGAAAGTAAATATCATTTTTTATTTTTATATAATTTCTCTTGTATTTGGTTTCCTTCTTAACACAAAAACTAAATGCTGAGACATTATTACAATTTGTTTTTTAAAGTTGATTTTAGGTATAAAACTTTAATTTTTCATTAAAAAATTAAGCAGTATATGTATTGCTTATATAAGTAAATTTACGTTGAATGTTTTTATCGAGAAATCAGAAATAGGATCTATGACTAAAGCCGGGCTGAGGTCCTAAAATACACCTGATTTCAATGATAAAAGTATAAGTTCGAAGGTCAATGTGTGTGTATATTTATTTATTTTTATGTTTAGCTGCAACCTGTGTTCCTTGCCTGAAATGGGAGTTGTATCGAACGATAACGATGCCTGAATTAGCGCCTCCTTTTCCAGACTTCGCCAATTCCTCCTTCATTTCCCTCTTTTTGTCGAGATACTTTAAATCATATCATGGCGACAACATTAAAGATCAGGCTCTTTCCATGAACCGCTCAAGAGATTATGAAAATTCCATTTCCTCTTTTTCAATCAAAAAAACATCACAATCCTTTTCAAGTAGTAAAGACAGAAAGCACAATAAATGTATGACACTTTTTTCTTCAAATTCCGTTGTTCTTAACCTTTTCAAGTTTTAAACTCTTTTTAACAACCCAATTCTACGTCATCTTTCACATTTAATCGGTTTATATCTTTTGTTTTTTTAGTAACAAATGCTGAAAATGTTAATTCACAAAGATAAGTAGCTAACTTAGATAGATAAAAAGATAACTTAAAATTTAGTTTCATAGTTCCGATTCACTCTCTAATATTTTGATTTCTATATCATACGACAATCGTGCGTAAAATATGAGATGACTTCTTAGTGCCCCATGGGACACCGGTGTTCCATAAAATAAAAATAAGCTGCCTTAAATTCTAAATATACATAATTAAATTGATATATAATTTTAAAGTATAATAGGCTACGTTAGAGATATATCATATCGGATATCCGCAAAATTTTTTAAATCCGCTTTACATCTTGAATCGCGGATTTTTTTCATGTTAACACCCGTAATTTAAAATTAATTTTTATAAATATCTATTGAAACTTTTCGTATTAATTTACAAGATTTGTTATGTCTTTAAATTACTATCTTTGATCATACGAAATTCGAGAGAAAGCGAGCCGCTCTTTATCGGCTGTCAAATCTAATATCCGCGGATGTAAAAAATTCATTATAATAATAAATGCATATCATACTGTAGTAGTGTATGCTTTTTTGTTTATTAGCTTGGTCAAGTTATATCGAAACAAAAGTATATGCCGGACCACACCGAAAACTTTGGATGGGTCCTCAATTCATCTTCAAAACATTTCAGTGTCGCACGAACACGATGATCATTACGCCAGATTCATCCGCCCTCATTTCCTCAGCATCCTTTCTCCCAACAAATGTTGAGCACGCCTCGATGAATCTCGTTGACATCACCACGAGCCCCAGCGAAAGCAGCTTCACGAGCACTCATGACGGTAGCGATGTGCTAGATGTTAAAACCTCTCTTGGCAACTCCACATCAGCCACAGGTAGTAATGATTTCAGACTGAGCCCTATGCCGTTCTTTTTGATAGTATGCATTTATGTATGTAATTCAAAATTGTGATTTTGAATAGCAATCAAAATCAGTGTAGAATGGTTCAGTGATATATAGCTCATTAGAGGTGCTATAACAGACATTTTGGCAGATGTCTTAAGACTTTGAGAAGTAGTGTGATACACCAGTGTCTCAAGAAACTAAAATCCTCAACTTTAGATATAAAATTTCATTGAAAAAGAAAACAGGTGAATAGTCTTCAAAATTTTGCTCCATAAACGTTCAAAAGATCAAACTTTTGTCTGGATCTAGTAGTACTAGTTAAATTCTTGGTGATGACATTCCGATTTTTTATGTTCTAAGAGTTTTCTTCCTTGAAGTGATATTGATTATGAAAAATATCTTTGTATGGTGTAAAATTTTTTCAAAATTTGCTTATTATTTAAAAGAAACATGAAATTTTCTTAGATATGATTTACTTTTATTGGTCCCTAATGAGTTATAAACACCGTTAATAAATCAGAAAAACTTTCTGGATTTAGGAGCAAAATCTATTCAAGAAACACAAATAGAATTATAAATAGGCAATTCAGAATTTTAAAAAATAAATTTGAACTGAAAATAGTATAAATTTTTTTGAAAAATTGTTTACCTTCAATGCATTTCAACTATCTAATCCATAAGACTTTGATTTACATTTTTAAATGAAGTTATTTTTCACCTTATTCTTGTATACTCATTGAAATTGAATACGCATTTTCGAAGATTAAAAATAAGGCCAACAACTTTTTAAGCAAAAGGGATGTAAAAAAATCATATAGCTCGAATTATTGAGCTATCAATAAAAAATACTTAGCACTGTCAAAATTATTTTAGTCACGCAGCAAGGAATATACAAAAAGGATAATTGGCTAAATAGAATTTGCTTAAATAATTTTTTTGTTAATAAATTTGTTTTTAATTTTGTTCTTTAAAATAATTTGCTTTGCATGATTGATTGCTTTTTCGAATTCCAAAAGGGTGTAAAACGGAATTGCAGAAGGTGCGATGGAACTGAAAATGGTATATTTGCTGTTGATCGCGCTCTTGAATTTCAGTTCAAGCTATGCCAATATATATAAACATTTGTTATTCGGTTATTGTGATGCTTTCTTTATTTTTCAACGTTAGACAACAATAGCACACTCTATTCAACGCCAGCCGTCATGGAATCCTCAATATTTGAAACTCCTGGCAACTGCTGCCTCGAAGATGAGAAGGACGGAACGGTTTCTTTTCAGGTGGGCAGTCTGGAATCAACGCATAGCCTAGACCTGATCAAGCAATCCTTGCACGACGCTATGCACGACGATCTTCCCGTCTCCTCCCTTTCCCGTGTTAGCAGCGACACTTCCGAAAAGTGTTCATCCTCATCTCACCAAGCCGTCTTCATCACCAAGAAGGCATCTGCGAACTTCAGTCCATCCAGTGCCAGTAATATATTGAAGAAGTAATGCCGCTATCCTTTTCTAACTTCATGATGTTTGTCAAATCAAAGTTGATCACGACACTTACCCTGCCCCATGACCTGAGAGGATGATTACCCCTTCTACAACAATCAACCTGCTATAAAGTCAGGCAACCTTGTTAATTAGTTTATTTGCTAGATCGTTAGTAAGACTTGTAGTTAGTTATTTAGTTATAAGTAGTTAGAGTTAGTTAATATACTTCGTCGGTTAAGTGTTTCAGAGATAGTGGTCTTCAGGGGTAATTACACATGAGGGTGGAAAGTAATCGTCATAGACAAAAATATATCCGTGGAGACCTTTCCTAAATAACAAATCATATTTTTAGGCGAGAAAATCATTTTTCTTTTCGATTCATAAAATAAAAATCAAGTTAAATTTTCAAGTTAAATAAAAATGAGGGACCCATTCTTAAAATTATTGGGCCGGGGAAACTTTTTTTTTTTAATTTTAAAATTTATTCTAAAAGAATTTGTGTTTGAAACTCAACCGTAAAACAAGTAAAGTAAATGGAAGGTCTACTCACAAAACAAACAAGTCTTTTAATGATATAAAAAGATATGAGAAGGTGTTTGAGATTTTATGGCTTATGTTGTTTATGTGAAAAAGGCGTGATTAAATAACACATACTGAAAATCGAGGAGGCACCAACTCATGAGTTTTGAGCGATCCTTGCTGTAAATATTACAAGAGAAAGGAAAAGGACTGAAGTGCCAAAAAGTGACTTGTTATCGCATGTAATCAAAATCTGGAATAAAAAAAGTCTTTTAAAAATTTGTTGTGCTTTTTTTGCGCATCTGATCTCAGAGGAACCAGGTCACATTGAGTAATTTGATTGAAACTACTTTAACACTTTCAATTCCACCGCAACCTTTAAATGTCGCACATGGTTTCCTGGTTTTAAGGCATTTTATTTTACATTACTTAATATCGTGTGCTTTTTTAAAAAATCATCTGCGTCATTTAGAAGTAACGGTTGGATCAAATCCGTTAAAATTCTTTTGGCCTTTTTTCAGTCATTAAGCGTAAACACCCGCGCTCTAAATTTATACTTATTCGCTAGACAAGTGCCGTGTATCTATTTGGAAATTATCTTTGGAATGAATTAAATTTAAGTTTTTTTTGCATTCTATAAAATCTTATTTTTTTATTTAAGGGCATCTTCGAAAGAAATATATTTGACAGTTGATGCATCAGTTACACCTATCACCACTAATAAGTTTGACAAGTAGTGGAAAGGTGAAGTATTAAAGAAGAGGAAATCATCAAAATGATATATAATAATATATATATACGTATGCTTAACAATTACCATCTTTAACTTTAAACTAGTATAATACCCGATAGTTTTTCTCCTTCCTAATATATTTCTCACTTCATACCTTGTGAAGTGCTATATCTCCTCTATATCTTGTACATGTGTGATTGAAAAGTTTATATTTGTACGTATCGACAGATTTCACCATTTTTAAAAGTAAGTATACTATACCTCTGCGTATACTGCTTCTTCACACCTTTTTTAGGTATTGTTTAAAACATCCCAAAATTTTAATGTGTTTTAAATTATCTCAAATAAAGCTATTTCTATTTCACGTAGATTTTTTAGAGTCATTTCATCCTAGAAAAAGGGAACTAAAATTAGTAATTTCACATAAAACTGCCTCAAATGAAGAAATCGCCTGTGTCAAGGTGATGGTGGGATTAAATGGGTTAAAGTAGTTTTAATCAAATGGCTTAATGTGGCCTGCTTTTTCTGGGATCAAATTAGCTAAGGCACGATATATCATACTTTTAAATCTCAAAGAAAGTTTGATCTGCAGGTCACTCATCAAAACATTTGTATGATGTCAATTGAATTATTATTTAATATGCGAATTATGTCTACATTATATTCTGACTGACGTTCTTTTGAATTACACTCATACACTAACACCTCTACATTTATCATCAGACCCATCTAAAGTAGAGAGTTTGTTAGAAAAGTGGCGGCAACATTTAAGACAAACATAATTTTCTCTCAAAGACGCTCCTATCTCAAGTAAATTTCAGCTTTAAGTGCAAGATTACACGTGGTGGCAGCAATACCATATGTTGGCTGACATGAAAGTTGACTGGTACAACACTTATTCATCGTTACGGCTGGGCAGAGTGCTACAAAATTTCCACACACAGACCTTGTGTCCACTTTGAAGCTAGGTTCGATCTCTCACTTGATCACTAGCCGATAGATTTTGCTTATGAGGTAGCAAGGTATGGTGTATAGGATTTCTCTGCATTGGTAACTTTGTGTCATTGTTGATTTTAAGGTGTTTACAAAAAATAGGGTAGAAGGATGTTATATCCGAAGTGGCACGAAGTTATAACGAAAGAGCACTATATAATTAACGAATCTATTTTTAGTGTCACATTTTAGGCAACAAAGGAAAACATTACAACAATTTTAAATTATATTTACAAGTATGTTTTTCGTCTTTAAGAAATTGCCATATCATAAAAATAATTTCATGCGAAAACATCTAAATCCCCTTACTCGATTGAAATTGCAAAATAGAAACTTGGTTTAAAAATAATGCAAAAAATAAATGTGTTTTGTAGAAAATACTTCAGGCAAACATTTCTCATACTTTAAAGGGATTCTATTTATACATAATTCCATCTAGTGTGTTAGTTATTGATTAACAAAATTAGGATAACTTTCACTAACTAAAATATCTCTCATCCTGACAACAATTCACTTCAAAATTTACTTGCTGTAAAACAATAGATTTTATTGACATCTAAACTAGTTATTTGGTTATTGTGGCTAATTGTCTCAGAAAATATCCAAAAAAACTCTTTAAAAATGGTTGTCATTAAATAATAAAAGTAAGGAACTAAGTGTAACAAATGAAATTAAATAGTGGCGTGTTTACAAAATTAGACTACATTTATTTCTCGAATAGCAAGGTACACACAAGGGGATATTTAAGTAGGGCTTCGAACTCAATAGAGTTCTAGGGAGCAAAATTTGTAGGTAGTGTTGGTGAAGACATCGACAACAGAAGTACTTCCCGTGGTAACGATGAAAACTTCACTCGCACTGCTGCTTTGCGCAAAACTGTTGAACAGAGCAGTCGTGCTCGCGTCACCGTCATCTTCATTTTGATTGAAAACGTTGATCGAGAAGGAGGAGTCGAAGGAGAGCGGAATTTTCACTCTCAAACTCGTATCCACATTCCACTGGTACAGGTGGGAAGGTGAGGGCGTTGTTGGATTTGAAGAAGCAGATATGAGTTCTCTATTGACAACGTGTACCGCACTTGGAAAAGAAACCTGCGACACATTTTCGTCAGAACTAGCTTGATCTTCTTCGTAGACTGAGAGTAGAGAGCGAGTCGGCAAATGCCATGTGGAGAGTTTTCCTGCGCCAGCAATCGCTAAAACATCCTCCTCACACACAAAGGACAGTGATGAAATGGATCGAGAATGTTTGTCACGAAGCACGTCGTTCTGAAATGTTTGGAAAGGGCTCACATGGTAGGTGTACGTATCAGTGTGTTCTCTAACATCCCAGCAGTATACATAGCCATCTTCATCCCCACAAAGTATCTCATTTTTGGAGGTTGCTTTAAAAGCGAGGCAAGTGATGAAATTAGAGCCTCCTTGCAGGAAAAAGAGGAGTTGCTTAGTGTCCACGTTCCAGCAATACACCACGTTATTTCCGCAGCCTGCATATAAGTGACAAGCACAGCACGTGGCTGGGCAAATCGCCACACAGTTTATCTCCACTCTTGACAAATGTGCAACTTCGTATTCTTTGTCCCTGGGCAGAGACAACTTGAAATACTTTTCAGCATCTTCTTTAACGATGTTGGAATGCTCATCGGTGAGGGAGTTTACACAGTCCCAGGAAATAGCATGGATGTTGTCAACACTGGAGGCAAACAAAAACTTTGATGTGGAGCAAAGGGAGTAGATAGGATCTTGACAGACTCCTAAAATCCTTTCCTTCGACCGACTCTTCAGCCTCTTGATTTCATCGAGGTGGAAGATACACAAATCGCCGAAGTTGGTGCAGAAAACAATCGCGCTTTTGCAAGGAGACACACAAGAGTCAAAGATGTAGGCGTATAATTTTTTCAAAAAGCTTTTCATTTTCAAAGTCTAAAATTTTTTTATAACAAAAAGATTTCAATCAAAAAAATAACATAGGCTTCACTTCTTTCAAAAGTTTCAAAATCACGACTCCGTTAAACAAAAGTATTCGTTAGATTTTGAATACCGGATCTGGATAACAATTAAAGATGTATTCACACATTCGACCGAATATCGTAGATGGATACATATTTGCTGTGTCCTAATTTTTAAAAGTTTGGTCACATTTTTAGTGGATTTTACATTTTAATAATAAAAGGGAGTTTTTGCTTATTTTCAGGGTTCACTTTGTTGCGATTTGATGTATAAATTCTACTTGGTGAACTAAAAAGCCTTTCTGATGTTTACAACTTCTTGGTGGACTTAACTTTTCTATCGGCAAGCTTTTAAGCCTCGGAACATTGTTTGCGTTCATTTTCCAACATCGCAGAGGATTCTCACCTCTTGGGAACAGGATTTCTTCCAAATAACATTCTAACTTTTTGTATTTTCATTGGATCCTTTGCTGAAAGTTTTAGTGCAAAACATATGCTTTTTTGTGTTGAGTAATTTCAAAAAAGAAGAATGGTTTGTCTTGGAAACCACTCCAAAATATTCCCATAAATCTCAAAAGATTTATTTTTTTATAGGCGAATTTTGATTTTGTTGAGAATTTCTTTTTCAAGTTTTTATAACCATATCCACTTACAGATAGATAGATTTAATCATATTATACACATGTGCTTAGCTTTATATGATAGAGTCAACATCACTGTCTGTAGACACCAGTAACCAAGGCTGGGGAGTAGAGATAATTTTATGATTACTTCTACTCTTATTCCGGGGCAAAAGTTTTTTTCAATAGTACTCCTAAGCTAAAATATCGTGGCAATTGTCCTGTAAAAGTGTACGACCCTAGCAAGCCAGGAAAATGGAATCAAGTTTTATGACCTAAACGATGCAAACAGTTTTTATGTTCTTTCTCCTCAAATATATTACTCTTCGCATCCGACTGAAGGTTACTTTAGTGGAGAGACTATTGTCAAAAGGTTATGTGAAAACGTCAAACTCCCAAAGGGTGTTGGTATTGTAGTGAATAGATTTTTCATTTCATGACTTATGTGCTTGTGCGAAAACCAAAAATTTATCAGTACTAGGTACTTGTATTGATAAAAGGATGTTTATACCTCCTATCATGAAAAAAGAAAGCTTGAAAAGAAGGGCAATGCAAGAGTGCGAGTCTTAGACTTTGTATTCAAACATTGCAAGCCTCACTGCCTATGTTCCAACCCGTCATGCTACTCGAAACTTCAAAGCTGTTCACATAATGTCAAGTCAGCACTACCTAAATATTCAACTAATAGGCCCAAAAAAACCAGAATCAATGTTTGTATACAGTAAAAATCAGATGATGAATATGTACACTACTTACCGTACAAACTTTAGATGGCCAATGGCTCTTTTCTCCGACTATTTGGATATGGCCGGCTTGAACAGATACCTGATTATGAATTTCAACTGCCAAGATGAATATAATTCTAGAGAAGGTGGTAGAAAAAAAGCTGGCATTCAATTTAGCTGAAACTTCAATGAAAATCAAAGCGCAATCTGATCAAATCCCAAAAGAAATAAAATCTATTTTATTGTCTTATGGCTTCGAAAAAACACAAACATCCTCCTCCCTTCCATGTTCTCAAAGAAAAGTTTGTTATCATCCAGGATGTAAGAGCAGAGTTTTTCAAGTGTGTGCAAAATGTTCTCGCAATATAAAGAAAGTTTGCATAGCGTGCTACTCATAATTCAGTTTATTTTTTTTATAAAAAAATAAAGTTTTTTTCTTTACTTTTTGTGATAAAAGGTTGAAAACCCTTTAATTGAAGTTTTAGTTTTTCCTTTTTCAGGAAGTTTTTGATTTTTTCATTTTTAAAGTACTTTAAAATTTTATTAAGGCCGCTCCGGCTCCCTATGACCATGAGAGGGTTAGGTGCATACAATAATAAACGTTTGAAACAATCTCCATATAATATGACAGGCATTTAGCGTTTCATGATTATCATTATTTATTTTCAAATTTTTGTCTCAAATTGCTTTGAAAATGCACATGGTTAAACATCAAAATCAAACATAATAGTGTTTTGATATCCGGTTTTACGGAAGGATAGTAGTACTGTATCTGCTTCTCCGAATGGAATATGAATTGAATGCAATACGAAACCCGTTTCGCGATTACATCTCTGGGTTGAATCAAAGAGTCGGCTTTTTTGGTATCAAGATCGGAAGAATTTGACTGTAGTTAGCGATTCCTCTCACTTTTATAAGTACAGCATTGAAACTTTTCTTTTTCTAGCTCCTGCAACAATTGAAAGCCTTTCAATTTCTCAAAATACATTTTTAAAAATGACATTACGTTTTTGATGACGACAAAATCTTTAAAAAAACTAATTTCAACTTCTCTGAAACTAAGATATAATACCACGCAGAAATTTTAACATTTGAATATACCACTCAAAAAGATTATTAGGAAATTAATTGCAGTAGGCCCAGCTACGTCGTCAGGCTTCAAATACAGGAGGTGTATACATTTATATTCTATTCTTTTATAAATATTGTTATATTTATAGTATATTCTTTGCTGATGATATCACTATCATTGCACCCTTATCACTTTCTTCTTAGGCTGAGGACTTTGTAGATGAAGTATTGCATCAGGTTTGCAACTGGATAGATTCCAATGAATTAAAAATTAATATGAAGAAAACTAAATACTATATGATTTTTTTCTAATAAAATGAATAATTTGTGCCTTAAAAGTCAAATAGAGCGTATATCATGTAATCTTCTGGGATTGTGTATAAATGAAAACTTGAGCTGGAAAAATCACATAAATTCAGTTTCTATGAAATTAAATTCTGTACTAGGTGTTTTAAATAGATATTAAAATAAATTTTTTGTAAATATCAAATTACTGCTTTATAAACCGCTATTTTTACCTCACTGCTTCTACAGAGCAATCAATTGGGGATATACAGACATAAAAAACTGATGTGTATACAAAATAGAGCAATCAAAAAAGTATTCAATTCTAACAGCAAAAGTTGTAAAGCCCTATATAATTTGTTCAGAATTGATGATATTTATCAACTTCAATTATTATCTATTTTTTTATACAAACTTGTTAATAAATTGTTACCTGATATTTTTGATGAATGGATTGTTTATAAAAATAATATAGTTGATTATGAACTTAGAAACCCCAAAAAGTTTGCCATTGATTTTTTTAGATTACCGAGTTCTGAAATATAGAGCCATTAAGCTATGGAATGACAATGCTTCAAATCTTGATACTGAGAACCTGACTCTCAACCTTCAAGGCATCGATAGTTACAAGCCTATACAAAAATAAATATGAATCCCGTACCCTAAAAAGTGTTATTTATGTTCGTATTAGTTTTTTTTGTCTTCTATTACACTGCGCTTTCTATTGTCGTAGTTATTACAAAATAAATAGTTTTCAGGGATATTATAGACATATTTTATATCCAAGTTTCTTTTTTTCAGTTATTCTTTCTGTTTTATTCTTATTTAATACATATTCTTTTGACTCTGTCATATTTCTAGTATTTTTCATGTATATGTATATTTGCTTACTTATATATTATTCATTCAAATTGAATTGTTGGTAGCGCTCCTGCAGCTAAATTGGCTTTTTGGCTCTCCGACAAATACTTCTATTGATGATTCAAACTCCACCGTGTTCTTTACTCTACAACTTACATCACATGATTTCCTTCACAATCAAATTCTCAGATCAAGAAAGAAGAGCTTTAAAATTTTTTCCACGAATTAATCATTATAAATATAATAAATTTACTTATATATTTCAAGGGAGTTCCAGGTGGAGGGGGGAATAAATCCCAGAAAAGGGGGAGGGGACCCCAACCTTATTGAAGGGCTGAAGTAAACCTCAAAAAATATATAATTTTTACACAAATGTTTCTTTATTTATTTATATCTAATTTATTCCAATCAAATCCTCTGATTAAGAGTGACATTAGCCCATTGGAGCCACAGGAGAAAAGAAAAAATAAAGAAAAGTTATATGAAACATACAAAACATACGTTGTTTCGACAGACTACACAGAAATTTAAATCTTCAGATTTGATACCACTCAAATGTGAAGCAAATTTTCTTATAATATAAAACGAAATTCTTTCCATTTTATATATATATCAAATGGTCAACGATATGACAGTATAAATTGGGTAATGGTGACTAAAATATTGAGGAGTTGTGCCACATCTTCAACTTATTGATGCTAATGAGATTTACATATAAAATTGTTCATAACTTGATATAATATCTGCAGTTCAGCGAACACGAGAGAAGCTTCACAGCTGTCATTCCAAATCCAACTATAACGCTATATGCGTTGTCGTTATCGATAATTATTATTATTATGTCCAAACGATTGAACAAGTTTCGGCTTAGAAAAATGGATAAAGTAGATGCTACAATGAAAAGAGAGAAAGGGTTACTTCTGAGGCAAGTGCAACTAAAATACAGGATAAAATGCTAAAAATAACATTGTTAAAGATGGTCTCATAATTTATAATACTTTTCAGAAATAAAGAAGAGATCATGTGGAAAAGGAGAAACTATTTTATGTAAAATTAATATGCTTATTTATATATGTACATGTATTCATATTTTTTCCACTACAGATTTTTCATTAATTTTTAGAAAAATTAAATTTATCAATGAAATTTTGAATAAAGGTGTTAAAAATAGAAAAGTTTATTTATTGGTGATTAGTTTCTGCGATTATCTCAGATTTATGATTTACAATTGAAGAAAAAAATAGGAAAGTAATGGACACAAATGTCATAGAGTTCCTCTACGTTGTCAGACCAAATTTGTCTGTGAAGCGAGGGTAAGACAAATAAAGTTACTTACATTTAATTTCTGTGAGTAGAAGTTTGTCACGATCTTCAAGTGAAAAAATGTAAGCAAGAGGAAAGTGTACTTCTAAATTTCATACCTTATACTATAATTTTTTTAATCAAAAAGACTTGTCGACAAGTGGTAAACTTTTACGCATATAAATAATATCTTTATGAGAAGAGGGTGTACGATTTGCTGAAGCAAATGGGGAAGAGATGCTTCATACGTGAACAGGATGACAGACATTCCATTCATCTTACCCCTTTGCATCATTTATTTGGTTCATTCAAGACATATGACTGCTGGAATATCACAACTTAGCTTCATCGTGTGTGTTTTCAAACAATGAGTAGGTATTTTTAAGGACTCAATTTTTCATATTATGGAAAGGTGATTTTTGTGGGGGCACAAAAATATATTCAGAGGAAGGGTATGGACACCCAGAATATTTTTTAGATATAATAGTTCTAAAAAGATGAAGTAAGATAGATATCAATTGGAATTAAAATGATGGAAAGGGATAAAACCCAAAAATATATTAGGTTCCATTTAAAAGGGGCGTGAGTAAGGTTGGTTAGATACTGCGTTTCGATAACTCAATATCTTGGGTTCGATCCCGCATCAAGCCTCCTTTCTTCATAGTTCGATATGAGCGGCGCAATTGTGCCTTCTCGATGAAAACATCTTACGGTACCTTTACCTTTATTTGGGTAATGAACTGCAAAAGTTAGGAAAAGGCTTTTATTGTATGATATAAGAAAAATACAAATGGAGTATATGAAATATCAGGTTGATATTGAATAAATGTGTATCACTCGATATTCTTTTAATGTAAAATGAAGCGGATGCAAATATAATGCGAAAACTACGATTTCCTATTGATCGACGCATGGATAAAACGTTAAAATTCCTAGCAACAACTTTGTCATGCAAGAAAGTTACAAATTAATCAATAGTGCTTACCGCAGCGTTCAAAATTAGTAAAAAATAAATACGCTTAATTTTCGTCCCAATTAGAATCATGAAACATAATAATAATAATAACACACTTTTGACTTTGGTGGTGATATTAGAAATCTGTTTTAAACACTAAATTTTGAACAAAATTTATACAATAAGCACATGTAGATACTAAATCAATTTTGACTTAATTCTTAGTGATACTTTTGATTCCTTATAACAGTGCCTCGAATGGGAATGCAAAAAGGGGACCAGATGGAAGTGTAGAGAAAAGTATAACTGAAATTATAATAGTTTAAAAGCAAAAAAAATTACAGTAGAAATATTAACTTTTGTTAAATTAAGAACTTTTTATATCTCCACTTGTAAATGTATAATGTAAATAGTGCTTTTCAAATCTAATTCATAAAAAAAACATATCGTGTGTGGGCAAAGAGTAGAAAGCAAAAAAATAGGAAGATGATTTAGTATAAACTGATAAGTTCAAAGTAGGAGTGAATGAAAATGATTTGAAGATAGAGAAAGGAGGTTAAGTTTAAGCAACACCTGTCCGTATTTGGAAAAAATATCATTGAAGATTCTAAAAATTTTCAGTAATCGATTATAAATATAATGGCAGTCTAAACAAAATTATGACATTGTTCTAACAATATTTCTCAAGATAGCGAATACTCGAAAGCTTATAAAGTTAGTTTTTTGCTTGACAAAAGTGGAAAACTCAGCTCTATCGAGAGGAAAAAGCTCAGCGCAAAGTTTGTATAATATCGATTGAGATGAAATTTATTTAAACTTGGAAAATATTATAAATGAGTCATCCTGATGAAGATATCTTTATATCAGAAGTGTAGACGTCTAAATCAGTTAACTGGGACAGATATGGGTATGAAAAATATCATGAACAAAATTATATTTTAATCCTTACGGAAATAAGTACCGTATTTTTGGCGTATAAAGGTCCAGATACGCATCTCATTGTTGTATACCCATGTATAGATATAAACGGAGATAAAAGTTGAGTGTGTAGATATGCGAAACTTTGCTACAACGTGAAGTTAAAAAGCTGCTGTGTATGATATGCGTGACTTTTACGGCTCAAATGGGCTACTATATAATTTATTAATTATAAGTATCCAAAAATAAAATTATTGCTCAGTCTAATCGATTATTCTAAAAGGTGCATCATCAATTCAATGGCTTCAACGATGTTTTATTAACAACCCTCTCTTTATCACATTTATTGCCGTAATTATTTTTTTCAAGAAAATTCCATAAGCTCCCAAATTGGTACCGCATGAACACATCTAATAATAAATTCCCATATTTGTTTCATACAGCAAACTTACTTTTTAAGTTGCCATAGATCGATGTTTTAACGGTGCAAATTTATATTAAAAAAAATGGATAATCTACTACCAATATAAAATTTACATAAATAGTAAAATGTATTTTAAATAATTTTCCTTGAAAGATCTATGCAAGTCGAGGCTGGCAATTTGTTGGAAAAAATGACATCCATAAAATACAGGAATATGAATCAAAACATAAAATTAAAAGGAGAATTTTAATATAAAAATGAGTTATTTTGTCATATTTAGAGCTAGATTTTTACAAATTTTTTATTGAAAATATAAAATAGATGAATGAAAAATGTTTCCAAATTCTCCAGAATCTGTGTATTAAAGTAACAGTAACAAAAATTAAAAAAGATATTTAATAAAGTCATCTTCTCATAATTAATACTAATGCTTATCTAGCTAAAATAAATATTTTTAATTCCATTGTAGAACCAAAAAATCTTATAATTCATAGGATTTTTTGAATTTAAATTTTTAAAAATTGCTCCCATATTTATTATATACTTTATTGAGGAGTAAAAATAAGTAAAAATTTATATTAATTAATTTTAAGATACATTTAAGTATAAAGAGATAGAAATCATTGCCTAATTATTCAGTTTAGTTTTACACGTCAAACCTACAAAGTTAATGTGATTTTATTTTATGATATATTTATGTAGACCTAAAAAATATAATTTGTAAATGGGGAAGTTAAATGTTAAATTAAGTATTGTTTGTAACGTTCACACCCATCCTTTTGGATATCGTAGCCTGCCCAAAATGCTGAGTCCAGGTCAACCTGGACTTTCCATCCTATTAAACGCCTACCCGCCCATTTTACTGCATAACTATACCTTAATATATATATAATTTTACAAGAATGTATGTTACAAATATATAAATACAGCTGAGTGAACGATACAATCCTAACGCGAACGCTCCCAATTTGGGAAAGAATCTTAATGTGTAGTGATAGCTTGATCAGTAACAAGGTTAGAATCGGGTCGCCAGAGCACTACCTACAGTCAAAACCTTTGAATTCTTTAAAGGAAGAATTCAGGATAAAAAACCGGCACCACAGAATGTAGCGTGTCCTTAAATAAAAGAATATGATTATAAATAAATATACTACAAAAAAATACAGGAGTTAGGAGTCATACAATACCGTAAATGTTATTAATAAATAATGTTTGATACATGTTATAAAGGTTAAGAAAGGTATAGACAATTTAGGGCATGCTAGGTTAGGACAAACTACCCCTTGAATTTGACTTCATCCCATATATACATGATATAAGTATATATGTTATCCCTAGGATATATATTTTACAATAGGAATATATAATCGGTCCTACAAGCAGACTCCTGCAGAGACCAGATTACCGACTATGCCTAACCTAGCTCGTACCATGAATCTGTTTTGGGACTTATACCTTGTGGCAATCCTAAATTTAAGTAGGCAGATCTAGAACTCAGAAAAAAAGAACTATATCACAGAAAAAAGAATTTCCTATTGCTCGGGGGCTATTGTATATGGGTAGTCACATAGGATAACTTTTTTTTTAGCATATACCCCTAAAAACGCTTCAACTTTGGTTTGCGTAAGCTCCCAAGCTTGGCATAATTGTGGGCAATACTTATGTGTCCTTAGTTTTTCAATAAACTTTTTATTTAATTTCTCCAACCTTTTCTGGAACCAAGAAAAAGAGTCCGGCTATGAGCAATAGTGAAAGGGTGCAATAAACAGTTCTAAAAACTTTATACACAAGGTCGTCAATTTTGTTTGTGCAAGTTGAGGAAAGGCATCCCAAAATGGAGTTACCATAAGTCGATTTCTGCATTGTTAGGACTTTAATGAACTTGCCTACCGTCATGAAATTGACCCCAAGGTTTTTTAAGACATCCATATAGCAATATATCATTTTTACCCTTCTTAATCTTTTCGTGAGCTTCACCATGAAAACTAAATCCTGAAACCGTTTAACCGCCAATGGTCCACTTTTCACTTCATTGTTAAAATCGAAATTAAAAACAATGAAACATATTCTAGGTTCATTTTTTTTCTTAAGTTCAATTGAAAAGTCTTTGAGATACACAAATAAAACAAAAATAAATAAAATGAAATTTTTTTATTAAAAATAATTAATTGATAAAAAATTGTGAAATGGTAAAAAAAGTTAATTTTATAAAATCCAAATTCTAGAAAAAAATATTCGAGCAATTCTAAAATATCCTTACAGTTCATGACATACTATCCCTGATTTTTGTCACAAATGTGTTTCTGTAAAAAATAAATTTGAATATGTGGCCATATTCTTTGAAAGTATTTAGGATCCACAAGTGGACCATTGGCGTATCGTGACGATGAAATATACCCTTTTTACACATAATTAGAAAAAACGATGAAAAAGTACATTTTTTCAACAGAGTTGATCATAATGATTGGTATCTCTGTTTCTTTAATTTCATGACGTTAAATGTTGTACTTTCAAAAATATAACCTCTTGATTTATTGTGTGAAGACGTTAGCATGTCACTTTACATCAAATGTAAATGAATTGAGTAAAATAATAAAACAGTATATTTTTTATCGTAAACATACAAATATATACAATAATGATATCTTATTATAATGTAGGAATGAATCTGAAGCGTGGAATTTGAATCAATAATTCTTGTATCATCAACATTTGTGAAAGTACATGTTCTCAGTACTGTATACATGATGATGATAGGTACAAAAAAATTTGCGCGTCATAGAAATATTGAAAAAATTATAGAATAGATGAGTATCATTGTACTTTGTATCATCAATTGATTTCAGTTTGCTAATATGTTTTCATGAATATGAAGAGATCATAATATAAGTTCCACATTTTTTGAAATAACTCTTTTTTATCATTCTCTTACTGCTCTTGCGCTTGCCCTGTTTCTTCTTGTAAAGCTAAAAATATATCGACTTTTGTTAGTGTGGAGGCAACTTTTTTCGTTACAACTACTACTTTTTTCTTTATTATTTTGCGTTTCATTGTTTTTTTTCCATCAAAATGAAGTTCAAGCATTTATCTTCCTCAAGATACATGGGGAGAAATAGAAGTAACATACCCTGAAGTAGAAGAAGATCAAGATAAAAACCCCAGATGGAAAAAAATGAAAAATTTTGATAATAATTTAGCTTCTTATTCACACGTCGATTGTCCTCAGCTAGCCGAAGACGTAGCTCATGAACCTATTGATTTTTTTTCAAAGTTTTCCCAAAAGAATACATGGAAACACTGGTAAAACTATCCACTTCTTATGCTAATCAAAAAAACGAAGCAATTGACCTAGATTGGAAGGACATAGTTATTTTTATCGGATTTGTTATTTTATCGGGGTATCATACATTGCCAAGAGAGGAAGACTTTTGGTCGACACAATTAGATCTTGGAGTCTCATTAGTGAGTCAGGTAATATCGAGAAATAGATTTCGAGAAATAAAGAAGTACTTTCATATTGTCGATAATACTAAAATTAATTTAGAAGACAAAATGGCAAAAGTAAGGCCTATTTATGAAATGTTAAATGCTAAATTTTTGAAGTTTAGTTCACTTTATGAAGAGATAAGTATAGATGAATCGATAGTTCCTTATTATGGGCCTCGTTCGTGTAAGCAGTTTATAAGAAGAAACCTATTAGGTTTGGCTATAAAATATGGTGCATGTGTTCCTCTTCTGGCTGCCTCTTGTTTTTACACATATATCAAGGTAATGAGAGAGGTTCAAGTAAGAAGCCATTGGGCATGCAAGTTGTAGGAAACTTTGTCCAAACAATTGAAAACCCTTTAAAACATACATTCTATTTTGACAATTTTTTTACATCGTACACCCTCTTAAAAACATTGAGCGAAAAAGGTATAAAAGCAGTAGGCACCGTTAGAAGTAATAGAACCGGTAAATGTCCATTGATTGAGGATAAAGAAATCAAGAAGAAAAATAGAGGGTATTACGATTATAAATCAGATGGAAGTGTATATTTTTGTAAATGGAGGGATAATGCTTGTGTGAATGTTGGATCCAAATTTTGTACGCATGAACCTGTTGGAACAGTTAAAAAGTATTCATGTTTAGAGAAGAAAAAAATCGAAGTTAACTGTCCTTTCCTCATTAGCAAGTACAATCAAGGAATGGGAGGGGTTGATGTGTTTGACAAGTTATTGGCTGCTTATAGGCCTAAAGTAAAGGCGAAAAAATAGTGGTGGCCTTTGGCAATGCATGCAATAAACGTTTCGGTTGTTGGTGCCTGGAAGGATTATGAAAGGACAAACACAGAAAAAAATCATCTCATCTAAACTTCCGTAGAGAAATAACGCTACACTTACTTCAATTGAAAGGTTTGCAAACTAAGAGAAAACCAGGGCCTTCTTCTCATCTTTCTAAAAGTTCTAGAAGTGTGAATGGGCACTATTTAGTGTCCGTTTCAGGGCAACAACAACAAAAATGCGTGGTTTGTAAAAAAATTCACTTTTATGCTGCTTTGCGTGCCAGAAAAACGTCCATCGAGACTGCTTTCCTCTTTATCATCAATAACCACTTTTATTTTCTTTTGTCAATAAATGCTTGTTTTCAAAAATTTTTGATTTCACTTTTCGCCAATGGTTCACTTATGGACCCCTCTGTCATTGCATATAAAACTTATTCATCATCATCATTTTTTTATATTTCATTTCAAGGTAAGTAACTAAATATTCAAGACAAAAGTTGAATAACACATTTTTAATAAGTTCGGCAATTAAACGGTAATATCTAGATTCCTAGATATTTTAGGTTGCGAGATTTGGGAATATTCCCTTAGTTGGAGGGTTTTTTTTGGACAATTAATGCCAAAGATGATGAACTTGCATTTAGAGTAATTCACCTCAGCAAATCATCATGCCAGATTGTATCAAAAGCCTTATCCAGATTCTAAAATATAATGCCTAGATAGAGGCCATCATTCAAGCTTTTAGCAACATCATGATGCGAGGTAAGCAGAGCATGATTTGTTGACAATCCTTTTTTAAAAACAAACTCTTCGTCTGGGATTAATGCATGCTCCTTACACCAAGCATCGGGTACTCCAAAAATTAATTTTCATACACTTTGCTCAGGCAAGGGAGAAGACTGATAGGCCGTAGGTCACTCGGTTTGCCGCTCTTCTTGCCAGTCTTTGGCACACAAATAAGTATAGCCCTTTTATAGCAGTCTGGGTAGAATCGATCTTTTTATAAAAGAGACATTGCCAACAGGACGTCCCTAAACTTAGAGGGAGAATTCTTGATGAATAGATTACAAACTTCATCCCATCCTGCCATTTTTCTAGCTTTAAGCTTTTTAATGATTTGAACCAGGTCCTCTAGGATGAAGTTAGTGTCGTTCGTCGCAGATAAACGCCTAAAAAATTCAATTTCAGAAGTAAATTTTTTTTGATCTGGATTTGTCCTATACACATCTTCGTAGTAATCAACAAGCAGCGCGCATTTATCTTAAGCCTCTATGGCTGTTCGGTTATTCCATGTGTCCGACATTGGACCTTTGCAGCCAGACTTCAGCCCTCTAACCAGGTTCCAGTACTTCGAAGAGCCCCATAGCGGATTATAGGATTTTGTGACTCTCCTAGATGTGGTTTCGCCGAGCTTTTTCCTAATGAGTTTTTGTAATCGATTGATAAGATTCTTTGTCTCGGTGTCCCAAGTGTTAATGTATTTCCTATAGAGAGCTCGTTATTCCTTGATAAGGGGTCGTTCACAATTGACGTCAACCAATTATTGTCAAGTTTTGCCCCCCTCCCCCCTATTGTCAACCAATGTCAACTTTACTTTACCCCCACCCCCCTCCCACTTTTAGTTGACATCAACTTTTAAGAAAAAATAAAAGATGAAAAATTTTTATTTTGTAGAAAATATTTGGTTAATTCTATCAAAAATATTCAGCCCAAAACTATTTTCATTTTCATATTTAACTTCTTCGTACCTTTCATTTTCTAAAATTATTTGAGCTTGTTTTTTTCTTTAATTGAACAAAAGTTATTTGAACACTTCAAGCAACTGCGGCGTTCTATTAAAGTTCTTCCTTCGACATCCAATTTTTGCAAAGAAGGGCAGAACTTATCGAAATATCTACTTAATCCAAGATTTTCATAAACTGAGCTTGAAATAGTGAACCAAAATGACTGTTTATCATGTCTATAGTTAGGCCTTCTGTTGTTGAACTAATTGGAACAGGAGGTGATAAAAACCTAAAAACAGAATTAACAAAAATGCAGGTAACAACTTTCGCTTGAAAATCTAAACTTAATCTCACCAAATAAGCAAGAATGTGTTTTCAATACTCGCTCTCTTTTCCTTTTTGGTTGTTTAGAAAATGGACAAATAAGACCTGATCCTGAAAGAACGAGGTCCCTTCGAGTGCTAAGGTTCCCGAAACATCGATTGAATTAGAAAGAGTTAAATGTTTGTTCATTTATTATTCCAAATGGATTCATAAATTTTCTGAATTAATTAACCCGCTAATTTGTGCTAGTTTTCCTCTTGGTAAAGAACAAATTGATGCTTTCAATGAAATAAAAAACAAGATTTTGAATTCTGTAATTTGGGCTATAGATAGTAAGACTACTTTTGAAGTTAATACAGACGCAAACAATTAAACCGTATCAGCGGTTCTCCATCAAGAAGGACGACCTGACGCCTTCTTTTCAAAGACTCTTTTAGGCAATGAGAAGAAATATTCCATCATAGAGAACGAAGCTCTCGCAATCATTGAGACCCTGAAGCACTGGCAGCATTACTTAGTAGATAAAATTTTCATTCTGTCTCTTTTATGCTCAACCAAAAACAAACTAACAAAATCAAAAACGAGATTTTAAGATGGAGACTCGAACTTTCCAGTTATTACTTTGACAAAGAACATAAATCCGGTAAGTTGAACGTTGCGGCAGACGCTCTCTCTAGACTTTGTTCATGCCAATCATCCTGCCATCCAATTGAAAAACTCCGTTTCCTTCATTCAAAATTAGCTCATCCTGAAGTCACGCGGTTGCAGAACTAAGAATTTATCATTTTTTTGTTGCAGAAGTCCGTATGTTCCAAATGTCCTGTGTGCTGTTGGATCAAGCCAAGGTTCACAAAAGTTGAAGAAACAATGATAAAGGCTACACGGCCATGGGAGCGACTCAATTTGGACTTCAAAGGACCACTACCTGGTGCTAAGCATAATAAATGTGTTCTGGTGGTTGTCAACGAGTTTTCGCGATTTTCTTTTGCTTTCCTTGACATATCGTCTACGACTTTGATAAAGCAGTTAACCGGTTTGTTTTGCGTATGTGGACTGCCAAATTACGTCCATTCTGATCGTGGAAGTGGATACATGAGTGAACAGTTTTGCAACTTCTTGAAATCCCTAGTAGAACGACTCCTTAAAACCAGGCTGGAAATGGTCAGTCTGAGAGATTTGTGGAAACGATATGGAAATATATCCAACTAACTCTGAATTAAAATGTAGTCCACTGGGAAGATGCTATCCCCGAAGCGTTACATTCTATCAGGACTTTAATTAATACTTCAACAAATGTTTCACCGCATGATTTAATCTTTAAATTGTCTAGAAAAACTTCGATGGGAGCAGCTGTACCACAATAGCTCTTTTCTCCATGCAGAGGTTTACGGAAAATTAGTAAAAACGCGAGATGTACTGGATGCAAATCATTTGTATGCACACATAAGGTATCCAAGATCCAAACACTTTGCTGCGGCTCCTAGTGGTGGTGACGTTTATTGGCAAGTAAATAGTGAAAAGCAGTTGGCACAAAATCTCAACTCTGATTGTTCTAAACAAGAAAAGCCAACTTCTGAAGATGTTATATCTATCCCTGAAGAACCGAATTATGATGATCACCGGAAGAAGGTGGAACAAAGTCATCAATGCAGACAAAAAAAAGATGATACAAAAAGAGATCGAACCTGTTCTAAGAAGATAATCCCGCGAAAGAAAACATGTTGAACGTTATAAGCCCCCTTGGTGATTTCCTACATACGGTTAATGTCATATTAGTACAATTACAAGTTATGGAAGTTTAATTTGTTTTTTTAAAAAAATATTTATATATATTTTTTTTAATAACTCCATAGTGGGTAGTCCTTTGGAGTCATTTCATTGATTTCTCCTCAAAATTTTAATTCGATAAAAATGATATAAAAACTATTCGGAGGCATATAAGTTAGTGTATTTTTCAAAATTAATTACATTTTTCATTTCATTATCTCATTTTTATCCAATTTCTTCTTTTGGTTTTGTTTTATAAGATAAAATGAGATTCTGTTTTATGTAAAAAGATAAAATGATATAAAGTTTAACGAAACATCATGGCTATTGTTTTTTGAGAAATGATGTGAATTTTTTAAAAAGAGATACTAGTTCTATAAAAAAATATCATCGCAAAAACTGTAATACATACGCTGTTATTTTGCACCAGTTGCTTTGTTCGTTGCATTTGAGATACGATGGTTTTATTTTTTTTAATTTAACAAACTTTTAATATAAGTTGTTTTTATATCTTGACAGCTATGTAAAGTTTTGTGAGTTTTCAAATACTCCAAAGAAAACTATAAGCGTTTAAATTTTTTAACTTTAAATACTATATAGCAATGCCTCCGAAGCTTTTCCAAGGTATAGATAAAATATATAAATATTTTATGATTTGCAGAAGATACTGTAAAATCTACTGATCTGAGAAAAAGAGAAATCTATATATAATGTTGATGTTAACTTTTCCAAACCCCCCCCCCCCCCCCCCCCCCCCCCCCCCCCCCCCCCCACCCCCCCCCCCCCCCCCCCCCCTTCGTTGTCTACTATTACCGACGCCGCCCTAATAAATAATAAATTTTTTTTTTTTTTTTTTTTTTTTTCTCCCCCCCCACACAACTACCCCCCCCGCCGCAAAAAAAAAAAACACCCACCCCCCCCCCCCCCCCAACTGAATATTTTTCTTCCCCCACCAACCCCCCCCCGCCGGAGCAATTAATTAAGAACCAACCCAAACCCACCCCTCTTTGTTTTAGAACCACCCCCCCCCCCAATAAATTTCCTTTGCCAGTTTTAATTTGGGACCAAAAAAACTTTGACCCAACAAGGGCTTGGGTCAAAAACCCCACAATCCCTGATAACCATTATTGAAGCTAGAAGTGGTCTTAGATTAAAAGACACGATTGCAAGGTCTAACACATTCTTATCACGAGTCGGTGTTGGATCGTTAGCGATAAACGCATACGAGTCCTCTACCAACTTGAGTAAGTCGGTGCCAGCCGCGCTATTGGTTTCACTAAACAGCCTAGTGTGGTGAGCGTTTACGTCGCCTAGTAGTAGCACCTAATAGGAGGAGCGAAGATATTTTTCAATAAATTCGTAGTCCAACAGAGGGTTACTAGGCGGGTTGTAACAACCCAGCACAACTAAATGTCCAGCTCGACCAAGATATCGAGCATCCAGAATCACTTATCGTAAAACAGGAAACCTTTAACCCCTCCCGCACACCCATTGCTAGACCTCGCAAGTGGCTTGTTCCAGAATGCACAAATGTCCTATATCCGAGGAAGCGGATGGAATACTTGGCTTGAGATTTGACTTCGTTCAGAGAGAAGACGTCTATATTATTTTTGGTAAGGAGCTCAATTAGAGCACTACGTTTATTAGCCAAGCCGTTGATGTAAAAAAAAAAAGATATTCGAAGTAAATTAAAAGAATGTAATAAAGCACAACGAAACGGAAAGTTTAGAAAATTCATTATATAGATGTTTTTGAAATAAATAAATGAGAGGACAAAAAAGGAGTTTCCATATCTTATCCTTTCTTATATAGGTTTGAGGCAAAAGTTTCTCATTTATCCGAAATTCTCAATAAATTTAAAAATAATTGCGAAATATCCATATTTTTAATTTTAATAAGGATTTCTTTTTTTCCGGTTTAAGCGTTTTGTTGTTTTATTGTAAACTTTTTTCTTTCTTTCTATACTGCTCGGTAATTTAAAGTTAAATATGAACTAGGTGATAAAAATATTAAGTTTAAAGAAATTTTTATGCTTCTGTCATCTAGGCTTTCATTTCTAAAATGGACAAACATCCGACTCCGCTAGCATTCATATTCTTATATCAGTATCCAAAAATTTTCACATATGATGCATCTCCTTTTGTGATTGACGCGGTAAAAAGCTTTCAAAGTGTATTCTTATTGAAATAAAATCTCTTTATTAAATAGAATATTTCAGACGATAAAAAGGAGTGAAAAATAAGATTTCAAAAAAAAACAAAAATGCTCAATGCAAAACTTTAGAGAGGAGTTGACTAATTTTTTTGTTCTTTTTAAATTTAATACTCTCATTAGAGATTGAGGATGGGAAGAGAGGCGACATTTTGAGGCTGTGGGAAAAATTGAACTTCGTTGGTTGTTGGTTGTTGGGAATGCCTTGTATAATGGAAGAAATCTTAGCGTTCAGCTGCTTGCAAACATGTTCTTCAGCTTCGAATGTTATGTATGTTAAATTTGTGGAAGAGGGCGATGATTTGTTGGATGTTCTTGCATTCTTGTAAAAACATATGCGAAACAGATCTTTAAAACAAAAAAAAATATAAAAATTTATTGATAAAACTTAAATGAGATTTTTTATAACTTTTATCTACGAAAAATTGCTTCTAAACCCCAAACTTTTTTAATTGATTAAAAAATGAATAATTTCTTTCTTAATCTTTCCTATGCTATAATGCAAGCAAAAATATAAGATTGATAAATGGTTTGCTAATTACATTATTATTATTATTTTTATAAAAGGCCGCGTTTTTGATTAGATATGGTGACCAACAAGTCACCATATCTAATTCATTGTTTATCCGTGGTATTTTCTTATTATTTTACTTTCTTATCTTAATATACATATTACACGCAAATATTATTTAAGTTGGTTTCAAAAATGGCCCATTCAATAAAGAAGTAAAGTGAAGCTTATTTCTAGATTCTGAGTGAAGATTTTAAATGTCATCTAGAATTAGATACAGAGTTGGTCTCGACCATATGTATGATTAATTTCAAAGTTAAGAATGCTAAATAGAGAACAAAAAAGTAATTCTAAAAAATTAATACTAATCTACGTCATTGTTACAAGCCTCATTCTATCAATTCAATCTTTAAGCTATTTTTTCTAATAATTCACAATCTATTTTCAAGAAAACCCGTGTGTCAGAAAGCAAGATTTTAAAAGAATCAAGGAAAAATACAAAGAAAATGTATACGTAGTTTATTTTGCGTGGAGTTTGGGTCGGACATGGACACATAAAATAAGTTGCTTTATCTTAACCGGTTATCGACCACAGTCGACTTTACAAAAATATGAATCGCCTGCTTTTATAAATGCTTTTTAATACAAATCTTCTGCTTTACATTAGATATCGTCTGCTTATTCTGGCCGATAAAGAGTTAATTAACATTCATATAAAGTGTATGTGGTGTAGGTTTAAGTGATGGGGCAAATCGGATAACCGCAAAAAGGCCGATTAGGATTCATGATTTATAACATTTACTTTCCATTTCGAAAAATCATACTTAGTTCGCACAATCAGTACTCATTAAAAAATATGTAAAGTTTATTAAAGACAAGTGCTACACTCCTTAGATGTTTTATTAAATTTGAAATAAAAGAATTTCTATAGTTCAGGACAAATCTGATTTTGTTGAAGTATTGGTATTGAGTTGCGTATTGTTCACTTTTGAACAAACCTCCTTTCTCACTCAAATTTTACCATATTTTCAAGCCTCGATGATATATTTTATACTGTTCTCTCTGTAAAATATAGGACATGAGTTATTTTTATATAGATGGATGCATGGATAGATAACACTAAATATATGAAAGAAAAGTGTACAGTGTTGTTTATGTATTTTATTTACCAACTGTATAAAATATAGCACTGATTGCATGGGGATTAACTGTACTTTTATTAGTAGCTCAAAGCAATCCATCAAAGGCAATTCTTTAAAAATCAAAACTGATTTTTCATACGTTAAACGACATTTTAGATTCTCAAAGCTCATCAGTCATGCTAATTCAACATTTCAAAGCCCTTTTACATTTCAGGAAGAGGAGTTAAATTTCGTGATATGATTCTGATGACATTTGAAACACCATTGCTATGTTATCGATAATCGTCTCATCACTTTTGGAATTATAAATAACCTCATGAAATACTAAAACATTATTCGTTAGACAGATTTCGGCACTATGCCTACATATGCAGCCAGTTAAAGAAATTTTATTCTAGAATTTAGAATGATGATCAAAAAGTTAGGCAGTGCGTAATAAAAAAAGATATTACAGGAAAAATTTTATACACGCTTATATTTTAATTTTCTGTTAAAATTTTTCAAAGTTAATTAAATTTCAAGAAATGAAGACGATAAAAAATTAATTAAATTTTCCATATTTCCATCATATCATATTATTAACAAAAAATTGAAATCAACATTAAATACAAAATTGCATATGCTTGATAGGTTTTGTGGGTAAGAAATTAACGTGGGTTTCAGTGAGTACCCACATAAACTTTTTTACTGGTGCAAGCAAGCACAAGTATGTTTTGGCGTGTAAAGAATTTCTCGTACTCTAATACACAAGTCAGTCAACGTCACAATATGCAATTACTTTAAGTTTGTATTACGATAAAATTTTGGTTATAGTCATTTGTGTTTCTATGTTTTTTCCAATTATTTTGAATACATTTGTCATATATTTTAGAATTTTATACCAAAAATGAATTGAAATTATTGAGTGTGACCCTTACCTTAAAATCAAATTAAATTGAGGAAAAAAGGGAAGCAAAAGATTTTGCTTCCTAAAGATTTTGAAAACAAACAAAATTGAGATTATTTTTTTAAAACAAAAATAGAAATATTATTTGTTAAAATAAATAAGATGAATTACATTGCAATGATTTTGTTAAGTTTAAATCTTTATGAATTTTACAATTTCTCTCAGAGGAAATAAACTTATGATATAGCATAATTAGACTCAATTGTATTTTTAACGAGTAGTTACACTAGGATAGACTTCTAATTAAACTTTTCTTAAAAGCTTATTTATATGTTTCCATTGGGGAAAGACTGGGATTAAAAAAAGCAAAAAAATTATTATTCATTTTTATTTAAATTATTAAAATATTCAAAGATCTTAAAATGCAAGGCATAACGTTTGTCAAAGAAATGGATATAAAAATAAATTTACTTTGATCCTTGCTTAAAGAAATCATTTTGAAGTTGTAAATATCGACGATGTTCAAGTGCAAAATTTTCCCATTCTCAAAGAGATCAGGCAATTTCTGATTTTCACTTATAATGGGAAAAACTTCAATGTAGTCTCCGCAGACGCCTTTAAAAATAGGAGATGAAAAGAATGAAAAGAATACGCAGTGATGAACAAGTACAGACCTAGAAACACGCTCGTCCTATTCTTTCTATCCGTGATGAGATAAACGGAAAAGGTTTCTGGATTGGAAGAAGCTATTGTATCATTGTAGATGATTGAAACATCCTCCTCGCCTTCAAATATGAGGTTATCACCGCGTGAGCCTTAAATATTCAAATTTCTCATTATTTAACAAAAAAAAAGTAAAAAAATTATGCTTTACTATTTTTTCTTTTGAGAAAAAACTCAAGTGTTGCCATTTTTAGTAGGGTTTGTGATAAATTAAGGGCAACATCAGGAACCTCCATCTTCTCCAAATCATAGATCTCACCTGTAAGAAGATCAAATATACATTAGATCTTTTGTGCATTTATTGCCATAGACTATAGAGCATGCTAAGGAAATACAAGAAATAACATAAATATTTATTTAGTATATAGTTAATATACATATCCAAAGAGATTAATCCGCCGTTTCATATAAAGTCATTTCAGTGATTTACTTTTTTAGCGCTGAAAGAATCAAATATCAATTATATTTTTTTGTATTAGCTAGTATGATTTTTTAAAATTTATTTAACCTTTTGAGGACCAAAGTTTTGAAGATTTTTTTCGAAATTTTGTCCCCATTGGTCAAGGATTAATTATATAGAGAAATTAATTAATATTAATTTTTAATTAAATATTAATAAAATTAAGTTATATAAAAAGGAAAATATTTAAGTTTACATAACGCGAACAAAAATATACAAAAACAATAAAGTTTATTGAAAATCAAAAATATCAAAGATTACACACTCCATTTTTAGTTTAAAACGATTTCAGAGATTTTTATTTTAAGTTCATCTGCTGATTTATCATTATCAAGAGATCCGTAAATGTCAAATTGAAGCGCCAATATAAAGAAACAGTTCAAATGATCTTGGCTTAATGCAGATCGAAGGAAACAAAATTATTTTGGACTCAGACATGAATCACTGGAAAAAAGGGTTGTAGAGTGGAAGTAGGTGGAATCGCGTGTTTCGACAAGGAGGCAAAGTCGAAGATAGTCAAATTCGGACTCAGATTTTGGAAAGAGTTATAATTTTTTATTTTTTTATTGTGCATTTACAATTCATGGAAAAATTTAATAAAGTTAAGAATGAAATTTTTATTACACTAATACCTTGTAAAGGAAGAATGCGCAGTTTATGAGTAGAAAGCTTTTGGAAAAAAATGTCAACCAAATACATTGAAGAAATAATTTACGATTAATTTAGTTTTTGAATGCTATGTTTTGGCCAAGACAAAAATTTGGAAGTCTTTTTGAAGAAAATATAAGAAAGACACTGAACTACAAGTACAAATCAATAAAACAATATGTTAAAAAAATTATGCTGAATAAAATAGATTAAATATCTTACGGCGCAACATAATGCACACGCGTGTAAGATTCAGGACAGTTGAAGACTTATAAAATTCAAAACACAAACGTTGATGTTGTATATACTTAAAAATTTTTAAAGTCAAAGTCCCATAAATATAAATAGACGGAGTCATCCGTGTTAGGAATAATACATAAATGAATTTACAGTCGCAAAATTACAAATAGGTGGGGTCGAAAAATTATACACAAATGGAGTTTTTTTATTTATTTATTTTATTATTAGTTTTATTTTATTTATTTCAAAATTAAATGGACTTTCCTCGGAAGTTTACAAAAATACAAAGCCACCACTTTAACATATGAAAAATACAAAAAATTCTTTCCATTCCTCTTCAAAACAAAAAAGGACCGATCTTCACTATATCGAATTATAAAATTATCGTTATATCAGTTTATAATTCAGAAGAAGGTTAGCTAAGGTTATTTATAAATATAGAAGCCATAAGAATAGAAGTTTTGAAACAAATTATGTTGAAAAATTTCAAGGAGTAAATCACCATTTATCTGTAATGCGAAGGGTACAAAAAATTAGCGTTTTAAAAGGAATAGAAAAATGCGGAATAGTACGTTTTGATTCACGATCAAGCTTCTTTAAAATAATATCCAGAATTTCAGACATCGTGATATCCAAGCTTGCAACTTCAAACTGCAATGACATGTCATGGGGATAGTATCTAAAAAAATCAACTACACATGCATTTAATAGCTACTTTTGGCCAATCAAAAAGACCGTTCAAATTGCCAATCAAGTGTTAATCAAAAAGAGCAATGTATAAGTATTTTTCCACATTATTCTTCATCTCACATGAAAAGATCTAAAATTCTAGTTAATATTCTTGCATCGAATGCAAAAAGGCAAGCGCATTTAATGTATTTCTACATCTAATGAATATTGGCCTTGACATTAAATATAAGGCTTTTGTAAAGCGATAAAAAGAATTCTGAAAAAATGGTTTTACTATTGGTTATTTATTTCACATTTAAAATAAGGTAATAGAGAAATATTAGGGTGCAAGGAGCCATTTTGGGAATTGCAATGGGCTAATATTGGGGTGTACGCCATGGGTTAGCCACCTCTAGCCTATTCCATTAGCATGGGGTAGAAATGCGTAAGAGTTTTTGATAATGAAAGGGAGGGTATATTAAATTCGAAACAAATTGAATAGAAAGGTCGAGCTTACATGGTGACAACAAACGTTTGCTTGCTGGTGTAGGAGACGACTAAGGTGGAATTTAAAACCTCGATGATAGCGAGAGAGGAAAAGCCAAATTTTGCAATCGTTTCTCTCGTATCGAAACTGGGTAAGTCTTTGTCAATGTGACCATCATCCAATACATTCAACGTAAATTGGTGAATGTCGGAACTAAAAAGTTAAAAAATTTACCTTGTTCACAATTCAAGAAACTTTTATTATCATACTCGTAAGTATAAACTTTTATTTTATACTTCAAAAGATTTATCCCTATTGATTACTGTAACTGAAAGAGTTAAATTAACACAAGTTGGGAAAATGCCATAATTTAAACAATCAAGTCTTTTATTGCAGAAATCAAATATATAGCATCTTTATTAGTAGATATTCTTTTTATTTAATATTTTAGTTTTTTTTAATATCAAAATTGCTTTGAATAGTTGGCAATGTTCTCAGACTTTCCTTAAGATTTTTGTTAATAAAACTTAGTACAAATAATTTATTTTCATGTATTTTATGGAGTCCTAGAGATATTTTCAAACAATTTACTCTATTAACTGAATACATGTGTAGGTAGAATATGAATATTATAAGACGATTCTTTGTATTTCTGTGTTTCTAATCTAGTTTGGTAACATTTCGTTGCTAAAAATGTCTAAATTTAACTTTAAGCAAAAATGCGTCTTGGTACTGAGTAATCAATCCACCTAACCAATTCATTTGATATGAAGCAGGCCTATTGACAATTAGAGAGATGAGAGGCTGGAAAAAATCTTTTGGCTTCTAATCAATATTGCATCGGATAGAGGGGTTGTTGAATAATCTAATGTCAGATAAATTTGCTTAATTTCTTTCCATATTATCGCTTCGATACTTTTCCTTTGGAAAGCCACCGTGAGTGCATTTTCAATGATTTTCAAATTCGGAATCATTTTCTTGGCATAACTCTGAAAACAAACAAGAGTTGAAGGCATTTGCTTTTATTAGACGATCAATGTTTGACTTCATTGAGAACATTTTTCGACCCATTGGGTATATTTTTGATTCGATGAATGTTTGGCGATGAATAGCGCATTTGGTACCAATTACATCTAGAGATTTTTGCTTAATCAAAATCTAAAAACGAAAACAACAAGGCATTGCTACAGCACAGTCAATAAACACTCCAAAGTGGATGTTCTGTCTTAATAACATGTACTGTAAAAAATTGTCTACTTTGTCAAATGTTTCTCTTGCAGTGGTTCTACTGATAATAGTTTTGTAAAACAAAAAATTTACTACCAGGTGCTTGTCATATAGATATTGTAAGTAGATGCAAGGCTGAGCTAAGTTTGCAGCATCCATCGTTTCATCAAGCCGAATTGCAAAAAAAATTAAAAATCGAATTCAGAATCATTAAAACCACGTCTGATATCATGCCATCAGACATCTCTCCTATTAGCGTTCTAAAGGTATCGTTTGACAGGAAGATATGCTTCGACTTTACAAGTTCAGAACTTCTAATATAATATCTTTGTAGCAAGGTAATATCAAGTGTTCTCCTATGTTGTGGGTCTTTTTGACAATAGTTATTTTTGGAAACTAATCTAGTGAAATGCAAAATATGAAATACCAATCTTTTAGTGTGTATGTTTTCGTTAGAAATCTCATCTTGATTGTTATTAATATTTTTTGTTTAGTTGAAGGAGCAACTCTAATCACAAGATGTCTAATGCGAAGCAAAAAGCCATATGTCTTAACAAATTTCTACGTAATGCGAATTTTCAATACCATTTTCTTTTATTTAATATATTATTTAAATTAACACTATATTTTGTCAAATGTATGCAACGCACGTAAGATATATTTTATGCTGTAGTTGTAATGATTTGGTTGATAGAGATAAATACACGTTAAAAACTGTTTTAATCGATATCAAATTTATATGGGGAAAAGGCAGAGATATTAATAAAAATTGAAGAAAAACTACAAATAAAATGAAAGAAGGCAATACTTTTGAAAGGTCATTTGACACTGCATTTTCTGCATTCTTCATCTTACACGATTAAAGAGATTAATTGGACCAAAAATTTAGTATTGCACGGATAATAATCATCAAAAAATGATTTAAAGATAATAATCATTCATGCATATAAAAAATTTATGTAAAAAAATATAAATAAAAAGCCTATAAAGTGTTAATGATTGAGATGTAGGCCTAAAATCTCTGTAAATGAGGTCTTTTCTGTACGCGTGTAGAGTGGCGCAACCAGAAGAGAGGATGGAGAACGTCCCATGACAAAATGAATACTCCATATATTGTTATGCTGTGTGCTCATATTTTTATTTTGTGTATCCTACATATTAGAAAATTTGTTAGCATTTTTTGGTTCAAATTTCTAGCTACACTATTATAAGTGTAATCAGTGCAATACTAAGATTTCTTCCATTAGAGGAGTGCTTAGGTATTTTATAGAGATTTTAGCAAGCAATGGAAAGATAGACACGAGAGCTTTACAAAATATGAGAACATTCATATATTATTGCTCATTGAATGTATATAGCTCATATACATTTGAAGTTATGTGTGCACGGCTGAAATTACAAATTTGAGAAGCCTATCACGGCTTACATTCAACAAAACCAAAATTTTACACTTAACAGATTGCAAGATTTATCTGTATAGTATATTAGGATGAATGCAAGTAGGTAACAAAATTAATTAACGCTATCTCACACAAGGCAAGATAATCTAAGATTTCGAGCAACAAACGAAAAAGGTCGTGTTAGTGCTGTGTGAGAGAGTTGCTTATTTTAATTGATGGTAGTTGTTCGGATGCGTCCATCATTAGTGGCGGTGGAATGTTGATGATTTTATTGGTGGATTGATTTTACCTTTGGACAGGTAATTTGTGAGTGCTTGGCTATGTTATTTTATAGGTTGTTATTGATTTCACAGATTATTTTAGCAAGTATGGTGAAGGATGGCGTTGTCGTTGTCATATGTGGTGTTTTTCATGTACCTTTGGCTTTGTTGGTGTGATAAAGAGAGGCAAGTGTGTATTCTTTCTTTGAGGATTTGGCTTTTACATTCTATTACGAGTTATTTGATATGAATTTTTGATTGGTTGCTATACATAATACTATTGTGTTTTATGTGGTTTGTAACTCCTTAACAGATCATCAATTTGCAATAAAATATGTAGTTAAAAATATAAAATATTTTTATGCTATGATACCTTACTATGAAAGTAAAGCCTTATGAAAGGACTGGCAAAAGTCTATTGATAAAAAGGGTTTTTATTGGTTAAATTTTAGTAGATCACCTGCCTAATTTCGATAACAAATCTAGTCACACATGGGGCAAGAAGAGCTGGGTTTAACGATACTTCAAATTCAAGTCTCTAAATCCATGCAATAGATATTTAAGAAAGACTCTTAAGAATCCAGAAAAAAATTAAATAAAAACTTTAATGGTGGCGTGCGTCCCTCATTTGTGTATTGCCAACATGAGAAGCCGATTAAGTCAATCACACGAGCATTCGTTATGACACAAACTTCAACAGGATCTTCCAGCATTTGCAAAGAGTTATTTTGTAAAACGTAAAAGTATATGCTGATCTTTTTGGTAGCGATTCCAACTTTATCCTAAAAATGGATACATCAGTGCATTTAAAAACTAGCACGTATCAATATCCCAATGTTTCATAATAATCTATTAAAAACAAAAAATTGGATTTAATTTTAAATGTAGAGTTAGATTCCTGATATAAGAACGTTAAGATATATACGATATTGTTTAGAAAGAGGGAAAATTTGGATGTTTACAACTTATAATCTTAATAAGGAGGCATACTTGTAGTTAGGGTAATTGAGCTTCTCTGTATAAATTTTTTTTATAACTATAATCATGCTTGAGGAGTTCCTTAGTTTTGAATTATCTACTATAACATATGTTATACACGTGGCACGCATATTTTTGATTCCAAGAAAACCTACTATTGCTTTTTAATAAGATCTAGTAGAGTAAATCCTCCACTTTACTTGTTTTAAAAACTTGCAGTTTGTCCCATTATTGGGGGCCCGCCATTTTTGTCAGTGTTCTCCGATTTTAAGCGGTCCTGTGTATTATCTTTGTGCAGCTCCATTCTCTTCATGTCGTTGTTTTCGTGGATGTTGTGGGCTACTTTGTTTCGCCTTTGGTATCGTTATTAAATGGAGCATGAATAAGGTTGGTTAGATACTGGGTTTCGATAACTCAAGGTCTTGGGTTCGATCCCGCATCAAGCCTACTTTCTTCATAGTTCGATACAAGCGGCGCAATTGTGCTTCTCGATGAAAACACCCCACGATACCTTTACATGGTATAAGCTTGTGATATGGTCCTATTTATCAGGGACGAATAGCGTTTTAAAGAATTTCTGTATTTTTGAATGTTTTGGTAATAGTATTTACTGTAAACAAGTTCGCAAAAATTAGCTAATAATTCTCATTTTTTGTCGCCCATATATTTAAAGTGTGGATCCCTAAAAAATTTTCATCCCCCATTTTATCCACCTGGTCACAGGTTGGACGACCCTGGTATTCGAATATACGCCCTAGACACTGAGAGCGATAAATGATTGAGTGATACTTTTAAAGCGATAAGATCGTTTGAGCGATAACATATTAATTAATTATTTAAGAAATGAAAATACCTTTCAATTTAAAATTTTTTATTTTTAATTCTACTATTTCATGCATATTACGAAAATTGAATTTTATAAATATAAAAACATTTTTGAATTTTTTTTTAAATTGTCTAAAATATTTCAAAAAAAATTTGTATTTCAAGATTGTAAGAACGTTTTTTTAAAAAATCTAAAAGATCCTTTGGATCAGTAAATTTTGACAAAGCATTGATTTTCGAATAGTGTGTTTTAAGTATGGCCTTTGTCTCCTTATGGTGTGTAAAATGGAGGTTGTTAAACTTTTGTTTCAAAACTAAGGGATTTACTTTGTGTGGCCACATCACCTGTCTCCTCATCATTTTCATTTTTTATAAAAAAAAAATTATTTTACTTAGAAAAGTGCAGGCTTAGAACAAATTTATATATAAAATATAAAATGAATACTTTGGTATAAAATTCTTTGAGTTAAATCAAAAAAATCCACTCTCTCCCTATTCCGAAATTTTTAACAATTTGCGGTATTCTCGTATAACGTGAACAGGGCCTCAAAATTATTGAAGAAGGTGGGCGGGGGCTTTTTTTTTTATAATTTTCAAAATTTATTTTAGAAGAATTTGTGATTGAGAAACTCAACAACCGTAAAACAAGTAAAGTAATTGGAAAGTCTGTTCACAAGTCAAACAAGTCTTTATGAAAAAGATATAGAATTTAAAATCATTGGTGGAGTGAAATACTTTTTCACCACCCCCCGCCCTGCTCCTTGAAATCACCAGAAAGGAAATATTGCAAAGTACTTGCAGTAAACTTCTCTTGCGAACTATACCATGTAATGATGTTCCAAATGCTGGCATCCGTTATAAGTGCATACTCTTCTTCATATCCTTCTTCACTTAATTGTGAACGGGGTTCCTTTGTTTTGTTTTAAAATCATCAAGAACTTATAACGTCATTTTGGATAATATATTTTGAGAAGTTGAAACTTTTTCTTTTTGTTGGCTCGTGCCATTTTTTCCTATGTACTAAGTTTTGAATTTATTGCATGCAACTCATCATGATCCACTTCATTTGAATTGCAGAAGTCAACAAAAAGAAAAAGTTTTGCTTTCTCAAAATGGCAAAAAGTTATTGATGATAACAAAATCTCTAAAAGCAGTAATTTCGACTTCTCTAATATCACTTTATACCGAGACAAAAACTAATGGACATAATTCAGTATATAATAGGACAGAGAAGCTTTTATATTTGTAGCCATATGTAGAAGCCTGCAAAAAGCCAGCAGTACCTTATGGTGGATTTTTGCGGGTTCGCTGAAATTACACTGGTTTATCGCTGCTGCTGCGAAAGTGTACCAAAATTCTACACTTTTTTCCTGAGAGTACTTGCTCTTATGGAAATACTCTCTCAGTTTAAACAAAGCTTGGTTTTGAACTGATAGATTATACTCATATAGAGATAGTATGATCTAGGGGCCAACAACAACAACAACAAAAGAGAAATTTTAACCTTCAAATTTAATACCACTCAAAATGAATATTAGAAATTTAATTGTTTATCTCTCCCAATTTATTTATATTAAAATCAAACCCAGTACATATTTCCTATTTGTATATTTGTCAAATCACAAAGAAGAATAAATGACGGCATAACTTGGGTCATACAAGTGAGGGGTTTTTCACGCCTTTATCATTTTGGTAGATATTGTCTAAAAATTGTGAGACGGTGTGTCCCCTGTCGAACGTAATCGATAGTTGTAAATTATTGATGATGTGCTCTAACAACAATGGATTAAAATGAATAACAAATTAAGCATGCACCAACTTACTTTGCCGTTAAAGCGAGAATACTTGATGAAGGGATTGGCTGAAATCGAAGGGAGACTCGACAGCTGCTTGGAGAGTAAGGACAATTTATTCTCAGACATCTTCTCTCCGCTGTTGCTTTCTGTGTTATGTTCAAGTAAAGAAAAGACCTTACGCCCACGTGTTTCTGTTAAAATTTTTTAAGTAAAAGTCAATTTATTGGCTGCATCTAAACGTCGAGTGGGCAACACGCTGCCCGTGAACTCTTTCGATGTGGGTATCGTCGTACAATCCTAAAATTTAATTTTTTTGGAGTTTTAGCGTCTCAAAAATTCAGCTCAAAAATATCAACGTTTTGCCACGTTTTAAAACAACTTTAAGTCCGCTTATTCAAACTTATTGAAAAGACCTTTTCAGATGGCGGTTCAACTGTCAGGTCTTAATATCGAAACTGACCAACTGTAACATTATCCTCTAATAATATAAGGATACACAATTATAAATATAACACCTTCAAGCCTCAGTGTACGCAATATCCTCTAATACAGCGTTTTTCAAACTGTGCGTCCCGACCCTTCAGTGGGGCATGTGAAAAATAAAATGGGTCGAGACAAAAAAGAAAGGACATATAAATAGTCGATGCTGAATAAATGAAACTAGTGATAAGAGTTTTTCTTATTACGCCTAAGTATTATGGGTCGCGATGCAAACTGTGGTTCTTGCTATGGGCCGCAGTAAAAAAAACGCTGTTCTAATATATACTGTTAATATGCCGTATATAATCTTCAAGACACAATTACATTTATAACACCTTCAAGCCTTAAAGAAGACCGAAAAACCAACTGTCACGTAACTGTCTTTAACTGTCATTTTGTTAGTCTCAAAATTGTCTTTATTTAAATTTTTTACGTTCAAGTGAAAACATCTTATTTTCTGGAAAAACAAAATTTAATGCAATTATTTTTTATAAAAAATATTTTCAAAAAAGTTTACTTCATTCATACGTTGTAATAATTATTATGTAAACCTTTTGCTTTTCAATGACTTAATTCGTCATTCAAGAACGATCCGATGATGATTTAACAAGACCACAAACTGAAAAAACACATTCACTCGGTGTAGTTGTTACTGTTGCGCATACAGCCATTTTAGAGCGACACGAGCTATATTAGGAAATTTATACTTGTAACTCACCACCATTCTAAGGAGTTAAATATCTCCATACTCTTCTGTAAGCTGAAATAATTTTGAACTTCTTGTTTGACTTGATTTTTTATTCTATTTATTTCAAAGCTACTTGTATTTTCTTTATTAGAGTTAAATTATAAAAGAAAAGTATTCTCAATTTTTTTCTGATATAGAGGCTTAAATTTTGGAGCCAATAAGCCTGTCCACAATACATTTATATAAAGCCGCATAAATCTATTGTTGAATTCTGAAACGAATACTTTTCGATACATTTCTAATTTTTTAACAACGCTTAGAAAAAATGAAAGTTTTTCAAATAAATTTCAAACAGTTTCTGATATGTGACTTTTCAACTTGGGCTAGCAAAAGTAGAATACTTTTCTTTACTCAATAACATTGTGTCCTTTGGAAACTTGTCGGCAAATAGCACAAACCTTGGATTATGGCCCATTTTTCATCAGTAATTTTTTAAGTTTTGTTTTATCTTTAAAATTTTGTCTCCAACAGCTGAAAAATAAAAGGACTGAAATTCATTTACACATTCGATAAAATTCAGCATACGATTTAACATATAAAATGTTGAGTTCAAACTAAAAATAAGTTCAACATCCGTTTGAATCTTTGGAATTTTATCATGATATTTTATTGATGTTTAAATTTTATAAATTTTTCTTGACATTTGATAGAATTCTCTATGAATAAACACAACTTATGAACTTCTTGAACTATAAAAAAAGCTTCGCTTGAAGAAGACTCATTGAATGAAACATCAAATATTTTATCGTCTGAAATAAATCCTCACTATGAAGGTCTACTTCACCAATAAGATGTTTTTTGTTTTAGGGGTAAACAAAAATTGACTAACAATTAAATAACAAAGTGTGCCCTATATTTTTTAAAAATAATCAGATTTTTAAATAAATATATTGGGGGCAGTTGTCCGAAGGGCAATTATCCTAGGGGGCTATTGTCCGAGGCCAATTTTTCAGGGGGCAATTGTCCCAGAACCTATGTTTTTGACTAAGACTGAAAAAGTTTTGGAAACAATAAAGTGAATTTTTTACAACAGGTCAACACAATTGATAATTTTTTATTTCAAAGAATATTATTACATTTACGTGCATTTCAGTAAGTCTTAAAATATTAACCTTATTCGTGACGAGCCATTTTTTTCCTGACTGACAATAGGGGACTTATTGGCTCGCCTCCTTTTTCTTAAAATATTTAATATTTTTACAAAATTCAACCGTGAACTAATCGTGTCATTAATTTTTTTATGAAAATCTATCTAACCTGTGAAAAAATCAAGCTGTCAATCAATGCTAAATTTTGGTGATTAATTCCCCCAAAATATTTCACCTGTCAGTAAATTAGCTTCCACATATGACTTTTTGCCAAACACGTTTTCTCTTTATTTTAACCCACTAAGTCCCAATGTTCCCATTTGGGAACATAGGTAAGATTTTACTGTTACACGAAGGACACAGTAATGGAGAAAAAAGCCCATACGCTTTTTCTTATAGAATATAATATTTACAAAACTATTAACATTTGAATTATGAATTAGGACATATTTCAAATCTATTATTTACGAGGGGTTGGGGTAGGGGGTTTTCAAGACCTCCTCTTGTTCTATAACTCAAATTAAATTCAAACCATTGCATTATTCCACTTGATTTTCTTGACTTTTCCTGAAACATCTAGAAGCGTATCTTTACTTTTTTTTTTTGAAATTTTTTTGATACATTTTTATTATAAATTGTAAGTTATTGACGAGGGGGTTTTTCACCTCTCCACTTTTTTTAAAATAAATATTTCTTATGGTTCAATGACCTTTCCGCCCTTTTTCTATCCAAGCTGTTTTTGTTTTGTTATGTACAGTAGCATTTTTATAGAATTTTTAATAAACTATTCTTCTTCATTACTTTTATGTCCTATCAAAATCGAAATTTAAAAATTTTATTTTAAAAATTATTGAACAAAAGAATAGTTTTTGCTCCAAATTTATAAAATGAATCATTTTCATCAATTTCAGATTCTGAAGCATCTGATATTTATACAGGTGAGAGTAATATAGAAGTGGAATTAGAAGTATTTGACGCGGAAGATATTTCTATTAAAGCTCCAGATGGAACACAGTTCTTCTGGGAGCCTCAACAATCTTCAAGGGGTAGATCTCAAGCTAGAAACTGTAGAGATACCTCTTCACGTCCATATGGACCTTCTGATGATGCAAAAAAATTGAAGGAAATTGATAAAATTTTTGATTTGTTTTTTGACCCTCCTTTGGTTTCTCATATATACGAGATGACTCACAAAAAAGCAGATGATAATTACAAGTAAGTTTATTTTTCTATAAATCTTTATGTGAGATATAAGAAACTCTATGATTCTAGGAAAGAGTCCCCTAAGTGGTTGGATTTGAAAGCGTATCATGAAAAGTTTGTTATAAGCGATTTGCTTGCCTATTTTGATTTTCTAATTTTTTTGGGACAATCTAAAGACCAAAGAATTGCGACTAAAGCCCTTTTTTCCAATGATGGAGATCCTTTCTTACGTGCTGCACTCGGGTGAAGGATGTTCCAATTCATCAAAATTTGTATACGCGTTGACGATGCCGCCACTAGAGAGCCTTCAGACAAACTAGCAGCCATTAGGCGTATCCATAATAACTTTTTTGAAAAATGCCATAAATTTTGGACACCACTTGATGCTGTAACTATAGAGGAGCAATTAGTGAAATTTCGGGGCGGGTGTTCTCAAAAAGTGTAGGACCCTAAAAAGCCGGGTCATTATGGCTAAAAGTTCTATCATCTTAATGATTCTAACACATTTTATGTTATGAAGCTCAAAATTTATGTTTCAGGATTAATTGATCGTGAATATTTTTCAAGTCTAGAAATCTGTAAGCATCTAGTAGGAAGTAGCAATCTCCCATCAAGGTGTGGTATTTATCTTGACAGATTTTTTACATCTCATGCTTTAGCGGAGTGGGCTCTTTCCAAAAATTTGACAATTTGTGGGACAGTATATCCTATACGTAGATTTGTTAAACCTAAATTTTTACGCACATTAAATTTAAGTGAAACTGAGAGCAAAATTGTATATTCGAATATTTCATCACTTTGTGTTTATATACCTGAAAGGCATGCTAGAAAGAATTTTAAAGCGGTTTATATCTTATCTACGCCGCATAGTAGAAGTGTTACTATCACATCAAATAAAAGAAACCCCGAAAGCCTAATTTCCTATAATAAATACAAAAGTGGGGTGGATTGTTTTAATCGAATGGCCAGAGATTTTACTACTTATAAGACAAGTAGGCGATGGACAGTTGCCGCATTTTCTAATTATTTAAATATAGCTGCCTACAACACATTGATTATTATCTACCAGCACAACTGCCCTAACGATGCGTTGCCTATTCGCCATGGAGGTAGGTAATTTTTTTAAAAAATTTTATCAAAAATTTAAGTTATAATTCTATGAGAACTAGGGCTAACACAAGTCAGATTTCAAGACCCATCAAAAACCTTCTTTTTTACTATGGTTTTTCTCCGCAAATTCACACAGCGGAAAGTAGTTTGCGCAGGGGATACTATTCAATTCAAGAATGCAGACCTAGAACACGAGGCACAAGGAGGTGTTCAAATTGTAAAAAATTTATAAAATATATAGCTGGATTAATGATTGCTCCGTAATAGATGGATGAGATGGAAGAAAAATTATACAAACCTTCTTTACTTCTTGCTTTTGGCACTTTCCAAACAACGTGGTTACATCGAGAACGATCTTTGCGTTGTTCTTGCAACAACTCCAACTTCTGAAAAGTGCTAACTCGTTTCTTGAACATCGAAGGCTTTACAACGGTTTTACTAAAAATGAATGAATAAAGATGAGAAATCATTTTTGAGAACTTAATTTGCGCTGTGGATTCGGAGTTTTATTTCGTGTTTTTGGAATGAATCCACATATACACTTGTATATGTTCTCTATACTAAACACTTTGGGGATTGGATAAAAGCGTTATTATATAGAGGTTCCGACAAACTTTTTATATATATATATATATACCATTTTTACTTCTAAATGATCTTTTTAAATTCTAATTTGTCTTTTTAAATTGTAAATTGTCTTTTTTAAATTCTAAATGCTCTTTTTGAAATACAAAATAAAATTGAAAAAAAGACATTTTAGGATTTAAAAAAGACAATTTAGATTTGCAAAAAAGTCAATTTAGAACTTAAAAAAGACAAATTAGAATTGAAGAAAGACAATTTCCCAACTAAAATTTATGTTTATCACCAAAGGCTAGGAATTCGCCAATTAACAATAGAGTTGGCCAACAGAAATCTTATTCTCTCGAATATGTCACCCTCCACTCCCCCTTCCTTCCGACGCCGTTTCTTTCCCGCACTCAACCACTGTCAAAGTTGTGTGCTTTTGAAAGTCGTTATAACTGAAATATATTTTATTTTCAGTTAATATAAACGTTAATTTAAAATCAGTTAATTTACCTACTTCTACTTAAGGCTTTCATTTCTGTTTTGAACAAATTCAGTTATAGGAATGGGAAATAGCCTATGCTCACTCCTGGCATCCAAGGTAAACATTTTTCCTGTTATGAGTGGGCACTAGGGTGATTACTAAAATTTTTTTTATAGACATGTTTTTTAAAAAAAAAAAAGCGGGCAGTAATCTATTAGCTAAACAGAAGCTAAGTGGGATCGTTACATGCTCTTTCGTTCAAAAAACTGCAAACTTAGATTTCAAGCAAAACAATGGAACCTCGAACTCAATTCGCTTCGTAAGCCGTTCGTTACGCGAAATGTTCGTGAACCGAGAAGGTATTCCTTATTTTAGTGTAAATTATCAGCAGTAAATATAATATCTACATTTTTAGCTTCATATATGTAAATTAGACTCGTATATATTACTCACTAGTAATATAAGTAATACTAGGGGGTAAGTACTGGGTTTCGATAACTCAAGGTCTTGGGTTCGATCCCGCATCAAGCCTACTTTCTCATAGTTCGATACAAGAGACGCAATTGTGCCTTCTCGGTGAAAACACTTCCACGGTACCTTTACCTTTACTAAGAAGAAAAGAATAAACATTGGAAATAATTATAAAAGGCCTCGCTATGGGGCAATTTTCGAGTAATTGATCCAAGGAATAGTTGGTGAGTCAAAATTGTTTGTAAACCAAGGTTCCACTGTATATGATCATTAAACCTTAACGAGAGAGGGGCTTACAAACTTGATAAAGCATTCTATTACCAAAACGTGCAAAAATAGAAGGGGTTTAAAATCGCTGATAGATGATCAAATTTTACAATTGTAATCCTTTCAGTCACAATGGGTCACCCATAAAACAAAATAGCCTGTTCATAACTTTAAGAAAAGATGATTCATTTTCGAAAATCTAGGCCTGGAAGGATTAACTTTTCGATTTCTTCGCGAATGAATTTTCAACAGGGGGAGAATGTTCGTTAGTTAATGGGAAGAAAAATATTTATTTTGTAGCTAAATAAAGAAGTATTAAATAGTAATCTTTGATAGAGACTAGAAAAGCGCCTTTTTTTAACTTGTGTCAACATATAGAAATTTCACTCTAGTCAGTATTAAGTTCATTATAAATATTCTTTTATAAAAAAATTTTTTTCATCCATTTTTACATAAATTATTTGGAAGTTTAAAAATAAAGTTGAGTTAAATTTTAAAACTAATTCAATTTTGGTTAAAAATGTCTCGAAAGCAAAATTAAATTTCTTTGTCCGAAAAAACCAAATTAATATATTTTTAATGTTACATATATATTTCAACTATGCTAAATTCAGTGGTGATGTCCATTTTTTTATCAAAATCAATCAAACCTGTCAAAAAATTGATTTATATTTGACAGCTCATCTCAAAAAGAGGCTAAATGCCAAATGCAAAAAATGATTTCAGAAATAAAAATTATCATGGTCGAATTGGTATAAAAACATATATTTCATGTAAAATTAGAGAGAATATTTTGGGATATAGTTTTCAGACACAAACCGCAAATTTGATTGATACTAGCAGTAAAACCTCTAAATGCGAAAACTGTGTTCAGAAATGAAATCATCATAATCTATTTGCTATAAAAACAAATTTTAGAACTAAACGCAAATTTAATTGATACTTATAGGTATTTTCAAATTCAAACTGCAAAAATTGAGTCCATAAATGAAACTAGCATGGTTGATTTGGTATAAAAACATATATTTAATTGTAAAATTTGAATGAATGTTTTTGAAGACAATTTTTAAAAATAAACCGCAAATTTGATTAACACTTATATGTACTTTCACATCCTAAATGTAAAAAATGAGTTCAGAAATGAAAACAGCATGATTGATTTGGTATAAAAACATATATTTCAAGAGAATATTTTTGGAGATAATTTTTAGAAGTAAACCGCAAATTTGATTAACACTTATAGGTATTTTCAGATCCTAAACGTAAAAAATGAGTCCAGAAATGAAAACAACATGATCGATTTGGTATAAAACATAAATTTTATGTAAAATGTGAAGGAATGTTTTTGGAGACAATTCCCAGAAGTAAACCGCAAATTTGATTAATACTTATAGGTATTTTCAAATCCTAAATGTAAAAAATGAGTCTAGAAATGAAAACAGCATGACCGATTTAGTATAAAAACATATATTTTATGTAAAATTTGAAGGTATATATTATTAGATATATTTTTGATCAATCAAAATTTTGATTGAGATTTTTTAAAAAGTAACCATGATTATTGAAAAAATTAAATATATAAAGTGTTATGCGTTCCAAACTGTATATAATTATAAATTTTCAAGGTATTATATAATATAGATCCTAAGTTATAAGGTTAAGTACAGATAATGTCAAAATTTTGCTGAAAAATTTTAATTTTTGATTTTGATTGACAGTTTTGGACATGAAAGGGTCATTCAACTACCATAAAAATGGTTTCAAAAGATGTAGCTAGCGATTTTAGGAAAAGTCCCAAAATTTGAAGGGATATGATTCAGCCAATTTTCTACAATTAATTTTTTAACTAATAGGGTTAAAGCCTCCAAAGCTAAAGGGAAAGAGGAGATATCGATTCAAAAGCAATTGAAAATAGGAAAAATAAAGTGTCAAATATTGTTAAAAACTATGATAAAAAAGATATGTACAACATTGATGAATTTAGTTTGTTTTTTAGAGCTTTACGAAATATATCTTTATCTTTAAAGGGGGAAACGCGGACTAGAGGAAAAAAGACTATAGAAAGAATGACTATTTCATTATGTGTAAACATGGTTGGAGACTGAATTTGTTGTGGTTTTTGGAAAATCAGCAAAACCTCGATATTATGCTATTTGAATAATTTACCGGTTTTATGGATGTACACCTCAAAAGCATGGATAAAAGTGTAAACTTTTGAAGAATGGTTGGTGAAAGAATTAAAAATTTTGTTATTTCTAGACAACGCATCTCTTCTCATTCAAAAAGTTTTGCTAACTTGACTCATATGTATCTTTATTCCTAGAAACACAACTGTAGTCTATTTCTGTGTGTCTGGACTCTGGAGACCAAGAGTTCATTTGTAATATCAAAAAAAATATAGGAAAAAGATTTACATGGTATTTTAAATCGAATGAACAAAGACAAAACGCTTCTGATTCAGTAAAAGCTGACACACGTGATTGAATAAAGATGTAATGTGACACAAACTATGTTTTAAATAATGAGGATGAAGAAGACAATCTACATGAATTTTCAAAACGTCTTGCATCTGATGAGTTTATTCACTTGATGATAATGTACCTGAAAACGAAGAATTCCTTCAACTGGTATTGAATGAAAGGAATGAAAAAGAAATACAAGATGGAGAAAAATGAAAGAACAGTTGAAACATCTAGGTATCATATTTACTATAAAAGTCTCCCACAATCTACCCCGGCTAAAGAGATTCTCGCCCATGGAATGAATACTAAGTACTTCAATGAAAAAGAAAGAGTGTAGTCAATCAAAGAGGCGAAAGTAGAGAGTAGCTTACACATGATGCAGAGATAATGGTGACAAGTTTTTGTATAATAAACAAAAATGACGTAGTCTCATATGTTACGTGACTAAAGATAACAACAGAGAGACAAATATAGATGCATACACAGGTGTGTTCTATACACATAGTATACAATGTTTATCCAATGTCTTGTTAATGCAAGAAGGAAAACTCATCCCTCAAAATTAATAATGATTCAAGCAGAAGCGGCATGTGTGTTACACAGTCGTCTCACTGAAATCTAATGAATGCTCGCTCTCATTCTCGTGTAGCATTTAGAGCGGCCAAGATCTTGGCTAAACTGCAAGTGTTGCTAAGACGTGTCATTTTTCAATTAGTTATTTTTTGGGATTCCGTCTTAATTTTTAATTTTGACATTATACTGAAATTTCAGTTTGGGCTTAAAACATAAATTTGATAAGATTTTGTAATGTTTAATCGCAAGCTATTTAATGAACTATTTAACAGTTGCCCCCGGAAACTGCCCTGATATATTTATTAAAATCTGATTATTATTTAAAAAAAATATATTAAAATATAATTTTAAAATTTGAGGTATACAATTCAATCATGATTAATTGCATCAAAAATCCTAACTCTAAAATGAATGATATCGGGAGCATTTTATCCTAGAGCGCAATTGTCCAGTTACCATATTTTAGTTCCATAGCTCAATTTAAAATGCTAATATTTCACAGACTATATAGTGTATTTAGTTTTTTTTCAAGTGAAAGACATCGCTTATGCACGTGCTTTTATAATAATAATAAACACATTTTTACTACTTTTTTATATACCTTTTGCTCAGAGGTTTCTCGAACCTAGACTTGTTCAGAGTTCGGCCCTTATAATATCCAGACCGGGGCTGGACTAGACCGTCTATAGTTTGAACCGGATCAAGTTAGACTATAATATCTAAAGACTAGATCGGGCCGGTGTAATGCAAAATTTCCACCCCTGTCAAATAATAAACGTCTTCGTTGATCTTTTCACAGGGGAAGGGGGGGGGGGGATATTGCAACGAAAAAATCAGCCCTCTTGCCAAATCTACACCCCAGGATCTTATTGACAATAAAATGTCAACTCTCAGTAAATTATATAAATGGAGGTGGACTTTTTAAAGCTTTTATATATCATTTTCATAATATTCAAGTCATGTTTGTTTATTTTATCAAACCCAGTTATTAAATTATATTACTTTATTGAATGACACTAGTGGTTGGAGCGTAGGGTTTTGATCAGGTTATGCCCGGCTCGATTCTACACGGGGACAATCCTATCATCTGCTCACATATTTCTTCCGTGGGATGCGAATCCAACAACTAAAAAAAGTGTTCATGTGAATTTAAATTTAATTTACTATCTCAGTCGAACCAATGAACCTTTTCAAGGTCACGCAAATAAATCGATATGACTTCATAATTTTCAAAACTTTTTCATAATCCCCATAATTTTAAAACTATTTCTCAATGATTAAAATTTTTTCTCATTAAATTAAAAACTTCTTCAAATTATAAAATTTTTATGTATGTTTAATTTTTTCAATCTCTGTGCTATATATTTCATTGAATTAACTTTCCCCCAAATTTTCCACAAAATTACACATCTTTCAGAATTTGTAGAATTCGAATATTATTAGATCCATGAATGATAAAAAAAATTTAGCATTGTAGGAAGACGTAGCAATTCTTATTGATTTTAATTTCATATCAACTCCGTTTAAAGTCCAATTTGCATAAATTGAAGTTTTTAGTAAGTACCACCAAACATGTCTCCAATTGTTATCCAGAAAAAAGTGAGATCTAGATATAAAAATCCTGTAACGCTTCCATCTGTCATCAAAAAATAAAACCTAATAATAATAATAAGAACATATGAAAAATGCTATACATGTACTAGAGATATTATTTAGCAAAGGGTTGATATTAATTTTATAGATATATGAAAAAATTGTATGGCAAGTATATTCTCTTACAAAGAACACAATAAAACTAACTCAATCTTCTCTAATCTAAAAGCACTAACTGGTTATGCTTGGGTTGAATCTTCAGACCTATATATCCGGCCTGATAGTTCCCTACATCGATTCAAAAGCGCCAGACAAAGTGCAGGAAGCTATTTGGCAACAAACATAGATTTATCATTAATATCTTTTCTCCACAACAGATAACTTTCAAGTGGACCCTAATTTGAATTATGACTCCATGCATCCAAGTTTCTTCTTTGAGCAGCACATAGTTGTGGAATCAGGCATTGCGATTTCCAAGATTCACCCAGTGACCTATTTCAACATCAGGTGCCAATCCTGCATGAAAGAGGAAATCACATTAGACTCCAAATTAGAGTATGCACCTCGGGATTATCATGAAAAAAATTTGTGTATCAGAAATTTTTATCTTTTACCATATTTCATCTGATCTACTTATTCTAATCAGATTTATTATTTTTACGATTCAAACTTTTTACAATTATATCTGAACATCATCTGAGTTATGGACTTGTATAATTTCAAAGAGGATAACGTTATGAACGAGTGTGAAAATCTAGATGAATTCATAGAGTCTAATTCGGAAGATGTAATCCAAGAATTCTCCTTGGTTGGAACCTATTTTCACAATACATGATTATTCCTTAAATTCTCTTCTTTTATATTTTCCTTGAAAGTTACCAGGGAGAAAAAGATTTCCATTCCTGGTTTGGTCAGAAAATACTTAGCCACAAGTCGTTTTTTCATAACTGTATGAATTCGAGATCTATGCAACAAAGACAAAACCTTGAAAAAGAAGCAGGATTTGAATTGCATACATCACCAGATGCTCCCCAAGCATGGTACTTTACTGGTCATCACTTAGGTCTCGAAGATTTGCAATTGGTCTCGGCTTTCTTTGGCCATGAGCCATCGAAGAAAATTGGATTGTACCAATGCATTGCTAGTGAATGACGTATGTAGCGGGAGATTATCCGTACTCTCTTTAACTAATAGGATCGATTAATTTAAGGATCTCTCCATCAAATCAGATGTCTCGCACCTTTTCAGATTAGGGGACTAAATTCTATCCAAATTGGGGAACAAAGCTTATAAAATAATGAAAATGCTACAGCCTCTCTGTCATTTGAGGATTGTGGAGATAGTTAGTACATAAAGACCGAAAATTCTCCAAATGTCAAAATTTAAAATCTCTATGGAAGGGAAGAGAGATTTGGAGAAATTGTTGCAACCAGACATTGGGTGCTACTTCGACTGGATTAATATGATGACTTATCTGAGGGTATTTAGACTATGGGGCCACCCCTACATTGACTACTTCACAGTTATTCGATCTCTATATTCGAATGACCAGGATAGCGTAAAGAGATTAGCTAGTGATTTAAGCTACGAGATACTAAAATCCAAATTTTTCAAAGAAAAAAATAGTAGGTGGAATGAACATCCTCTACTTTCCTGTTTTGAGGTGCCTGAGAAAACCAGCAACGGATAAATCTCATTCTATATCTCGATCCTTCTGTAGTCAAAACCAATCCTAGGAACCCATTCCTAGCAAAAAAGTTCTGATACTCTTATTACTAAGCCCGAAAAAGCTAGAAAGCTTTTTAGAGAAGATCAACAATCAGGGGTTGGATAGAGAATATTTGGTGATAGATCTAAAATGCAAAGAACGTGAGTTAAAGAGGGGCGATTTTTTGCAATAATGACGTGGAAGCTTAGACTGAGCTTCTGATCAAAGGGAACATATTACCGTTATTCAAAGGCACTACGATGTGAGTTTCTTTTGAAACATTGCTCAAAGAGTTATTAAATATAACAGCAATCATGGGAAGGAGGATTATTCCCAGTTGAGGATCTGAAATCATTTTGATTACAGCAAGTAGAATAACCACAAACGGGGGGAGTCTATTGAACCTATCTTTCAAAGTTATGGGTATGTTTTTCGGCTATACTGATGAGGTGAGTAGGACTCACCGGTTTTTCGAACAGTCACTAATTTATTACGCTTATAGACCTGTTTTGTTGTTGGTAAGAGACAGGGCTTTGATTAATAGCGCTGATAACACTGGTCAACACAATATTTTTGGCAGGCAAAATGAGACTGGTTTCTGGGGTTTTCAAGGGCGCTGAATCCGAATCTGACATTTGTTTTTTCAAGTTGGCTCTAGTTTTGGAGATATCACAGGGGGGTCGTTCGTCTGAAATCACCCATTCGCGACCATAACTAAACGTACAAAAAACGGCTAAATAGTGCAAAAATGTCAGATATTGATTTTTATGATAATCTAAAACCACAAAGACAGTGTAAAATCTCAATCTAACAAGTTAAGTTAGATATAACATCATTTCATTTATCCTATAATAACTGAACACTTTTCATAGATTTCGAGAATATACAAAAAATTTGCTAAAAATTTACTGAATTTTAATGCAAAGCATTTATTATACACTAGATTCTTAGTTACAATGAACACACAAAACAATATTTTATTCACAAAAGTGAAATTGACGTTTATACGATTTTCGCTTGTGAGCAACTTTCGGACAGTCTCTCAAAAGGTTCCAGCAGTAGTCTGCCATCATGTGCTCATCCCATTTGCCTTGATACCTCTCTTCCATTGTTTTGATGTCTTGATGGAATCTCTCTCCTTGCTCCTCACTGTAATCACCAAGATTACCAGGAAATCTGTCGAGGTGGCTAAACAAGAAATGAACTTTAATGCTCACATTTGCCCCTAGTTTTTCGTATGCAGTAAGCATCTTACGGACCAATTGCTTGTAATTATCAGCTTTGTGATTTCCCAAAAAGTTTGTCACTACATCTGTGAAGGACACCCAAGCATTTAACTCAACCCTGTTCATATGATTAGTGAAGTCAGAATCCCTCATGAGCGTTCGAATCTGAGGTCCATCGAAGATGCCACCTTTAGCTTTTTCGATGGAAAGACCTGGAAATTGCCTGCATATGTACTTGAAGCAATCCCCATCTTTGTTCAACGCCTTAACAAACTGCTTCATGAGCCCTAGTTTTATGTGCAATGGAGGGAAGATGATTCTATCCCTGGGTACCAAAGGCTCATTGATGACGTTGGCTGTGCCGACTTCGAGACTTTCTCGTTCTGGCCAGTTCTCCCTTCTCCAGTGCTGGTTTCTTGCTCTGCTATCCCACAAACAAAGAAAGCAGGGATACTTTGTGTACCCACTTTGCTGACCAAGCAGAAAATTCACCATTTTCAAGTCCACACAAATCAGCCATTTATGAGTGTTGTAATTTAGTTTTTCAAGAACAAATTGGATACCATCATACTCTTCTTTCATCTTGGTAGAATGGCCAATTGGTACAGGAGCAAACTTATTGCCATTATGCAAAAGTACAACTTTTAGACTTGATTTCGAGCTATCTATAAAGAGACGCCAATCTGCTGGGTCATATGACGAGATCCCCATGCAGTTAAGAAGTGCAGAAACGTCATTACAAAAGACCAGGTCATCTTCTTTAGAAAAGAAACGAAGCAAGCTGCCTTCCCTTGTCCTATAGTATGTTACTTTTGTGCCAGAATCAAGAATGTTTTTCTCTTGGAGTCGTGATGCAAGAACTTCAGACTGCTCCTTCGACAAACAAAGGTCTCGCACTAGGTCATTAAGTTCAGATTGATTGAAAAGCTGAGGGCCATTTGAGGGTTCTTCATAGTCACTACAGCTATCACCACTTGATATTGAAAGATCAGCTGGAATCTCTTCGGTTTCATCGATTTCAGGCAGACTGGTGAAAACAGGCACAGGTAGATCCTCAGAGTGCGCAACAGGACGGATAGCAGAATCCAGGCTCGGATACTGCCAATTTGCTTTCTTGTGCTTGTTAAACCCCGTCATATCATTGATACAGAAGTAGCAGTCATCAAAATGATTCTTGGGCTCTCTCCACACCATTGGTACAGCAAACTTCAACTTCATCTTACCATTGGTCCAACCGCGAAGACTTTCTACACAGGTTTTGCACACCATATGTGGGGCCCAAGACTTATCTTGGTCACCTAGTTTCATATCGAAGTATGCTTTGTACGCCCTCTTGACAAAGTCTGTAATATTCCTCTTTTGTTGTGCCATCATATACTGTCCACAGATGTAACAAAAGACATCCGGTTCATATCTACAACGTCTTTTAGAAGAACTCATTTTCTCTCTGGAACTCATTTTCAACTCTGGAATAAAAAAGGAAAAGAATTAAAAAGAAAATTCTTAAATACTGTTTTAAAAACACTACATACATAATAATTATTATGTATTTTCTGATATTATTATTTACTGCTTCTATATTGAAGTATTTCAGGGAGAATTTTAGCAGTTTAGGCTTATTTGAGGCTATCAGTATCTTCTAAACTAGAGCCAATCAGACAAAACCAATGTTATATTCGTAATCAGCGACCTTCAAAACCCCAGAAAACACTCCTAGATGGTCTGCCAAAGAAAAAAAATAAAAATTTGTTGACCAGTGTAATGAGGCAAAACAACATATGGCGGGGGTTAGCTTAGCTCCAAAAGTTAAGGGCTTAAAATTAGAGTTTCCTTATATAGAGTCTGGAATAACTTGTCTCATGCGGAACAAACATTCCATATAGGAAGATGCATAAGATTTGTCTTTAGTGTTAATTCAATCCATCATAAATCAGACGATGAAGAACTGCATTTGTTTTCAGTCAATATTACGTCTGGATTAAACATCAACAAATTTCTATCTAGCATATTTGTTGGTCTCGAAGATGGTGGATCTTACAAATCTTCGTACTACCGAGACCATTGTACGAGAGGGTTGAGGAAATTGAATGTGGCTCATACCATTGCGCTGATAGATCAGCTTTTCCTTCTCATTGATGAATTCGGAAGATTTTTATGAGTACCTCATTCGGATACCGCATTCTTTGTCCCCCTCATACCTCTAGTTAAACTTATACGACAAAACCGGTTATCGACCACAGTCGACATATGTCGACTTTACAAAAATAAAATCGTCTGCGTTTATCAATGCTTTTTAATACAAATCTTCTGCTTTACATTAGATATCGTCTGGTTAGTGGCCGATAAGGGGATAACCCATTTACGACCAATGTTCCTATTTTGGAACATAAGTAATTTCATCTTCGTCTGCTTTTTTCAATGACTTTGAATATAAATCGTCTGCGTTTTTTTAGATATCGTCTGCTTTGCTTGGTCTTAAATGGGTTAAACCAAATGTTGCACAGTCAAATCGGACGTCGATACGCATTTTATCAATGGAGAATGAGCTTTTGGATCTTTTCCAACTTTAAGGAACTGTACTGAACTAACATGATGGTTTTTGGAAATAATTAGGGTTTTAAGGGATCACATGATCTCCCGCAAACTGACAACAATAAGGAATGTGAAAAACCGCATAGCTGACATTCAACCACCCGCTCTGAATTTGACAACTGAGTTGGTCTCCGAAGAAAATAAGAAACTCATGACGCTTGAAATAATTTTGGGCTCTAAAAACAACGAAGACCGAATTCTAAATCTTAAAATTTCATTATTCTGTATAACTGAGGTAAAATTTAGGTTGATGCAACAAGTGATCAAATCATTAAATTTGGTTATGGGACTTACTGTATCTCCGAATCATAAAGTCATTTATTCAAAATTAAATTAAAATATCCCACTTTCTGTAAGATGCATTCAAAAAAAGATACAAGATAGCAAAACTGTATAACATTTATAACCAATATTTTTGTTGCAAAGAAAAATGTTAAGAAAGACTTCAAAAATATTTTTAGATTTTTCAATTTTTTTAAATGAGATAGGCGAGCTAAAACTTGCTTACTTTTATTTTTTCTTTGTTATCCTTAGGTAAAAAAAATTTCTTTAGTGAACCTTTATTTTGATGAAATGAGCTTATATACCTATAATGACTAAATGATCAAAAATGACCCCTTTGAAAAACAAAAGATTTTTAAGTGATATACAAAATTTCAAAATTAAATTTCAAATCAAAAAAAATCAAAAATTTAAATATCAAAATTTCAAAGGATATATAAAAGAAAAGTTCGCTAAGATACCTTTATTATTTAAATTTAAAAAAATTATTAAAAATTCATAAAACTTTTATGAAATAGAGAATGTTGTGCTTATTAGAAAAATTATATTTATAAAAAATAATGGAGTATTCTGAAGATACTTTTCTTTATCTACACTTGAAGATGACTTTGAGATGAACGACTGTAATAATTTTGATTTTTCAGAAAGTTCAGAAGAATCTGAAGGTAATTTAGAGAACACCGCCATTTCAAAGTCAGGAAAAAAGTGGTATAATCAACTAGCTGTTTCTAATAAAGGAAGAGTGCCAAAAGAAAATCGTTTCACAGCCAAATCCGGGCCAACTTCATATTCAAAAAAAAATAATGTGAAAGAAAGTTCTTTTTCCGCATTTCAATTACTCTTTAGCAAATCTATGATGAAGTCTTTAGTAGAATACACAACAATACATGGGAAACTTCTTGATAAAAAATTTTTTGTTTCGTTAGAAGATATGAAAAAATTTATCGGTTAATTATATGCAAGAGGCATTTTTGCTGCAAAATACACACCTTTGAATGATATATGGAAAAAGGAATATGGAATTGCTATTTTCAAAAACACAATGAATCGAGACAGCTTCAAAAAAATAATGAAACATTCGTTTTGATGATGTTACTTCAAGAAGACAAAATAAATCAAAGGACAAGTTTTGTTTGATTAGAGATGTTTGGGAAAGTTTTATTCAAAACTCACAGCTGTGTTATGTTCCGTCTTTCATGTTACTGGTGGATGAGCTGCTTTTTCCATCTAAATGTCGCTGTTCTTTTCTTCAGTACATGCCATCAAAGCCGGATAAGTTTGGCATTAAATTTTGGTTTAGTTGATAACTTTTCAAAGTACTTGTATAATGCTTTTCCTTATTTGGGTAAAGATGAATCTAGAACCAAAAAATCACTTGCTTTGCATGTTTGTGAAAAAATTTTGAAGCCTTATTTTGGCAAAGGATATAATGTGACAATGGACAACTTTTTTACAAGTCTAGAAATTGCGGAAAGCTTCATGAAATGAAAAACAACAATTGTTGGAACTATAAGGAAAAATCGTCGTGAAATATTTAATTGTGATGATCTCATGGAAAAGAAACCATTATACTCTAGAGAAGTTTATATAAATGACTCTAACTGTAGCCTAACAATTTATAAAGGTAAAAAAACAAAAAATGTTTGCATTTTAAGTTCAATGCATAACGTTGTTAAAATTGATCAAACACACACAAAAAAACTACCTGATACAATTAGTTTTTACAACAATAATAAATACGGTGTTGACGTGATGGACCAGATGGCAAGGCATAATACATGCAAAACAAGTACAAGAAGATTAGCATGTTTTTTCAATTTACTGGACTTCTGTGGGTCAAATTCGTATATACTTTACAAAACGACTACAAATCATAACATTTCAAGGAGAATTTTTTTGAAAGCTTTGATAAAAGAGCTTTGTTCCACTAAAGCAAACGAAAGCTGTTGCTTGCCCAGTGATAGCAAAAATGAAGATAACAAAAAGAGGCGTTTGTGTAAAGCAAAAGAATGTAAAGACAAAACAAGTAATATGTGTAATTCTTGCAAAGCCTTTGTTTGTGGAAAACACACCGCTGCTAAAAAACAAATTGTCGTTTGTCATAACTGCAAAAATAAGTAATATTTCATGTAATCTTTTTATATTTTTCTAATTTGATGACTTTTTAATGTTTTTGAAAAAAATAAACTTTTAAATTCTAAAGTTTATAGAAAAAAATTATTTTTATTGAAAATGGTCAAAAATGACCATTTCGTCTTTGAAGGTAGTAAAAATTTCTCATCTTTCTAGTGTTAATTAGAACACATGGTTATGATAATAGACATGATTTTTAGATCTTTTCTTTATGAACTCTTCAATGAAAAAATTTTCAAAAATTTGCAAATCATTACTTATTTCTTATTTATTTTCATCCACTTCTTAAAAAGCACACTAATGGGTTAAAGATCCTCTCTTTCCTTCTATAAATTTTTGGCCGTCATAAGTCACCACAAATATTTGCTCTAACTTTTCTTCAAAAAAATTAACCTACTACTAGTATGGTAATTCATAATTGAAAAATGATCATTCTGTTTCTTTGTTCATTCTATTTTTGTCAATTCATATGTTTTTATAATAATTTAAATTTCATACCACTCAACCTATAATTTTCTTCAATTGGCTTTCAAATCATAATTGAATTTGGGCTGGGTGTAGTGTAGAAAAAAAGTTAATGTATTTGTTCTCTTACATCTAAAGATGACTACATTTTGTAGTCGCGTATTTCCTCTTGTAATTAGTTTAACATATGTAACTTGGGATCAGCAGTTGCCATCATCCTATACATTGTATACATTATATCATGCTATGTGATATATTGAGTAGAAATGATTTGCAACTTACTTCTCACTAAATTATGAGTAAAAATCTTCTTTTTTTTGAGGCTTGTTGTTTCTTGGAAACAAAAAGGCATGTGATGATATAGAAATAGATAACACTGGTGATATGATGAAGACGTGTAGACGATACTGTCAATTCTGTGAATGGAATGGTTGAAAATGATGATTTAAATCTTAAATTTTGTCCTGAAAATCTCATACACTTTTTTTCTTTATAAGCAACCGATTTGCTTATCAAACAATTAGGCAAAATTTTTGAAATTGTAAACATTGCCTTCATTTCTCCCTTTTCCAAAACTCACTTTGAGTTAATTATTTTTAATATAATTTATATAATTTAATAAAAATAATGCTAATCAAATATCCAAAGAAACTTGAGATCTGAAAATGTGAACATCCTTAACAAACGGAGGCCTGATGCAGAAAATAAAGTTGCTTATATAAAAAAGTGTACTTCCTGAAGAAGATTTAACTTCAAATGAAAACTATAATAATTTGTAAAGGATTAAAATGGCGGAATAAAATAAAGTATATTATTTTTTCGATTGAAACAAAATGTTGTTACCGAAAGAAGTAGAACGCTTTCTAAAAGTCATAATGAAAAGATTGTTTTTTGACCTCAAAAAAAATGTCTCAAATGTTTTTGGATATTTAGACGAAAAATCAAGTTTGCCATCAATGCAATTTATTTATCTGGGAAAAGAGGATGCATGATTTAGAGTGATTTTGAAATTACAGGAAAAAAGTGTTTGAAATTAGTCAACCCATTTTTTGAAATAACATGATAGATCATTTTTTAACAAATGATAGTATGGCACGAAAGCCTCTTGAAATAAAATGTCAAAATAAAAAATCCTTCCTTTATCTTATTGATGAATGAACGCATTTGATATTGATTTTAACGCTCGCTTAAGTGTGTCTTTACAATATTGAAGTGTATCAATGATGCGCGCATGAATCGTGTCCTACAGTGCCGGTTTTTTATCCTGGTTTTCTTCCTCCGAAGAATTCAAAGGTTTTTACGGTTAGGTAAAAATCTGGCGACCCGATTCTAACCTTGTTAGTAATCAAGCTATCACTAGACATTAAGATTGTTTCCCAAATTGGGATCATTAGGATTGTATCGTTCACTCAGCTGTATTTATATATTTGTAACATACATTCTTGTAAAATAATATATATAACAAGGTATAGCTATGCAGTAACAAGGGCCGGTAGGCGTTTAGTGGGATGGAAAGCCCAGGTAGACCAGGACTCAGCATTCCGGGCGGGCCACGATATCCGAAATGATGGGTGCGAACGTCACAAACAACTTAACTTAACTAACTAACTTTACCTACCTTTTTACTCAGTTATAGCATGTAAAATGTTTGCAGGGTTAAATAAGCTATTTGGCTCATATTAAGTCGAAACATGACGTGTGATACGTCAAAATGTAGCAAATTATACACTGAATTTGGATATGTAGACCATTTTTTGATAAATATTGATTTTAAAATAGAGTAAATCTACCTCTTTTCAATGCTAAACATCGATCATTGATATAAAATTTGTTTCATCATTTTCAAAATCAAAAGACCACTTTTTATTGTAGTTTCAATACTTTTCGTTACATATTGCGTTATTCACATTATTTCCATAATTGGTTCATTGCTAAAAGCACTAATTTGTTTTACATTTTAAATCTCTATAGTATATGAAATAATATACATAACCTTTTAAAAAAGGATGTAAAATCGATTATTTCAAAACTCGATAGCCAATCAGTCGCGTCATATCAAGACACCTTCCTTTGTCATGAAACTTCTAGTAGAAAAAATTTTTTTATTATACCAAAAAACTTTGAGACCTAATTTTGACGTGAGCAGAAAAGCGCCAAAAAGTTAAGGAAAAAACATAATTATAATTAATGTCTATCCATTATTACAAGTTTTTTACGTAAACGGGTGTTACTTTGAGACGCGTTTCCTGCTATCGATTATCTCGAGAATGATAGGAAAAACAAATGTTATTTCTTAGATGCATGATTTCATAGCTCACTAAAGATCGCAATGTTTAAGGAATAATAAATTGTAACGCGATAATACCCCCTCCTCCTCCTCAAAAAGACTTACGTGTGTATGCTCTCAAATATACGTTGGATATAGATTATAGATATTTTTAAAGAAGAAATACTTGTACCGTGATACTGCTACACTTGTAATAGGGAAATTATGAATATCAAAGATGCACAGGATGTGTGGCAATTAGCTCGAATACAATTGAGAGAAAATTCGCGAAACACAATCAAGCCAATATTATTTATATTCCATACACTCGTCGATGACGACAAATAATAATAATCTTTAAATTGATAAGGAAACAGATTGAAGGAAGTACAATACAATATACATTTATATGCTACTCTGTAGAAGGAAATGCATCGTGTCGCCGATGATGATAGTAGGAACATAAAAGAAAAGAAGCAAACTTTTACAGGTGCACGCAAGAATGTCGAAGATTTCTAGATATCTAGCCAAAATTTGCCCAATTAAATATTTGTAAAAATGAGTTATTCCGTTAATTACTTACTGAGTTAGTAAACTTATTACTTGCCTAGATACTCAGTACAGTAAGTGGGGATAATTTATTCTGCTAATTTTGATAAAATTTTGAATTAGTTTAATACGATTCAATTATAAAGTTTACAAAATGAAAATTTTGCCTCTTCTTTCGTTTTACTTTAGAACAAGATATCGCAGGTGCCAGATGTGCACCACCCAGACCTAGATATTCAATAAATTTATATTTACTAATACTCACAATTAATAAAACAAGCAGGAAAACAAACGATATAGACAGAAATAATATATGTATCAAATCCTAATTGTATAGTATATCGATCAGTGTTTTCAAATGTGTTTGATATCGAACATAGTCAAAATATTGGGAAGTTATAATTAAACTCGAATCGAGTATCAATTTACCAGAATTTTTAGTATAAAGAAAAATTACTGTGAAAACTTTTTTTACAAAAAGTCAGCATAAGAAATAACCACGAGTGTGGAAAAATGGAATTAAATTTTAATAGACTTATTAATTTTTATATAAAGAAGAATTTATAATATACAAGATAAAATATTTTCTATATCAGCTTACTTTCAGGTTTAAGGTATATTTATCTTTTAGTTGAAACAATATTCAATTACTTCTTTTGAAGTCAGTATTTTTTTTATCATTTAAAGATCTTTCAAAAAATTCAGTTGAAAAATATGTGAATCGATTCGTCTTGATTGACATATTTGAATATATTCCATGGGGCAAAAATGTTTAACAACACTGCTATAGATGATAGACATTATTCGCCATAAATAACAAAAGGAAATAATATATTTACGTGGTAATTTAAGAAGTGGCAAAAAAGGAACTTGAAAGAAGACAATGAATTATATGGAAGAAAAAGAAGGAAGTCAAAAGATGTATTGCGGTTGCTTGAAATCAAGGGACACAAAAGCTGTATGATGATTTAAGAACGAAGGAAGGAGAAAATCAGATATACAGAATTGTCAAAGCAAGAAAGAAAGAAAGGGGGAGATTGGAAACGTCAATATTATCAAAGATAAAGAAGGAAAAATTATCTTTGAGACTGAAGATGTTAAGAACAGGTGGGCAGAATATTTTGAACTTTTAATTATGGGAAACAAAAAGGAAAAATTGGAAGAAGCTTATAGAATATAGATGAAAATGAAGTATTGCATATATTAAAGCAGGAGGACATGAAACGATGACATGGATGGTAGACCTACTAGAAAGAGTTTGGATTGAAGAAAAAATACCTGAAGACTGGAGGAAAAGCGTACAAGTGCCCATTGGAAAAAGAAAGGTGATGTTTTAGAATGTGGTAGCTATCGTGGGGTGAAGTTACTGGAGCACGGACAGAAAATACTATAAAGAATTTTGGACAAGCCAATTCGTTCAGTGATACAGATAAACCCAAAACAGTTTTAATTTATGCCTGGAAAGAGTGCAATAGATGAGATTTTTTATCACAAGACAACTAATAGAAAAGAAAATTGAAGGAAATGCATCAGTTTTTTTGTGGATTTGTAGATCTAGAGAAAGAATATGATACTGTTCATAGGGAAGTATTCTATTGGTGCTTGCGTAAAAAGGGAATATCCGAAAAACTTGTGAGATTGATGCAATAAATCTACAAAAATCCAAAGACATCTATTAAAACGGCAGAAGGAATTTCAAGGGAATTTGAAGTAAAAATAGGTCTGCATCAAGGTTCGGCATTGAGTCCATTATTGTTTATGTTGGTTGGTTGTTTATGAACTATCGAATCATTTAGAAAAGGAAGACTTATGGGAATTTTGCTGACGACCTAGCGATACTGGCAGACAACAAAGAACAAAGGAAGAAGCAAGACGATGTGGTATGCAAAGAAGGTAATAAGAGAACCCCAGAAAAATCATTTTAACTAATTATTATTATATTAAAAATCTTGTATTCCTTTCAAAATAGTTTCATATGGTTGAAGGAAATCACGAAAAGTGAAAGTTTAGTTGCGATTTGCTTTGTTTTTCTGTTCAAATTTTTATAAATGAGATCGACTTATATAAAAGAATATATGATAATTTTTTTAGCCAACAAAAAGGGTTTTTTTTGAAATTTGCCATTTTTATTTTATTCCATTTTTATAATTGAAAGGAGCAAATAATGGAATAAATTTCAGAAAAGATAGAGAATTAAACCCATTTCATTTAAGAAAATAAGTAATTTGATACAAAAGTTCCTTAAAATCAAGAAATCATGTGCGTCAGTTGGGGCTAACGATTGGATCAATTGGATTAACATGCAAAAACATAAAAGAATGCGGAAATTGACGCCAAGATTAGACAACGAAACCAAAAACTAAAGTAGTGAAGAGATATAAAAAGATAATAAATAGAGAAGTCCTACTCTTGCCTCCCTTCAATTCAGACATAATTCCGACTTCTCATTTTTTCTACAATCAGTCACCATTAGTATGGGATGAAGCACTTCCTCGCTGTGACATTTCGCCGCTTGTAATAAAGTTCCAATTATCATTTACCGATTACAACTATTCTAAACTTAAAAGTTAGACATTTTTAGTAGGTAATAAATTAACTAGATAAGTAACTAATTAACTAGCTACCGTATATCCCCGAATATGAGCCAAATTTTTAGGTCAAAAAATAGAGATTTAAGAAAGGGCGTGGACTTATATCTGAAAAATAGTTGATTGTCCAAAGATGAACGAATATGCAGGGGACAAGATAGAGATGCGTACAAAAATTTTTTCAATGAAAATAACCAAAAACAAATATAGATTCCAAAAGACATTTAAGTTTGAAAAATTGTTCAAAGCTGAATTAACTCGAAACTCTACTAACTTAGTAAAAACAAAAAAATAAATGCCATTAATACAGTCTAAAGATTCTCGACCTGCCTCAAAGGGTTAAAAATTTGTAAGACAACCAGCATTAAGTTCTGAATCCATCCCTGACATAAAGCAGACAATTTTCCTTTTATGGAACACCCGGTTGAATTGGGCGTAAAAGGGTTGAGATGTGAATTAGACACTTGAGTGACTTCTTTGATGTTATCTTTACACACTCCCCTGAGGAAAAAACTTTCGCTCAAGCAGACACCCTCATTGAGTTGAGCAAGGCGTCGAAATCTTTTTAAACGAAGTGGCTCTCAAACTTTTTCAGCCGATTACGTTAATTTAAATTTTAGATGGACCTACCCCCATGATTTCGGAGTAGAAGTCGATGGAAGAGGACTAATTTTCAAAGATGGAGCCGGAGCCGGTATGTTCCTCCTATGTCTAGCTCCGCGCAGTAATTTGATAATTACTCTTAATTAGTTTATTATATTTTTATTGCACAAAGTTCAATATTAAGATTTCTCTCAACTTTTAATGATTACCAAGAAATTTTAAAATTCTAAAATTTAAAAACAGTACATCACACTAATCCAATTTGCTTCGGACTTAAAAAGAGGATTCAGAATTTTATTTCTATGAAAATATACCTTTATATATATAAATTTCGCTTAGATAATAGGATAATGGTTTATCTTGTTTTTCATTTTTATTGCTAAGGATAGTAAAAGATATGTTTGGTGAATACACAAAGCTACTTTAGAAATTACTTCTATCTGTTCCTTGTCCAAGTGCTTATTAATTTATCGACTAGTTTTGTGAATGAATTGTATTGCTTTATTTGGATAGTACGAAACCCTTCAATAAAGAAGTTTCTTCTAGTAAAAAGTATAATTTGTTGAAATTTTAATTTTAATTCCTCACAATATTATTGACAGAGCCATAGCTGGATTCGAAGCCGGAGCCAGATAAGAAAATATTTTTTCTCAGGAGCAGAAGTCATAGGATTTTTCTGACTCCAAAATCCTGCGTGCCCCAAATGTTTTTTGTACCGCGCCAATAATTTAACGTTCCCTGCGTTTGTATATGAATATATATTACACACCTTCTCATAATAAAAATTCACTTGCTAAAAGTTGTTTAAAAAATTACAAAAAGTAAAATGCTACTTATTGATTGAAAAAGACGTGTTATGAAGCTGCTTGTGATATTCTGTCTGACATGAGTTTGTTGAGTAGAATAAATAATGCAGGAGAAATGGATGATGAAATATCTGTCATTTCAAAATGCTCCTTTTTGGTTTACTTATCAATCGTCTCTAGGCTACAACAAATATAGCTTTATATTTTAATGAAAAAAAATGTCCTATATATGGACCTACTAACTTGATCCATTATCCTTAAAAAAAATTCCTAAAATACCACCATGAGTAATTTTCCCCCACTTTGGAAACACTTAAAGATTTTGTCAATATAGGAGGGGGATGTATCACAATTTTAAAACTGAAGTTTTTGACTAGCATGAATATGTGTGAATGTATGAATATACTCAGACTCACATATGCTATTTTTATTTTGGTTGGAAAAATTGTTAATCAAGAATCGTACCCAAGTTAGAAAATTGGAAGATGGGCATAGACAAGCTTGGAATAGGAAGGAAAAAAAAGTATTACAAGGTTTCGCTGGACTTCCTAAGAAAGTAGGATTCATCATCGCTGGAGTTGTCCCAGCCCTCAATGCCCTTCATCGTGTAGGGGTACTGGAAGAAGGAGTTCTTTTCTGGCGGAGTAATGATTTCGGCGCAGATTTCGCTGTTGTCATTGCAAATGAAGCACATCCTCGTTTCATTCAACAGCAACTCCATATTATCACAAAGCGCCATCAATAAGGCTGGCTGTATTAGTATTAATTCGCTCTTAAATAAAGTGTAATTCCGTTTTCAAGTAAACTTAACAAACTTAGGGTCAAATACATTTGCGAGTATTTTAAGCACGAACGAGCTTTCTCAAATACAAATATTTTTATATGGGCATTTCACTTAGAAATGCAAAAACTTTAACAAGTATTTGAAATAATTAGAAAATACATTTTGTTATCACGGGTAAGACAAAACAAAATACTGTGTTTACAATTTACCTTCCAATATTTACACATATCTAAAACGTGTTAAAATCGAATAATAAAATGTTGTTTACATCCACTATAGTTTTAAAGATGGCATTATTTAATTGACATCTTTCTGGTCTGAAGACGTTATCCTCTAATACTGAACAAACGCTCAACTGGAATGAAAAAAAAGAATTGATTTTTTGGTTGATGATTGATCGTTGACCAGGAGTCTCTATTATGTGATCTGGTTTATTGATTACTATTGTTATTCTTATTAAGGCCAAGGAATAGAAGTCACTACTAGTCAATGTTAATCGGCTCTGAATGTCTACATATGTTATTAGTATAGCCTTTGAGATTTCAAGACGCGACGAGAAAGGTCAATTTTACAAGAAACTATAGAGAAGTATTTGAGGCATATTTGTTTTTTTTTAAATACTTCCCGTAGGTATTTCAAATATAAAACGCCGTATTTTCAAAACTAAAATTACAAATACAAAAACTTCCAAAATACCCCAAAATGCAAATAGAAATGCAGTCCCAAGTCTGATACATAAACGATAAAAATAATAGGGTGTGCCATATAGCAGCTATGAATCCACTCAGAGGCATTATATATATTATAGACATTTTTAAATTTGAATTTAGCCCAGTTTTATTTTGAAGAAAAAATAGTTTGCCTATATTTTAAAAAGTCTCTAGAAAATAGATTATTTTAGATATTCTTCTATTACCCGTCCTGCGAGTTTACAATGCAACCAGAAAACCTAAAAGTGTCTACTAGCTTATCTCAAATGACAAAAGTAACAAAGTTTCAATATTACAAATAAAAGGATGAACTTGAAAATTGAATAAATTATTGGCAAAAATAGAAATTCCAAATCTGAAATTATTTTTGATTATATCATTTTTTTATTATAACTCTAAAAATTATAATTAAGGCTATTCTAAAAATATTTTTCGATATATTAATTTTTTGTATAAAATGAATTGGAAGGTTGAGAAAATGACTTGCCCATATTTCACACTGAAGATGTTGAATTCTTCTAACAAACACTTTACCCATAAATATGATTATCTGTTTAGAACAGAGTTTCCTAAACTTTTTTTGGCATGTCTGAGAGAGAGAGTGTCTGAAACAGTCACACATATTATTTTTTATTATGAATGCCACAGAAGGGAAGATTATATCAAAATAGTAATTTGGACCAAAGTTCCATCAGTCGGTGTGCTTGAAAACCTTCCCTATTGGCAAATCTGCTTGTTTTCAACACCTTCATTATTGAAAAAGGAATTGAGCAGGAGCTTCTTTCTCCGGGTATTAGAAATCAAAGGCAGTTGTTGTAATGACGGGAGTTTAGTTTAGCAAACTAATTTGCTTGTTTCACGATCAGGATTCATAGCTATTGTGAAATAGAATCAAATTGGTTTGAAAGAAATCCGATGAACTACCGGGACTTGGATGCTAAACATACTTCTCTTTTAATTCAAACACAGGAAAAGGAAAGATACTGGCCCTGGTATTTGGATTGTGGGAAGAAGAAAAGTTGTTTTCGAGTTTATTCAGTTTCTTAACAAAGGAAGGATTTGTAGGACGAATGGCTTATTTTGCTCATATTTTTGGAAGTCTGAATGAACTAAATAAGAAATTACAGAAAAACAAAGAGCAAGCCATCAAAGCTTTCATGAACTTAAAAAAGTCTCTTCTTGGGTCTAGTCAAAATAAAAATTGAAAAATACACCTTAACTTTTAGAAAAAAATAGATCCTTTTTAAGATAGAAAAAATTTCAGTTTAAAAAAAAATGTAATTATAGTCGTGAATTAAGAACCGGAATGATTTAGGGCAGGGTTTTCCAACACCGGGGTCGTCAAGCATTTTTTGGGGTTGCCAAGATCCCAAAACAAAAAAATGCCACTTCTTAATTCTAAGAATTTTTGGATATACAGTCACATATTGGTTGAAGGATAGTAGATAATTTCTTATCTATTTATAACAAAGATAAATGCAGAAAAGTACGAAGAAGAGAACCCCCACAAAAATAATAAATCTATTTTAATTTTCATATATTTTAAAAAAGACATAAACCATTGCTTTATTATCTTTTATATTTCATTTCAGATTGTTTAGCGGTTTAGAGGAAACGGGTGTACAAATAGAATTTATTAACATTGTATTTACGTCGCTCAGCCAAGAGTCGCTTAAAAAAATAATCTCAAGCGCCATCTCCTTAGAAAACACTCAACTCTGGCAGGGAAAGATCTTGAGTATTTTAAAAGGAAAGAAGAACTGAAACGTCAGCGGTTAGACAACTCTATGCACAAGCGAGTGTATTATTCAACAACCAACACTTGCTGGATGAGTCAACTGACGTCGGTAACGATGCTCAGGTCTTGGTATATGCGTGGTACTAAAGAAAGAGTGACATTGAAGAAAACTTTCTGTTCTGTAAATCACAGGAGACAACAACCACAGGTGAAGATCTTTTCAAGTTGGTTGCTAGTTTGATCAAAGAAAAATCGGATTAATGATACAGTGTGTGCCCGAATGGAGCATCCGCAAAGTTAAGTGCACTTCAGGGTTTCACTGCCAGAGTAAAACAAGTCAACTCCACAGTGATAGCGACTCATTGCGACTCACAGAGAAAACCTTGCTTCTAAATAAATGTCACTTAACACAAGAAAGATGTACTGACATCAAGACTTACAAAACCAAAGTGATTGCTTAAATTGGCATATCTGACAGACATATTTTCATACTTGAATTTGCTGAATATGTCCAGGCAAGGAAAAGATGAGACTATAATCTGTTTCTGAAAAGTTCAAGGCTTTCAAAGCAAAGCTGAGGCTGTGGATAGGAAGGATTGAATCAGAAAAAACTGCGTCCTTTCACGTTTGGACCCTTTTCTGGAAGATGAAAAAGAGGCCTCACATCTGGCAGTACAAAGTGTCATTGTTGGGCACCTTGAGAAATTGAGTAAAGAGTTTGACAGGTACATGCAGGGTGTAGAGCTGCATGAGAAATACAAATGTTTGAGAAGACCCTTCGATATCAAAGACGAAGAAGTTAAAACAATTTCATTTTCTATAGTTAGAGTTGCCAGATTATCAAATCCGAACTAAAATGGTATTGAAAAAAGTCAAGAACAATATTCTATATTTCTTACAAAAACAATAAATATGAAAAAAACTATGAGAGAAAAAATGAGTTTTTATAACAAAAAAAGAGATAAACAAACGCAGTTGAAGCTAAATTTTTCTTAATTCTTTTTTACAGGGTTGTCCAAGCAGTGGCGTAACCATGAGAATTGCCGCTCGGGCGGGTCATAAATTTGACGCCCCTTTTTATTTAAAAAAAATTGGTTAAAAACGCATAAAACTTTATTTATTTATAAATTAGTTTTATATAAATGCTTTAATAGAAAATTAAAAAAACTGAAAAATTTATTTAATTGCATACAAATATTCATTTTCACTTTTTATAGATGAACTTTTCTAGGTTTTTTTGTTAGTAAACTCTTCAATAACTTCATCAAAAACTTTTTTTAGTTCTCAGATTTGTTGTGTATGCATGTTTTTGTGTTTGTCAAATGAAAATCTCTTATAACACAAGCTGTTACAAAGATCTTAACATCATATTGATTGCAATATATGAGTGATTTCAAAATATGCCGCCCCTAAAAATGTGCCGGGCGGGGCGGACCGTCCCCACCTAGTTACGCCACTGTGTCCAAGATTATTTTACGGTGGGCCGCAACTAATAAAAAAATTTGAACTTCGCACCACATTTTATTTTTTTACTAATTTAATATCATCATTTATTACTAAAATAGTCAGCTATCATTAAAAATAAAGAAATATTAATTATAAATGAATACAGAAAACGATAACTGACACTATTTTTTGTGGTAATTTAATAAATGGCAGGGTTAAAACCATCAAATTAGATTGTCACAGATCATCAACCGTAACTCTACTAAAATTTAGCACCAATTAAACCTGTTCAGATGTCTGGATTTATATTTTATGAATTTCTTCCAATAACAAGATTAACCCAGTATATACATATATTCTTTAACCCAATGACATATATTTAACAGAAAAAATAATAGTTTACTCGATGTATTATGAAAAATTAGAAGATTTTAGAAGCATTTAAAAATAATTTAGTTTTATTAAAGGCCAGACAGCCATTTTAGTACTAGATTCGAAGTAAATTAAAAATTTGAAAAATTGCAAAAATCTTTATTAATGAAATTTTACCACAATCTAAGATTTTGCCTCTTTAAGGTTTTTTCACACATATGTTGTCTGAAGAAGCTTGAGAAGACCATTGTTGTTCAAATTTCATGAATAAAGTTTTTTATGTTCTTAACAACTTTATGATGATATTTAAAAATATATAGCAGAAAATTTTATTCCATTTGTTAACGTACTCTAGAATATCCGTTCATAAACAAAAAAATTCACATAGAAAAATTTAATTTGTAATATAATTTAATACTTTTCAACAAAAATGGTTTATATGGTTTATTATAAGCATTAAATTTTCAACAAAAATTAATAGAAATTTTGCTTTTTCATAAACTTTGTTTGTTATAATCGCAAGCTTATTACATACATTTTTTTATATCCTTCATTAATTATATATAAGATTTTGAATTAATTTGAGGCATTGCTTTTCTAAAATGTATCGTCTACTTTTTTTGAGAGAAGTTACATATAAAGAAAGGCGGTTTTTATATGATAAGTGAGGGGTGACTAGATAATTACCATCTTCGAATTTTTGAGACTCATTTCTTGCACGAAAACACACCCTTAATCTGCCTCATTCTCCTATAAATGTTTTGAAGTCTTCCCGTTTTCAACCCGTTTTTATAAGTCTTAATCTTAATTAACTCGGCAATTCATTTCGAAATGTAATATTTTCAAAAAAGAAAAAATGTTTTTATTCTAAAATGCTATGGAGAAAAAAAATATTTTAAATAAATTTTTAGTAGTAAATTTTAATAGTAGATTAAATCTCTGTGCAATTTCTAACTTTGTTGGTTTCACTAACAGTTTTGCATTTTAAAGCTGATTTTCTTGCAGAAATAAGATGTCATCCAGGAGTTGGAAAAATGGAACACATTCTACCACGCCAGTAGTAAGTTTTAACAAATGACACGCAACTGCAATTTATTTGGTGTCCACAAACCTGCACAGTTTAACCGCTCGGTTCAGGGCTCTAATTGGGCTAGAATATGACAGACAGACTTAGCCCCTACGTGTGCAAGTCTCTACAGCTAACTTATTTTAACTTAAAGAAAAATAAATTCATGCTTTTCTTTTTTAATTTATCAGTCAAAGCTTGAGTTTTTTACAAATAAATAGTGAGTGTTCAAAGATATACATAATTACCGACTAGCTAACTTTTACATATGTTAAGGCAATCAATTTCATTTTATGAAAGTTAGGGGTCACAATGAAGTGTCTTTCTTACTTTTAATTTATTTGGGGTCCACAAACCTGCACAGTTTAACCGCTCGATTCACGGCTCTAATTGGGCTAGAATATGACAGACAGACTTAGCCCCTACCTGTGCAAGTCTCCACAGTTAACTTATTTTTACCTAAAGAAAAATAAATTCATGCTTTTCTTATTCAATTTATCCGTCAAAGCTTGAGTTTTTTACAAATAAATAGTGAGTGTTCAGAGATATAGATAATTCCCGACTAGCTAACTTCTTCAGATGTTAATGCAATCAATTTCATTTTATGAAAGTCAGGTGTCACAATGAAGTGTCTTTCTTATTATCATCTCTCCGCTTTTTTATTGTGGTTTGATTTAAAAAATTATTGATGATCATATTTTAGGATATTTCTCTTCTAAGTCTTCTTAAATTAATATCATAATGTCATTCAATTTCATCTGTTTTATCAATTAACGAAAGTAATTTACTATCATAAGTGAAAGAATCAAAAGGCAGATCACTCGATACCTGGCTCAAATATATTTTCAAATATACTACTTTATCTATCACCAAACTCCTTAGAGGATGTTGAAATCGTGGTTCATGGAATAAAATGGCCAGTAATCTTCGAACACGAGGAAGCATAAAAATAAAAAAATGTTTACTTCAAAATTTTTCAAATAGATGGCACAAATTTGTTTCATTGATTTTTTATCTTAATAAAGCCATGTGTTTTAAAAGGTGTTTTCAATTTTTAAACAATAAATGTGAAACATCTCGTATTTCAACTAAAAACATTTATATATTTTATTTTATATATGAATGTATAATATTTTCATAACAAATTTTGTTAGAATTTTTATTTAATGTGACGCGAATTAAATTATACTCGTCCAGTAAAGTAAAAAAAAGTATGGCATATAAAACACAAGTATTCTTTAACATATTTTAGATTTATAAGAGACTGCAACATCCGTGCAAGTTAAAAGTTTGCAAATGAAGAAACCACCTAACATATCATTCCCTAGATTCAGCCTATTTCTATTTTGTAATAACAAGAGGCTTAAAAAACTAAACTAAAAAGTTATAAAAAAATCACCTATAGTTTTTAAAAAATTAACATTTGAAAAAAAAAATGACTTTAAAATAATTTTAACTATCAGGCCTTTTTATTCACTTAAATAATATAAGATATAATAGAAATTAATCTTATACCTAAAATTTGTCTTTCCTCAAAAAAAATTTTTAATTAAAAAATATTGTTTGAAATTTCTGTTTTTTTGCCAGTGAATTGGGCAAATTTTATACAAAATATAAATAGAATAAGACTTAAAATTTTGAAACTAACGGAAATAAACACAAAAATAACCTTTCTTGAAGAGGTGAAGAACTATTATAGACTTTATTAACCTAAAAAGTTTTAAGTTCGAATCAAAAAGGAAAGCATAGTCCTTTAAAGATGAATTAGAAGTGCAACAATTGAATTCATTGACCTGTTAAAAGCCATTTAAACTTTTTTGCTTTTTTTCTTGATCCAAAAATTTTTTCTGATAAAATCATCTATATTTATCGTCAAGTAATCATATTTACAATTAATAAAAATATCTAATCGAAAAATTTATTGAATAATTTTTGATTGATTTTTTATATTTATTTCATTTTGTTCGGTAATTTGGAGCAAGCGTAACAATAAAAATAGTAATAAGGTATAATCATGAGCACAATCTGCTAAGCTTTGTTAAAAATGTTTTGTTGATTCACTTTCATGCGAGAAACTTTGAATGGCAATTTGCTGGCATTAATCGTTTCTGGTGGAGCACAAACAAACATGTTTGCTATTTTTGAATTATTGAAAATGATTGAGTTCTTTTTATTGACTATTGTTGGAGTTTGCTGCAAAGCTCTTTCTTCTCTACTTGGAAACTTGTTACCGTCTTTAGAATTCGAAAGCATTTGACTTGTAAATGTTTTTTTATTACAATCAGGACTGTAAGAGGTTGGCGTACTGGATGTAAGCAAAGGTCCAGAACTAACATTGTTGTTGTTGGTAGCACGGATTTTTTGTGAAGAAAAAGCATCTTTGTTTTTTTGATTCTCAACTAGAGACGTCTTGTCTTTGGGCTTTAAAGGTGAGAACCCAATTATCGCTTTCGATTTTTTGTCTGAAGCCAAAGCTTCGGAAGACAACATCACCTTTGTTGGAAAGCTGGGCTGCTTTATCTTCTGATCGCTCATACATTTGTTTGATTCATTTTCTTTGTTTTTCGCATCGAGTTTAATGCAATTATTTTTGAAACTCTTAATATTTGTGTTGAAGGTAGGGATCTTTCCTTCTTCCAATTGTTTAGGAATACTTAATGAATGGTCTTCTTGAGAAAATATGTTGAGTCTTGATTTGATATTTGTGCTTTTAGCAAGACTCTCTAAACTTGCTTTACGATCGAGATGACATGTGTCTAAACCTGACTTAATCACTTCTCGTTCTCCATTAGATGTGTCACTTCCTAACTGTGAATAACAAGTCATGTTTAGTATCATAGAGGATTGTGGTAAAGCAACACTTTTTTCTTTCGATGCCTCCTTTATTTTCAAATAGGAATAATTTTGAGGCATATTTGAATAGTTGAGTTTAGGAATGGAGGCTTCGGGTCCATTAATATCAAAGCAAACCAATTTATCTTTGATGTTTGCACTGTCTTTTAAGTTTTCAATACTTTTCTGTCGACTTAATTTGTTACAATCTACTCCCGATTTGACAACATTTTCATCACAAACAGCAGCTTTTGAATGAGTAGTTACGCCACGTTTATTTTCTTCGTATATCGTTTCACCCCTAATTTCATCTTCGCAAGGATGATAGCTATAAAAAATAATTTTACAAATGTATACGCAATGTAATTAAGTATTTGAAAACAAAGTAACCTTTTATAATAAAAAGATAAAAATATTAATATATACTATAGAGTTATAATATAAACTAGCAGGTCCCGTGGTCGTTTGACCATATTAAAATACACATAAAACATATAAATAATTTCAACCAATCAGAATGCTTCCAGCGACAGAGGTTAGCCTATTATTATATAGATATAAGATTACTATAAAATTTTCCCTCTAAATCCTTCAATTTTCAAGATAAACAAAGTGGTTTGTATATCCCAATTTTTTGAGTCTGTCAAATAATATCTGAGTCGTGTCAACTTTTCAATCAATTGATTATTCTATCAGAGATTTTGGTTGGGGAGATTTTAGTTTTAGGAGATTTTTGAAGCGGAGATTTTAGTTTTCGCGGATTTTGTCAAGATACCATAAAATTGCAGTTATTATCTGGAAACAAGTCGTTTGTAAATGCAGTACATTTTGAATAGACGCCATTTTGCAGCAGTTATAGTCTGACCGATTAAAAAAGAGTATGCTATGTTTATTACTTTAAGGAGTAGGTCAAAGAATTACGCGTGTAAAACTGCTTAAGTGTCATGTTTAAATAAATATACTTAATTTAAATTAATTCCATGATTGATTAGTTTGTTTTAGCTGGAAAACGCTGTTAATGTGTTTATCTTTCAAATAATGATTATTAATAAACAGTAAAATACAAAAAACTATTTTGTGTCCTGATTATCTTTTTAGGCAACTTAATGACCCTTAACTAAACAATTTTACCCCCTCCCCCCCATTTGAGAATCCTTGCACTAAAGCTACCTAACTAAAATAAGTAAACAAAGTTGTATAGTTGTTAACTAGTCTAGTAATTATTCATTTTAGCAATTATTGCTAAACAATATTGAATCTATGAATAGTAATTCTTAGTAACCTACTTATTGTGCATGGCATCTTAGTGCACAAACCAAAAATTTTTGAGGGCGAATTACCTAAAGAGAATAAAAATATAGTGAGTAAATTGTCTTGATGAAGAATATATATATACTGTATTGAGAAGTAAAAATATAGACATTGAGGAACCTATTTTTAGTTTTTAAAAGAGTTTAGTTTGCCCTCGAGTTTTGAAAATAATTCCTTAATTTCCACATTTATGTTCTAGAAGCGAAAATTAATTTCTAGGAATCTGACTCTCAATTTGTTCTGTTTGGATATTTATCGTTATGGGGTAAGCGCGGTTTTTGCATATGAAGCCAAGGGGCATACAAAATCATCATTCACCTCATGCTTTCTTATTTAATCTAAACTAGTGTTTCTCAGCGAGGGTATATTGCCGCCAATGTGGACATGGAAGTTGATCTATTTGAAGTTATAGAAATACATGAAAGCTTGGTTGAGCTTAAAAAACAACAAATCTATTTGAAAGGATTCAAACATGAATCATACCAAAAACTGTGGATCAAGGAAGAAATCTGTCAAAAAATACAGATTGATCTCTTAAAAAATTCCTTTTGAAGTTGAAAGTGGTACGATGATGCTCCAAAGTTCGAGGCCTTCACGTGGTTGGAGCGACATCTCAAAGATGCAAATCTCGAAGAAATTTCCTCCGATTGCAAAATCGGCGATCAAAGTCGTTTTTTCGACTAAGCCAGGCATAATCACCCAACCCACTATCACCTGGTTTATCCTCCTTAGTGGGGATATCGAGGCAAATCCTGGTCCAACACTTAAAAAGACACAATTCTTCACTTCACGCAAATATTCATGCACAGTCTGCAACAAATACATATACAAAAACTCCACAAGCATCAGATGCAACTCCACCGATTCCCACTGGATACATCTCAAATGTTCAAATGTCTCACTCAAATCATACACAAACACCTGGAAATGCACAGATCATACAGTCACCTTAAAACCCAAAACTTATAAAGATTCCGATGATACACAACTTCTCACCAGTCCTCAACTACCTCCCTCCCATAACCCCATTCACTCCTTCAAAGACATCAACCCAACACAACGAGACTCCAAAACTTTCAAAATCTTGCAAATCAACATAAATGACATAACAAACAAAACACAAGATCTAATACACCTCACAAAACAGATAAACCCCAACATCATAACGATTCAAGAAAGCAAGCTTACTCCTACCAGAAAAACTCCCTATATCCCACACTATACACACATCAGAACCGATCGGAAAAAGGACACGACTGGAAGAGGACTCCTAACATACATACACGAAATTCACAGATTTAACCTCTACTGTCAAACAGACATATATAGAACACCAACTCTTGCAAATCACTCTCAACAACAAACCATATCACATCACAAATATCTACATACCGCCAAAAAAGCACTCAAACACTACTGATGATATACTCATAAACGATTTCTTCAAATACTTATTCAAGCACAAAAACATAATATTTACTGGCGACATAAATGCTCACTCAACTGACTGGTTTTCCCCCTTCACAGACAACAGAGGGGAAACCATCCAAGACATAATACATCACTCTCACAACATGATCATCAACAACAACACTAGCACCAGACTTCCAATAAGGAAAACAAACACCCCATTCCAGCAACCAACATCTCCGGACATAACATCCATTCCAACACATCTAATAAATAACATCTACTGGGAAACACTTACAAAATTATCATCAGACCATCTACCCATCCTCACCACACTACATCTCCAAAACACAAAACACCAAGCCCCTACCAGAACATACGCAAATTACAAAAAAAGCTAACTGGGAAGCTTACACAATACACATTGAAAATAACATAATCAATCACGAAATCACAATCACTAGCACAAGCAACACACACAAACTGAACAAATTACTTTTCATCCTCGATGCTGACAAACAATTCATCCCAAAAGGTAATATCGCACACATAACAAGCATAATCCACTCCCTCAAAACATTCGAGATCTCATTCTTAGAAGAGACACAACAAGACAAAGTGACCCAAACTCAACTGAAATTAGAGATTTTAACGCACAAATTTCACAACTAATCAAACAACACAAACTCACTCTTTGAAAAGAACATATCAGCAAAAACTGGTCTCACAAGCACAACACACATATCTATTGGAACACACTGCAACAATTACAAAACAAGAAAGTTCACTCAGACACTAATAGATCCATTTCCTTTGGCAACCGCACCAAAAGCAAAGACATAGAAATAGCCAATGCATTCAATCACTTCTTCACAAACACAACATCAAAAACCACGAACAAAACACACAGACTCATAGACAAACTTCTACAAAAACTTCCTAAACCAGAATCTAAAATTACAACTTTTGACACAGAGAAAGCACTACACATAGGGTTGCCAGACGTCCCGATTTTTCGGGACTTGTCCCGATTTATGTTATTTTGTCCCGCGTCCCGAATGCACAACTAGGGGACACCATTTGTCCCGATTTTAGCCTCCATTGAAAAAAACTAGAATTATGAAATTTTTAGTTTTAAACTTAATTTATTATCATATCATTTTTTATAGAAAAAAAAGATATTTATTAAAAAAAAATCAAAATTACATATGTGGAATATTAAATATAAGCACGTAAGTCTAGTAACTAGCACGTAAGTCTAGTTTCAAACTTCATTTTTTTATAATAACCCAAAAAACGTGTGAATTCAAACTTTATTATACATGTATATTAGGGTGGTCCAAAAAACTGAAAATGATAATTCTTTCTCTCCACAGGGCTAATTTTATTACACTTCATGAAAAGGAATTACATGCAAAATTTCGTCTCTCTATCTCATCATTTAGGGGTCGCCCCATTTTTTACTTTTTCATCAGGTTGGTCTTTGAGGGTGTCGGAATGGCCATTCGGTGTTCGTGAACGAGACGGAAGATGAATTGCTTCCGATCCTCATCCTTCTTCAGCGTCGCATTCTACGCCTCTGCCAGGGCCACTCCACGTTCAGCTGCGTCGTTCACCACTCTCAGGCTTTTGGCTCTGGCCTGAAAGTCCTCGTACAGCTTGTCGCCCTTCCAAGTCAAAGGATTCATCTGCAGGAAGCCCTGCTTCGCTTCCTGGGCTCCGCCTTTCTTCGGGACGTCAAAAACACGATACGACCTTTTGGTGAAGAAGGCATCAAGGCGGATGTCCCGTGTGTCTTTGATTTTTGCCCGGCGTGGGTGATCTTCAATCGGATTTTCCGTCTTCATCCGGGTCACGCAGTCAGTCTTCATCTTGTCTGGAACCCAGGTCGTCCAACAGGGAAAAGCCGACCAAGTCTTCCGCCAAGTACCAGAGATGCCGTTGGAGGGCATTGCTTGCGGTTGCAGCGACGTTTATCTTGTTTGTGTACTTCTGGAGTTCAGTCAGCATCATGATGTCGTTGTGTAGGGCGTGGGATGACAGAGGAGCTTCGTGCCAAAAGCGGACATACACCAGGGCAATGAACAGCGCCATGACAGTCACATTCCGCTCCTCTCGTTTCGTTGTCTTGAACTGGTGTCGGAACAGGAACATTTTGAGGCAGTAGATGCCCTTTGACATCCACCTCGCGTGGTGGATGGCACCAGGGGCACGAAACGATGGTTGAGTCGTTGTGCCCCCTCCGAGGAACAGGGCTGCGAGCTGCAAGAACTCGAAGTAGTCCTCGCGCGGACACTTCGTTGGATCAGCCAGGGCAGATGCCAGGTAATCCTTCATCTGGGAGCGGAGCTGCTCCAGATGTCCTTCGAAGAGGGTATCCTCAGCCACTGTGTACCCTTGCTGGTTGATGGTCGGCCACTCCTTCTGGAAACGCTTGAAAAGGGCGACTTCCGGACCTCCAGTGTCCCTAAAGACGACTCGAAAGACGTCAGAGAGAACAATCTCCAACACATGATGGCGGAATGCCAACATCGCCAACTCCCTTCCAAGACCTTCTTCGACCCGGGCGCATGCGCCCTTGTGGAGGCCAGTGTTGCTTGCAGTTGTATCGAAGACCAATCCGACTACTTCATCGCGAATCTTCCTAGACTCAAGCAATTCCAGACACGTTGCAGCCTGAGCTCCTCCAGTACTTCGTGCAGCGCTTGGAATACCCAGCAACTTCTCGAATCCTTGACCGGTTACCAGAATCGCAACCTTCTCCACTGTCTTCCCTCCCATCTCCTGCAGCATTTTCCCGTCCCAATGCAGGAGAAGGGGACCAGCTGCGTGAAACTTCTTCCGTGCTTCTTCATCTTGGATTTGGCGTGTGTGACTACGCGACCGCCGTATAGAACTTCGGGACAACGTCAGATCAGAAATATCGTGGCCCAGGGCTTGTGCAACAGCGCCAGTGACGAACGCAGCACCACGATCTGGGAGATTGACTCTATCTAAGGCGTCGACGACTTCAGGAGATGTGAAGATGTTCTTGGGCCTCTTTGCAGGAGAACCAGATGTACAGGCAGAAGTTGAAGGTCGGTAGTCGTCATCAGCCTGTGACTCCTCCGACGATGTGGAGCTGGAACTGAAGGCAGCAGCGGCCCCTTGAACTTTGACCTCTCGTTCGTCGTATCTCCGCTTGAGAGCAGCTTCTTGCTCATTTCTCTTCCCACGCCTGCCTCGACTCCAGATTTCTTTGCGTCGATCCCTGCAATGCTGCACGAGAAGACGTCCTCACGCTGCATTCGTTGGTCGTGGTCTGGAGGGCATCGCTTGTGGCAACATCGAAGAGATCCTGAAGGTCACCCAGGAACATCTTCTCCTTGACACGGTCCGACTCTCGCCCACGAGTCCGGTGTTTCTTGAGCGCTTGGTATTTGTCGTGGGTTCCTCGAAGTTTCCTGACTCAAGCATCCACCCGCTGTGTCGGTATCCTGGCCCTCTCCCATACGGTGAGGACCTTGCCACATGCCAAGTTCAGGCCTTCCATGACGGTCTTCTTTTCCACGACGTGATGGAACAGGTACAATGACAGCACATCCCGCTTTCTTGGAAGTCGGGCACATGACAGAGAATCAACAGGCTTCTCGTGAAGCCAACACTCGGGGCTCGAACGATTACTGGTTGCCATATGAAAATAAGAAGAAAAATGAAAAGATTAAAAGTGGGGCGACCTCTAAATTTCATTGTATTGTGATGAAATTTTACACACAAGGAGAAGAATGCAACACGAAAACAATCAGTGGTGTGGAGAAAGGATCAGTGCACTATGAAATTTTACCCCCCGTTCTGGACCACCCTAATGTATATATGTACATTGATTAGTTAGTTGAGTATTCCTCAGTTCTTTCAAATTCTAAAACTCGTTGGCTTTCTCTGAATAAAGCAGTTGAAAGAATCATAAAATTATTTGAAGCCCTTAAATCTTATTTCTTTTCTGAACAAATGGCACCTAAAATTATTCTAGAATTTTTCGATAATCCTCTTAGTGAAGCTTACCTATATTTTGTTCATAGTCTTGATTTTGTTTTCAGCAGTAGAATTATGAAAATTGAAAAAAGAAATAACAGTGTTATTGAAGTTCTCGCTTGCCTGAATGAAATCATTGATGTTATGAGAGAAAGAATGGATGAAAAATTTGTTCCTCTTTCTGTAAAGAGTTGTATCAACAATGAAAATGTCTCATCACATGATAAAATATGAAGTCAATAATTATTATGCCATTTGTTACAACTATCTTATTAAATGGGTTTCCTCTATTAAACATTTTGAAAGTTTTTCATGGATGTTATTAAATACTATTCCAACATGGGAACAAGTGCAATCATCCTGTCTAGTGTTGAAAAACAAAGGTATAATAATTGATTACAACAAACTTTTTTATCAGTGGTCCGTCTTCAAAAAATTTTTTGCTGAAGAGATTGAAGTCAAAACTTATGAGTGGAAAATGAAAATATGACACGAAAGGTGGGTTTGTATTTTCATGAAGATTGAATTTCAAGAACAATACTCAGAATTGTTGGTTTTGTGCGAATATTTATTCAGCATTCCAGCTCATAATTCTAATGTTGAACGTTTATTTTCACTCATGAAATTTCAGTGGACTGATGAGAGAAACAAATTGGATGTAGATTCTATAGAAGCTATCCTGCAATGTAAATGGAACTTTAATTTCAGTTGTAAAGAATTTTATTGGTATGTGTCAGGAAACAAAGCCTTATTAAAAAGTGCAAAATCTTCAAAAAAATATAATTGAAGCATAAATAATAAGTAATATTCAAGTAAATAATTCATTGTAAATTTTGTTATTTTAAGTTACTTTCAAATAAAATATGCATTTTTTTATTCATGTTGTACAAATTTTTTTCAAAATTAAATTACACCTATACAATAAGATTTTATAAATATTTAACGTTACAATTAGTCAAGTTTAAACCCAATTTTATCAAAACAGGTTTGTGTGTCACCAAAAAATTCATTTGTTTAAAATTATTTATATTAATAATTTAATAATAATTAGTTTTTATTAGTAATAAACTTAACATTATTCTGTCATACAAGCGTCCCGATTTTTTATTTTTGAAATCTGGCAACCCTAACTACACAGCACAAACAACAGCAAAGCTCTAGGTCCAGAGACCAATTATCAAACGTACATCTCAAACACCTTGGGCCAAGGGCAATTCAACTCCTCACCAGAATATACAATAATGCTCTCACTAACAACATAACTCCCCATATTTGGAAAACATCAAACATAATACCAATCCCTAAACCAAACAAAGACAAAAATCTTCACTCATCTTACCGCCCAATCTCTCTTCTATCTCCAATCGCTAAAGTTCTTGAAAAAATTATTCTACAACACATCCAATCTCATATACCAAACATTAAGCACCAGCACGGATTCAAGAAATCACACTCCACTACAACAGCTCTTCAAACTTTACATAACACCATTGCTGAAGGCTTTAACGCCAAAAAAAAACATTTCAACCGCACTGTTGTGACAACGCCCGACTTAAGCAAAGCCTTTGACACTCTTGATATGCACCTTCTCATTGACAAAATCATACACAAAACAAGCATCAACCCTCTCTTCACACGCTTCCTAGCAAACTACCTAGGAGGCAGATATACATACACAAAATACAACAACACTACTTCACGCTCGCGACACGCCCACTCAGGAGTTCCACAAGGAAGCACACTTTCACCATCCTCTTCAACATCTACTTAAGCGACATGCCCTCTCCAAACAACAATATAGTCAAAATCATCACTTACGCTGACGACATCACAGTCGCATCTACCCACCAAGACATCATCACAGCCACTTCTAACGCCCAAACCTACATAGAACTACTACAAAAATGGATTCTCACTAACAAACTTCAAATAAACTCAGAAAAGTCACAAGTCACTCTCTTCACACAATCAAACGTTGAAATAAAAACAAATCTCAACATCAAAATCAATGACACTAATATCCAAACAAACTCACATCCTAAAATATTGGGGCTCACTTTTGATCCAAAGCTCACGTACAATAAACACACATCACTCACCAAACAAGCCAACAAAACCCGCAACATCCTCAAAGCCCTAACCGGAATCACCTGAGGAAAGCACAAAGAAACTATTTTAAATACCTATACAAGCACAACACGCCCAATTTTGGAATATGGCTCAACAATATGGGGCAACACAATTTCAAAATCCAACATGGCAAAACTTCAAGCAATTCAAAATACAGCCCTTAGAATATCTACAGGCAACACTTCAGACACAAACACGCAACATTTGCACACAGAAACAAAGATGATCCCTCTCAAAGAGCACATCAATATACACTCCTCCAACCTCAGAGCTAAACACTGAAAACATTATACACTTATACACATGCCCACAAAAAACACACAAACATGACACAACCAACATCAACAAAACAATACACACACAAGCAGTCACTCACTACCTCAAATCAATGTCCCCTAACCAATTGCTTAGCGCGAATCCTCCTGAGATCCATCACACAGAAACTACACTACCCAGTTCCACACGACGACTCCTTGCGCAACTCAGAGCAAACAAATCTCCTTTTCTCTTCGATTACCTACACAAAATCAATCCCAAAACACACTCATCACCCAACTGTTCTTTATGCAATGCACACAAACACAACACATTACATCTATTTCAGTGTTCTCACATTCACACACACCTCAAATCCATTGACCTCTGGACACAACCATCAGAAGCAGCCACCCTACTAGAAAAGTGGCGAACAAAACTAGAATCACTGCCTGACAAAGCTGAAAAACGCCTTAATCGCCTTGAGCTACCGAAATCAAGATGACAGCTCATGGAGGCAAACAACAACAACAACAACATGATGTAACTAAAATAGTTACTGTAAAAGATGCAATATTCTGGATTAGTGGAATGAAGTTGCCCAAGACAGAATAGCAAAATATTTTCAAAAAGGAGGATTTATCTTTGATGGAAATTAAAAAATAGGAGGAAATGAAAAAGACGCAAATAATGTAAATTCTCAAGAACATGGCCTTGAAAAACACATTGAAGAGGTTTCAAAAACTTTAGGATTTGAAAAAGTTTCTGAAAAAGATTTTATATACAGTGACGCAAATGATACTCATGTTCATGCTTTGAATACTTTTAGAAACGTCTAAAGTGTCAACACAAGAAGAAGATGACGAATATGTAAGTTCTACTATTCCAATGCCTAAAATTGAAATTGTTTTAGATTCTTTAAAACAAGGTTTCTCAACCGGGGTCCACATGGACCCTAGGGGTCCATATAATAATTCAGGGGGTTTACCGGCGAAATATTATAAATTGGGGGTCCACAATGATATTTTGGCGGTACATGAAGAAAACCATCTCATAACAGTTTTTATTATAAAAAGTTTGCTATAGACTTGACATCGTAAAAAGACGTGCTTTACGACTACCATTAACTTTACTGCAACCGGATATAAAGAAACGCGTCAATGGATTTAATAGGTCTAATAAAGGTTAAAAAAATAAAATTATAACTTGATTAATATTTTATGAAAATACTATTCGAAATATTTTATTTACAATTTTAACTATAAAGATAGTAAATCATTATTTTACTATTCTTCAAATCCTAATATTACTACCTATACGTTCTTTAAATAGTAAGGAATTTTATATTTAGTGAAATTTAACTTAATGTTTTTTTACTGTTCAGCTAGTAATATTAATACTTATTTTTTTCGTTCTACTTACTCAAATATTTTTTGCTTGAGAAACAATGGGGAAGTTTAGAAGAAGAAAAAATTAATCACGCATTCAGAGAGCGGATCATAATCTTCTTGTATTGACTTGAAGGAGGACACAACCAGAATAAGGTTCAAAACCCAGATCTAAACCATGACACCAAAATTCGGTTATCCACCCCTAGATTTTGCATTCTCGAAAGCTGGGAGGACTCGATATTTCTTAAAAAATTCAAGTAAGTAAGTTTATTGAAAAACAAACAGATTTAAATATTTAAGCTGGCGCTGAGATGAAATGAAGGAAAGTTCTTCTTTCTACTTTCTATCAGAACTGTGCAAGCACCAACAGAAGTAAATAAAAATGCGTTATTTATATAAGAAACGAGCTAAATTTTGAACTGAGAAGTGATCAAAGGTTTTGAAAAAGCACAAAATGAAATAAAAAAAATACACTTTTTTAAATAAAAATTAAAGTATTTTTTTTTCAATTATTTAAAATGAAATAAGAAAATATTTTATTGTTTGAAAAAACAACGAAAAGACCCAGAGATTTTAGGAAAAAAATGTATAGACCTTTTTCTATAGAACTGAAAAGTGGCGATTCACCCACGGTTGAGATACCCTGATGAATGTATGCTTCTTTAGATTCTGAAAGATATCTTTGAACGATGGGATATTTTTCACTAAAATCGGACATCGTTTAGGTTTAGTAGAGCTCTTGTATTTCTTGCTTTCTATTTTCACTTAAATTTATATAAATAAAATAATGTATGCATTAGTTTTCATCCTTGAAGTTGTTTCGCGGAAATATTAAAAATTTCAAAGAAAATCATTACCCGGTCAATGTTAAAATTTAGAGCAGTCATTCTTAATCTGGGGTCCACGGACCCCTAAGTGGTCGATTGCTCCGTCTTAGGGTGTCCGTGAACAGTTTTTCATTTTTGTAAAAAAACTTAAAATAAGTGAAAATAGTGTGCCCATTTGTACGTGTAAAAATAAGTGAAACAAAAAGCTTACTTGTAAAGTTTGAATAAATAGCAAGCAGTCAGTCACCTTTTGTTTCTTCTCCATGAATTTACGCAAAATTTTTTTTTGTTTTGTTACGTGTATTTGACGTCAATTGAGATCAAATAATTCATGTCAATAAAATAAAGTAAAAATATTAATTGCATTCGAAGTTGTTTTTATGGCCTCTTATGCGAAAGTGTCCTTTTATGGGATCCATAGCTTTCATCAAATTCTTAAAGGGGTCCATGACTGAATAAATGTTATGAACCCCTGCTTTATAGAGAACAGCACAATAATCAAACCCCAGTCAAGATATGAAGTGAATGATAATAAATCAGATTTTTCTGCATCAAAATGAACATTCCAAATAAGCATAATATAATACTGAAAGTATTTTAATTTCTTCTCTATTTTTTTATTAACTATAAAAGCACATATCCAAATTTTATACATTTATTTAAATTGGATGATATGCTTTCTTTACATTTTGCCCAAATCCGTTGTATATCATTGATCTTTTTTAATTTGATATTTCATATTCTTTGAACTACCAATATCATGAAATAAATCACGGTTTCCCAATCATTTTGTTTAAATCGACCATTGACATTCTAAAAAGTTTAAAATCGGCCACCATGAAGCGGAAAAAAGCGTCCACCTTTTCAAAGTTTGATTTGAATTCTTCATTTCATTTAAGTTCAATAAACACATCCCCAAAATTTTCTTCTACAGCTTCCCTAAGGATTGATTGCCCATTCTTCTATTTTGGGTTTGAAAGTCTTTAATTCTGAATAATATGTAATCTTTCAGCCGAGATTTATAATTAGAAAAAATTTCTATTTGATTGAAATTTTTACTACTATGTAAAAAATAGTTCTTCAAAAAATGTTTGAACATTTGTTTAATCAATGTCCAACTATTTTCTAAAAAATTACCAGCTTCGATTCCATTTTCGCGGAAAAGTGAGAGATTCACCCACGGTTGAGAAATCCTGACATATCAATATTATTAATATCATTTAAGTTAAAAAAGGAAAAGTGGAAATAGTTAAACCAATATTTAAATATTCATGTACTTACGATATTGATTGATGTATATTGTTTCTCAGGCCTCCAATTAGAGTCTGTTTAACCCATTTTATCGGATAGAAAGCAGATCAGATTAATTAATTTGATATAAAAATACCTTAAAATGAAGAAATCATCTGCATCAGTTTGAACTGATAATGCGATGATATCGGTTAATCTCCAGATTCCTCAAAAAAACTCTCAAATTGAACTCTCTCCTCGCAGAGAGAGAACCATTGGTGTTGGAGGTTGGCAGATACCTAACTTCAATACAAAACAACGTCTTGGTTTTGATATAACAACAAAGCTTCCTAGCTATTATTTCGACACAAGCTCCCTGATTTCTACATAGGGTAAATATCGCGTTATTTATGTCGAACTATGAGCAAGGAAGGGTTGGGGACTATATTTTGTGATATTGAGGCCAATTATCTAGTCCATTTTACTCACACTCCTTAATTTAATAGTTGAAACAAACTTACTCCATGTTTTCTGTAAAGATTTTCTGGTCAGCTGCAATTCTTGAATATTCATCCACTTCAATTTTTTTCAGTTTCTTCTTATTAAAAGACTTTATATCCGCCAAAAAAGCTGCCATCTAAGTAAAAGAAAACAGAATCATATTCCCCATGAGTTCGTTGAAAAATCGACTTGGAAATTTCATTCATATAAAAAACAATAAGGAAAAATAATTAAAAAAGGATAAACTTTGGCCCATTATGGTCATTAACAGACATGAGAATTTTATCACACTTATAATTATCTACATGTGGTTCAGTTTAAATCAAATCTGAGAGATGAGACTGGTAATCGAGTGGTGGCATACGGTACGTTACGTTACGTTACGTTTCGGAATTACGGCAAGATACGATAGCTTTTTTGACAAAATTACGGTTCGAAATTGCGCATATACGAAAAAAAGGAAAAACGATAAATATCAAAGTTCGGTACGACTTCAATTTTCTTATGATATATAGAACTTCATTAAATTAAGTTAGCATTAAATATTTTTTACTTAAACTACGTTTTAACATTTCGTAAATTTTGCGTATTTACAACCGTTTTATAAATATCGTAAAAAATTAAATTCAAAAATACGAAATTTCTTTTCGTATCGTGACGTAGGCCATCACTGCTGGTATCGCACTTTCTTGAAAGTGGTTGTGATCTGTGCAAGATGAGACCATTGTGCAAGAAAATATATCCTTTCCTTAATCCATTTTTTATATATTAAAGTATACATTTTAAATTTATAATGTTTGGGAGTTAGATAGCTAGAAGGCTTTTTCCTAAAGCGATTTTTCCATCCTACATCTTTTGTGCTATATTATGTTTGAACTTGAAAATAAGATAAAAATTTAATCTTTTTTCGTGAAATCATCCTAAATTTGGTTGCTTGAAATCGCGCAGTGCACTTCGTGAAAATTCCTTTCTAAGATCATTTTTATCATTTATTTTGGGTACAGATAATGAAATTGGTAAAAATGCATTTAATTACACTATATCACAAAATGTTGTACCAATTGCAGTCTTTTTAACTAAAATGTGTTTTCAACGTTTTTGTAAAAGCTCAAGATGACACAGGAAATTCAAAAAAAAAATTAAACGTTCATTTGGGATTCGTCTAATAAACTGAAATAAACGAACAATATTTAAGTTTAGTAAAAGCAAAGCATTCTTTCGAGTTTATTTACAGGCAATGAATGTGTAAACAAAACTAAGAGAGAGAAAACACCTAAAAATTCATTTTATTGGCATCAGTTTTTCCTTGCCGGATTGGAAGAATAAGAAGCACTCAACAATTAACACGTACTCTTCTCACATTTTCATTTTTTAGTCTCGTATATACAATTATCCCTCGTTATTCACGGTTTTTTTATTCACGGTTTTTTTATTCACGGTTTTGATTATTCGCGGTTTTTTATACCATAAAAATTATATAATGTTTTTTAAAATTGAATTCTATTATAAAAATTTCTATTTTTTTTTACTTATTTAAGAAATATACTCTATAGTGTTTTTTTTAAAATTACCATATGTTTTTTTATAAACATTTCTGATTTTTAAAAATAACATTGTTTTAAATTGCTTATATATTCTATTAAAATTTATTTTGAAATTTTTTAGTGTTTTTAAGTTACAGTTAAATATGTCATCTAAGGATAATAAATTGATTAAAAAAATTACAAAAAGAAACAAAAAAGTAATGAATCTTAAAGGAAAAAATAATAATTTTGGATAAGCTTAGAAGTGGAACGAGTTACACTGCTTGTGGTCGTGAATTCAATGTAAATGAATCTACGATTAGGTCAATCAAAAAAAGTGAAAACATGATCAGAAATGCGGTTGCTACATGCCATCCATCAACTGCAAAAGTGTCTCAACATGTTAGAGACCTTTCCCTTGTTAAAATGGAAAAAGGATTAAATCTTTGGATTGAAGATTTAAATAGAAAATCCATTCCTATCACAAGAGAAACAATAAGAGAAAAGGCAACGTCTCTTTATGAATATTTCAATGAAAACTCTTCAAATTCTTCTTTTAAAGGCAGTAAAGGGTGGTTCGAAAATTTAAAAAAAAGGTATTCAATCCATAACCGAAAGTTTACAGGTGAAACTGCTTCTGCTGATTTTACTGCCGCAAAAAAGTATATAGAAGTTTTTAAAAATATTATAGAAGAAAAAAATTATTTACCTGAACAAGTATTTAACGCTGACGAAACAAGTCTTTTTTGGAAGAAAATGCCTAGTAGAACATATTTATCTAAACAAGAAAAGCAAGCTCCAGGTTTTAAAATGTCAAAAGATAGAATTTCTATGCTCTTATGTGCTAGCGCAAATGGCCATATGATTAAATCATTGTTTATATACAAATCAAAAAGACCACGTTGTTTCAAAGGAAAAGATATGAATGCATTGCCATTGTTTTATCGTCCCCACAGAAAAGCATGGATGACCACTATACTTATGACAGACTGGTTTCACAATTGTTTTATTCCTGAAGTAGAAAAATATTTGAAAGAAAAAGGGCTGGAGTTTAAAGTTTTGTTGCTTCTTGATAATTGTCCTGCTCATCCGGAGTCTTTAAAGTTTGCAAATGATAAAATCCAAGTTGAATTTCTTCCTCCAAACACTACTTCGTTAATCCAACCTATAGACCAAAATGTAATTGCAATCAAGCTAAATATGTTAAAAAAAATTTACAATTATGTTAAAGAGCATTGAGAATGGCGAAGATCTTTATTTAAGGATGGAAAAACTATAACTTAGCAAATTGTTTAAAAGTTCTTAAAGAAAGCCTTGACGAACTAACTGAAAAAAGCATCAAATCTTCTTGGAAAAAGCTTTGGCCTGAAGTTATAAACTTTACTGAGATTACAGAACTAGATGATGTTATTTCTGAAATTGAAGCTCTAGCTAAACTTGTTGGCGACAAAGGATTTGGCAATATTCAAAAAAAAGAAATTTGTGATGAATTTTTAAAAGAAAATTTAGAAGAATTGAACAATGAAGAATTAAATGACATAATAAACGTAGAAATAGAAGAAAATAATGAGACAGAAGAAGAAACGGCCTCAGAAGTATGGACTTTGGAGAAACTTGGTGAAATACAAAGAGTTTGGAAACAGCTTGAGTCACTTATTTTGAAATATGACCCTTCTTTAGAAAGGGCTTTTTTTGCCAAAGCTAAATTTGAGGAAGGAATTTCTCCTTATTTAGAAATGATAAAGGAGTTAAAAAAAGAACACTCTCAGATTCCAATCACAATGTTTTTGAAAAAAAATATTTAAATTTCTTAGTTATTTTTTTTTGTTTTAAAATTTTAATAAAATGTCTTAAATTAATTTATATTTAATGACATAAGAACATTAAAGTCATAATATAAATAAAGAATAAATATTAAAGGTTAAAAACATAATAAAACTTTGATTTGGAAAATGTCTAGTGAAATTAAAGGTTTATGAAAGTTATTAAGATGATCAAAAAAGAGTATTCACGGTTTTAGCTATTCGCGGAAACTTTAGGAACGAAACCCCCGCAAATAACGAGGGACTACTGTACTATAATTCAGAACACCCGGAAAATAATAATAATAACAATAATGCAAAAAACTTACAGATGATTGAACCGTTTCGATTTGTGACGTTGTCTCGCAAAAGCACGTTTAATTGATGATGATGATATTGTATATGCGTAATATATAATCCTTCATTTGAAGAAAAAGTACGATTAAAAAGAAAAGTCTCTTCTCTTCCCCATACCAACTGCCACTTGAGGAACGATGATGAATTGATTCCAAAACAACAAATCTTCGAAACGCGAAGAAAATGAAAACCATATTCCACTCCGTGTATGCGCGCGTAAGAGTAACAACACAACAACTCATCAAAGGAACACACCAGCCAATTTGTATTGCACAAAAATGCACCAAATGCTCATTGTTGTTCCTCTCCTCTTGTTCTTCTCGTATAAAATCAATCCTCTACTTCTGGAACGCGTATTTTCAGGTTATTCATTTCATCCAAATGCAGGTGGGTGTGATGATGAGGTATTTTTGAATTATCTGTATTAGAATTCGAGTGCATGCAACGTTAGTTATGTCAGGACATCGGTGATAAGGAAGAGTGCCGCGAATTGAATAATACGATCCCCCATTCACACTTTCTTTCTTACATATGAAGAGATCATGAAATAAGATTTAGACATTTACAATAAATTTAAATGATATTTTAATATCTCAAATCTATGGATAGTCATTGAAGCGTTCTTCTAATGTAAATTAATCTAGAACAATTTTGCTAACGACAAGTCTTGCTTGTATTTGGTAAAACCCATTTGCCAAAGTTGACATATGAGTGTATACAGTTTTATTTTTCAGAGTAATTTTATAATATATTTTTACCTACTTGATCTCTTTACATATCTGATTCACTTATATTTTTATTAGCTTCTGGACAGGGGTGTCAAACATACAGGACATCTTCCAAATGAGGCATCACACATCATATTGGGAAGAAAGTTTTTCAGCTATTTGAATCATTTTCTCTAAAATACCGAATTTTTCTTTCTCATAGTTTACTCTCTTTGAAATTTAAAATTTCGCAATCCTTTATTCATGCTGATGGATTGAATAAGGAGATACAATACTTAACTCTATTAGTGACGGCCTATTTTCATTTCCTCAGTAACGGGGGGGGGGGGGGGGGGGGGGCACACCCCCCCCCCCTCGGTTTTTCTTAAATGATTGCAAATTTTTACAAAATTTTGGCGTGAACCTACTAAATGATTGATTGCCAATCTGATCGTGACATTTATTTTTTATAAAAATCAAAAATTGATTGATATGCTGAACTAAAAAAGGAAACTTTTAGTTTAAATGGGTATACAAAATTTTTACAAATATATACCCATTTTCAAGTGTGCTGAACACGATGGTCACGTTTATTTTTTTAAAAAATCAACCAAACCGGTCAAAAAATTGATTGATATATGTCAGCTCAACTGAAAAAATAAACTTTTAGTTTAAATGGTTATGCAAAGTTTTCTATTTATATGCACCCATTTTCATGTATGCTGAATACAATGGTCACGTTTATTTAAAAAAAAATCAATCAAACCTTGTCAAAAAATTGATTGACATATGACAGCCCACATGAAAAAATTAACTCGTTATTTAAGTAGTTATAAAAAGTTTTTTTTAACATTTTTGATTAATTTGTGACTTGTTTAAAATCATGGTATGTTTGCGGTCCGATATATTGTACTGATTTTTGAACGATTTGTTTACATGCTATTCTCAAAAGACTATATTCAAATTTTTAGTTTCACAAATGAATTTATTTCCCTTTGAAGTTTAGATTTTATTTGGAATCTATAATAAATAAAAAAATTTTCAGTATCAAAATTTCCAATGGGGCACGAATATTAATTTTGATACTCATCATTATACTATAAAATTGATTCAAAAATTTTTTTTCATGTTTAGACTATAGAATGAAAATTAGGGTGTGAATTATATTTCAAATGGAATTTGCATGATTACATCATGTTTTTTAAATAGTATATATAATTTTTTCAAACTTTGAATATTCCATTTATATGTGCATACAGATATGCAAAATTTGGTAAGTTTCTATTTCGGAGGAATGAAGTTATAACCTCTCAAACTTTCTTACATTTGTATATATAAAGTAGGCTCCCTCTTCTTCAGAAAATGCCATCCAAGTTTTGCCAAGGTAACGATGTATATATTGAGAAAAATTATATAGAACTTATACACTTATAAGAGGCATCATCACTGCATATTTATCTTTGAAAGGTCGAAATTTAACCATTGACCTTTTGTATACCTCTATATAGATAGCTGATTGGCTCTATAAAAAGGATTAACTATAGTCGGTACAATAGACACAAGAAGAAAAGGTATTTCGCAAAGTATAAAAAGTTTAGATAATAGAGATGAATTTTCTTATAAGTTTTGCTGGGATATAGATAGAGAATTTTTATCAATTCATAGTTATGTAGTATTTTCTAAATCAAAAGGAAAGAAAAATGTATTAGTTTTGACTTCCAGACCCCCCCCCCCCTCTCTATTTTAGGAATTACAGTAGACGATGAAAAAAGTAAACTTGCAATTTTTAAACAGTACGATTTTTCCAAGGGTGGAAGGGATATAGTGGATCAGAGAATAAGAAATCATTCCACAAATAGAAAAACAAAAAATGGACAGTAGCCGCTTTTTCTTATCTATTAGATACGGCAAGCCTAGATTAGATATAAAAAACGATCAAATTTTTATTATAAATAAATTATGTTTCAACTTTATCATCTTCGTTCATTTGTATATTGTTTGATTATGCGTATAAAACTTTCTCAAAATGGTCAAACACGAAACATATTTAAATTGACCGATTCAGCTTGTTTCGAGATATTGTAGAGTGAATGGTATAAACGATCTGTCTTTCTTTCAAATAAAATGATGCGCATCAAAATATGCCTCTACAGAGTCCTTGTTTTGCATTTAATTAATTTCATTAAAAAAATCACCTCATTGAATTAGGTATAAAATCCCGTTTTTAGTTCTATATCATTTTCAGTTATATTTTCTTTTTTTGCAATTTTGTTTTGCCTACTTATAATTCTATTTGTTCTGTGACAAAATAAATTACATATATAGCTATGTATAACTATTTAATCATGAAGTCCTTTATTTCAGTTGAAGCGTCATATGTCAATCATTTTTTGACAGGTATGATTAATTTTTATAAAAAATAAACATCACTGTTGGATTCAGCCTACTTGAAAATAGGTACATATGTGTAAAACACCTGATTTGCAAATTTGATTCACTATTTTCAAATTCTAAATCCAAAAACAATTTATAAATGAAATTGCGATTGTTTATTTGTTATAAAAATGTGGGTATTTCATGTAAAATTTGAATGAATGTTCTCGTAGATGTAAAATTTTAATTAATGTTCTCGGAGACCGATTTTAAAAATAAGCCACAAAATTGTTTCACACTTATAAGTATTTTGAAATCCAAATGAATCTATAAATGAAATAGGCATTGTTGATTTGATATGAAAATGTGTATATTTCATCTAAAATTTGAATGAATGTTTTCGAAGACAGATTTTAGAAATAAACCGCAACTTTGTTTCACACTTATAAGTATTTTGAAATCCAAATGCAAAAATAATATATAAATGAAATAGGCATTGTTGATTTGATATGAAAATGTTTATATTCCATGTAAAATTAGAATAAATGTTTTCAGAGACAGATTTTAGAAGTAAACCGCAGGTTTGTTTAACACTTATTGATATTTTCAATTTCTAAATTCCAAAAATAAGTCCAAAATGAAATCAGCATGCCCGATTTGATATAAAAATATATATTTTCTACCCTGTCGCCAGTCCGGTGGAAGCTGGGACAAAGGGGGAGATGGCGGCTCGCCAGAGGACGAGGAGAAAAGGAGGGAGGCCGGCCCACAGCGAAGAATCAGCTTTCTTAAAAAAAATATTATTTTTTTAATTTCTTGCGCGCTGCACCACCGGGTGCACGAAACCTTCCCCGAACGCGTGGTGCGGGGTGGCGACGCGTCCTGGGGGCGGAAGCCGCGGGAAATGGGACCGTTAGCCCCGTGATACCAGCGATGGACAGGAGCGAGGGGGTTTGCTGGATGCTTCCAGCCAGAGGAGCAGAATGGCTTGTGTTCCAGCGCCACCTTTTTGACGGCGCCAATTGCCGTCATGGAGTCCGAAAGAATCTTTCGTCTGGGCCATAGGAAATGCGCGATCGTGATAGCGAGAAGCTCCAAGTCAGAGATGAGCTCCACCGGGATCGTCCAGGATCCCTCTTCTGAGTAGAAACCCAGTGCCGTGAGCGATGCAATCTTCACTTTTAAGTTCACTTTTAGTTTCGTATGTGCATAATTTGATAAAAATTAATTATTAAAGACTAGGTTTATCTTTCAATTTTAAAAGTAAGGGGATCCAACGATATATTTAAAAAGAATAAATATTTTTTGATTTGAACATTTTTCGATTCTTTTCATGATGATATATTCTTTCAGGAGACATTAATAATAAAAAAATGAAAAAAAAACAATGTTGTCTCATCATTATTTATATAGTTTTCTAAACGCCTTTTTAAAACTCATTGTTCTTTTCCAATGCTATATTTATACAGTTTATTATCCTTCAAAAATTACAAATTGAAATTTTCTGAACGTTATAGAGCAAAATTTACTTTTATATTATATTCTAATTTTTTCAACATTCACTAGTTTCATTCTTTAATATGATCAACTTGAAATTAATTCAAAGAGTATAAGTAAACACAAAAAGATACAAAATGCATCACCAACTAAATACGATTGAAAAATTGTTTCAAAAACAAAATAAGAGATAATTTTATTGTTAGATTTTTTTTTTATCAATTTTCATGTAGTAATAAAATAAATAAAATGAAATGAGTAAAATATAGCCCTTAAAAGGGCTTTGGTTTGAATATGAGGAAAGAATCAAATTCTTTCAAATGATTTCAGATTGTCATCTCTTTAACTTTAAGCAAAATCTACTTCTAAGTATTCCTAGAAATAAATAAAAATATTTATATATTTTTGAATTATCAGACATAAGGTTCAATATTATCAATGAATTTTGGAAAGTATGAAATTTAAAGAATAGACTTATCAAATTTTTTCCTAATCACCCTGCTGCTTCAAGATTCCTTATGGAAACTGAATTTTTCAATTAAGAAATGTATAGGCTAGATATACAATGATAAGATAACAGTCTAATTATTCTTATCAACTGTAAATCTTAACTTATAATTACAAATAAAATAAAACATCGACTTCATAATTTATTTAACGAAAATACTCCTTTTGAAACAAAAAATTAAACAGGAAAGATATTTATGAAAAAAGATGAAAACCACACAATTCTAAAACGTGTTATGCATAATCATGATGCACTCAACGAAAACAAAGAATCATTCAAATCATATTTGAAGAAGGAAGCAAGAAACACATTTAAAAGTACAACTAAAATATACAAGTAAGAATTAATCTAAAAAAAAGAGCAACTATATAATTTAAATCTTAGTGATTGTATTGCTTCTCTGGATGAAGAACAAAGAACCTCATTAAAAAAAGAAGTCTTCTACGATTCATACGAAGAAGCAGAAATAGGATTCCATTTCCTAGGGATATTAACTTTTTGATACCTGAAAATTTTCAGTCAGCCAACAATTCAAGATTTTTACAAGCGGATTTAAGATTCGACAATAAAAGAAATCTTATTTTTCATGGACAAACATTGCGACATATAAGCCAGGTTTCTGTCATTGATACCCTGTATATTGATGGAACATTTAAAAAAGCTCCAGATTTATTTTATCAAATCGTCACTATTCATTGTTTCCATAACAATATTCAAGTACCTATTGTTTATGTAATCGTATGTGATTAAAGAGAAGATACTTATTGGTAATTTTATTTGTTTACATTTCTTCATTTTAGTATCATTATGTCATTTGTATACTTCTCTTAATTCCGTGATTGATAAGAATACTATCAAGAGCATAACTGGAGACTTTGAAACATCAATCATTTCTGCATCAAAAAAGGTTTGAAGTTGTTTTTAATTTTAGTGCTTTCTGGAAGCTCAATACCAGGGTTGCTACTTCCATTTCTGCCAGGCAATATATCGTAAAATTCTTAATCTTGGATACAGTTTTTTGTATTCAAAAAGCAAAAGTTTCAGAACATGTATGAAAATGTTAATGGCCATAGCATTTTTGCCTCTTGAAAAAGTACGACATAAAATACTTTCTTTAGAATATTTTTCACCGAAAGTTTTTTAAGATAAAAGTAGCATACAGGAAATTAAAGAGTGTGATGGATCCTTTTCAAATTGCTCCCTTTTTTGAATACTTTGAAAACACCTGGCTAATTGAAGACAAAATGCAAATGTGGTGTGTTTTCGGAAGAAAAGTGCGAACCAATAACCACTGTGAAATTTTTTTTACAGTTTACATGCAAGTCTTCAATCAGAGAAGACTAGTATTTGGGAAGTAATGGAATTTTTCATCAAAAATGAAGAAAAAATCACCAAAGACATGCCTGAAATTGAGGAAATCAATTCAAGATACAACTGGAATGGAGGCAGCAATGCTAAAAGAATAGAGAAAGAAGAACTAATACAAGGAATATATGATGAATATTATGAAAATAGAAATCTTTACTTCTTTCTTTCACGTATTTCCTCACTCAAAAGTTCAGCCAAGAATATTACCGTTGAAGATGCAACAGATAATTATCAGATCAACTACCAAGGGCTTAATCAACAGTCTAATTTTAGTATATCATCATTATTAAGGTAAAATTCAGCTTTATTTTATCAATAACAAGTGTTGTCATATTATTGATAGTTCTTTTTTTTTGAACAACTGAACAGTATTGACTTAAAAATGGCGAAGCTTGTCTGAAACTTGTAAAGAATTTTATATTCACTTCATTATTTTAAAAGTATGTAAACGTTGTGTATTAATTTTAAATTGTTTTTCATTTTAATAATATTTTACTGTATATTTTATGTATTATTGCTTATTATGACAACTAATAACACTGAATGGAAATGTGAGAATTGTAGTAATTTTTCGAATCAACAAATTAAATGTGATTCATGCATGTGCTGGGTATGTTATAAGTGTCAAAGTTTTGATCAATCTCTATTGAAATCTTTAGATAAAAATAGTTCTAAAGGTCTAAGATAGCACTGTATCAAATGTTGTACAGAAGACCAACCTAATATACATAAATTATACGAAATGATAAAGTCACTTACAAATCAAATAAGTGAACAAAACAAAGCTATTTGTTGTTTAAAAGAAAGTTTCACAATACAGTACAAACCTCTAAATAAATCCACATACTCTCAAATTGCTAGTAAAGAAGTACCTAAAAAAGATAAAGTAATATATCTCAGCTCAAGTAATTTGAATGTTGAAAAGGTTAAGCAAAAGTCAGCAGCAATTCTCAACAATGTTAAAATAATATCCAACAAATCTACAAAAAACAAATTGATAAACATAGCTTAGAAAAAGCAGAGAAACTACTCTGCAAAAATGAAGATATAAAGATAAAAAAAATTAAGACTTTATTACCAAAAATTTCCTTTATTGTATCGAAAAATATATCTGACAAGTCCATAACTGACCTTATACTTGAAAAAAACGAAGAAATTAATACAATGGTTGAAAATGGAAAAACGCTAAATCTTTTATTCACGAAAAGCATATCAAATGACAGTAAAATTGTAGTATTAAAAATGTCTCCTGAAATAATGTCATTTATAAAGAAAAATAATCTTTCCTTTTATTTTATGCTTGAAGTCAAAAGAGCCAAACATTTTTTCTCCCATTTACAGTGTGGAAAATGTTTGATGTTTGGTCATACCACTTCGAATTGTCTAAATTCAGCCATATGTAGATATTGTTCTTCCTCACATGAATCGTTTACTTGCCCTTTGAAAAATGAATTATCTGAACACAAATGCCATACCTGCCAAAAATATAATGAGAAAACGACGAATAATTCTGCTATGAGTTTCACTTGCCCATATGTACTGAGCCTATGAATAATAATGGTAATAATTTTATTTTTCATAATGACATTTCTAACACGAGTCCTATAAAGAACTTATGAAAATAATTTTTTAAGTTTAAACATCCAATCTCTTTGTAGCAAATTTGATGAGTTTGAAATTTTTGTTGAAAGGCTAAATTCACTTTTGAATAATCCTCTTAGTATAATATGTCTCCAAGAAATATGGTGTTGCGAGGAAAACAAAAAATTTGATTTAAAAAACTATGCTACGTTCAATATCCCGAAGAGGGCTTCCTCACACGGAAGATTGATGTTTTTTGCTAATATAAACTTATACGTGGAACTTAGTGAAACTGAATTTTCCATTGCGTCATTTGAATATCAGTCATTCATACTACAACTAAAAAACTCATTATACACAATATATACAGATTACCTTCAGCATCGAAAGAAAAAATTGATATCTTCTTGACCTTTTTTGAAAATTTGCTGTCAAAAATTGATAAAAACTGTGTAAATTTATTTTGTGGAGATTTCAACTTTGACTTACTCAAAATGTCAAAACGCTTTGTTAGTAGATTTTTCAATTTGATTATCACTCACTACTTTATACCAACAATTACCAAACCTACTCGTTTACAATCAAATACTATTATTGATAACTTCTTCATTAGTAACAACTTTGTTAATTATACAGCTTTGAACTGCATGACTTACTTCTCGGACCATATCCCAATTTTATTATCATTAGATTTGAAATTGAAAATTTTCAGAGCAGAACATACATACAAAAAACTGAACGTTAGAACTTTTCAAACTTTGGCTGCGAACAGTAATTGGTATTGTAGTTCAGAGTTAGATAACCAAAATCCTGATAGTTTATTTAATCATTTAACGAATAATCTAAATTCCCTAATTATGATGTCAACAAGGAATATGATACATAATAAGTACAAACACAATATTAAACCTTGGATTAGCTTTGAAATATTAGACATGATTAAAAAACGTGATAGAGTTTATCAGAAATACAAAAAAATAAAAACTTATCAACGAAAAGCCAATTTATAATTTTGAGAAACAAAATAAAATACAAAAAAAAGTTTGGTACGAAATAAATGAATTTATTAAGAATAAGACTAAAATATGTATAAAAGATGGGTTGAATATACTTGATGATTTTGCAGCAGCTAATAAGTTCAATGAATGTTTCACAAACACAATAAATAATTCCAGTTCAGATTATGATATTTCTTCTCAAAAAAATACACCTGGTTTTTTTGAACTCAATTTTAGCACGTATGAAGAAATACTAGCAATTATTGATGAATTCAAAGATAATAATACAGAAGATATATATGGAATATCAATGAAACATATAAAGCATATAAAATACTATTTAAGCGTCCCTTTATCGTATTCTATTAATCTTGCTTTATCAAATAACATGTTTCCTCACGCTTTAAAAGTACATAAAGTTATACCTATTCATAAAAAAATGATAAATTTTCAATTGATAATTATAGACCTATTTCCATAATACCAACACTGTCAAAAATATTTGAAAAATTTATTTATAAACAATTTAATGCATATATAACTTCAATTCTACATCAATGATTATCAGTTTGGATTTAGAAATAACTACACAACTGAAGCTTATCATTCGTATATAGTGGGAAAAATGATTGAGATTTTGGAGAATAAGGACGATGCGGTACTTTTCTTCTTTGACCTTTCAAAAGCCTTTGTCAAGCACAACTAAACGATAACACAATAACGAGCCATCATTTTTTGAATTACAGAATCTCTACGAAATAATCAGTGAAACTATCACTTACAATAGACACAGACTCTGATTCCTCAGAATACGATCTAGATAGAAACATCAACGAGCTAAATCAATCGTTTGACTACAAACACATCTACACATTGTCAGACGCAGACATGAGCGAGAAGAAATTAGGAGCTACAGGAACATCTTCGAGCGTTCAGGTTTCTCAAATGATGAAGCAGAACGCTGCACTGATAGAAAAGATCAAAGCTATGGAAACCAGGGCAGCTGTCACTGGATTACAGTTAGGATCAATTCCTCCAGCTAAACTGAACTCAGTATACAAGATCTTTGAATCTGTAATCATTGATAAGGAAGATGATTACATTAAACAGATGACTGAGTGTCAAGAGTTCAAAGAAACATTTCCAGAGAGTTCTGAGAAAATTGATATAATAAGATTGTCCGGTTCCTTCTGGTTTAAAATGTCTGTCAATGCATTCTGTGCAGCTTTATCCAGGAATCTAAAACAGGATACGAACACAAGAGGAGGGGACATGTATCGTAGTGCTAAGAACTTCTTTCTTGTGCAATAAATTGTAATAAACCGTGAAAACAAAAAGAGTTTAAAGGCTTTATTGCACAAAACAGCAAACTAGATAATGTGCCCATAATTCATGCGCTTATATAGCATCCATAATTTGAATACGGAGATGCAGCGGTGATTGCACTTTGCTCTTTTACGTGCAATACATTATACCTGTATACTACGATGGTTCATCTCCAACCTGTATACCGCGATAATTCATCTCCAACCTATATAATATATTTTATCAAAAAATCAAAATAAAATTCTGTAATCAAAGAATCGAAAAATATTCTTTAAAAAATCAAAAAATATCAAACTTTCTGTTCATATTTTGCTACCTCATACGATGTTACAAAAGTTATTACCTATACTTTGCAAATTGCACGATTTTAAATATTATATTTGTCGAATAATCAAAGAATCGAAAAATGTTCAAATCAAAAAATATTTATTCTTTTTAAATATATCGTTGGCTCCCCTTACTTTTAAAATTGAAAGATAAACCTAGTCTTTAATAATTAATTTTTATCAAAACGAAACTAAAAGTAAGGGGAGTCAACGATATATTTAAATTCCATTTGTATTAATATTAATCCAAGTTAATTATTTATTCCTTTTATATAGGAATGTTACATATCATTTTGTTGAATTTTTATATTTGCCTGGGATCAGGCTTGCTTGATAGGCAAAACGAGAAGGCTTGCTAGAGTAATTGGGAAAATTTTTGTAGATTTTTGCAATTATTACATCGCTAAAACCTGGTTACAAGTATTATTTGCTTCAATTTCTGATTTTCAATCAGCAATCATTTTTAAGTGGGAGAAAACAAAGCAACCAGGTTAAATAATGTTTTTTTTTATTATTTTAACTAATTTTAATCTTTATTAAATAGGAACTATAATAAGTTATCTCATTTATATAAAAAGATTCTTGGATTTCTATCGATTATATAAGAGTAATTTTCCGGAAGAGTTTATATTTGACTTTGAAACGTTTGATATTCTAATAAATCGAACATCAAAAGGTATATATCATTTTTTTTCCTTGTAAAAAATTAAAGTTTATTTTTTAAAGGAACAAAGAAATCAGCTATCATTAGAGCGCTATACCTACTGTCTGTTTATGGTTTTTCAAAAGCTGCGACAGAAGAACAAACAACTTCCAAAAAAGGAGTCTGCTCTGTTTGTCTTTCTAAAAAAAACAAAACAACAAAAAATGTTCCATGTGCTCGAATTTTGTTTGTAAGACAAAAAACATATAAGATCCTATCGACTGCCCCAACGGACTCCCTCATTGGCTGAAGAAGCTAGACAGCATGCACGGGCTACGCCCCCCTCGTTAGCACCAAGTGTGCTAACTGCCTGGCCAATGGGAACTTGGATCAAGCTTCCGGAGCATCCTCTACTATATAAAGGACAGCCACGCACAGACCCTCACTCTCTCTTTTTCTCTCTCAGCACTCTCACGTCCAAATCCACGCACCTCTCTCTTTCATTTTAACTTACCTAACACAATGGCCCGAACAACATCGTCCCCACTGACCACTGCATCTCCCTCAATACAGACCTCACCTGTGACGGTCAATCTACCAGACTTCAAGAACACACTGGCCTCCATAACTTCTCAGCTTAGAAGAATGGAGTCCCGCTTTGGAGGCATGGAGGGATGGAAAGTGATCTCCAAGCTCTCCGTGATAACAAGTCTCCCGCAGATCCTGCGCCCTCCTCCTCTATCCCTGTTCTATCAATAAGCATGGCGCCTCCTACAGCCAATCCCTCTTGGGCTGCTCACTTAGTGCAATACCTTCTTCTACCGGTGGACAGCCTGCATCGCTCGCAGGGCTGCCCCCTGTATCAGTTCGCTCGCATGTACGCCCTCTCACTACCCCCTGGCTACGCTATGGCCGACCCTAACATATATGCCACGGTCCCAGACCTCTTGGCGGATCGCCGAGTTCGCGTTATTTTGGAGTTATCCCGAAATAAAGAACTCAACATAAAGGACGAGGTCATGCTATATTATTTGGAAACTCTTCGCCGCTTCATCCCCTCGCTCCCGTTAGAAGACTTGGCCGGGATGCTTAGGACCCACTGTGTGGCCGCCCAGTCCACTTGGACAAGCGTCCATCACCACCCTGCTATCTATCGCCCGGATTACGGGCCTAGCGCCTACCCCTCCTGGACCCGCCGTTCCCCCGCACCGCGGGGACGAGGACGGTTTCGAGGACCCGCTGGTCAGGCGAAGAGTTTTTAGACACACACTTGCAACAAGAAAGAGAAGTACATTATGTGAATACCCTGCTCAATCTCGCTTATCTCCCAAGGAGCCAAAAAGTTACGCAAATCCCAGCTATATAAGCACCACAATTCTATACACTCCCACCCACCACACCCATATACAGTGTATTTTTTGTGATATGTTCATTTATACTATTTGCAATTTCTTTTTGTATGTGTCATTAATAAAGTTGGACCCCAAAAAAAATGAGTATGCGTTTACATACCAGTCAAGAGTTTATGCTGGAAGACCAATTAATGGCGAAGGTCCGTATTATGTGAACACCCCTGAAGGAACCGTTAAAGAGTTAATAAACAAAGTCAAGAGATCAAGCAACATACAAGGTAGAAATATCACTTTAGATAGATTTTACACATCTTTAAAATTAATTGAGTGGTTGTTAAAAGAAAAAATAACATGTTTAGGAACAATAATGCCCAGAAGAATAGGTATTCCTAATGAGCTTGTTTCAATGACCAATAGGGACAACTTTTTATGGGAAAAAACCATTTTAAGTGCTTAAGTTTACATAGTTATATAGTTAAAAGAAAAACTAGTAATAAGAATGTTTTAATTGCATCATCAATGCCTTCTATTTTAGGTGTATCTAAAGATCAAAATAAAAAGCCTGAATAAACTTTATGACTACACAAAAGGTGGAGTAGATATATTTGATCAGCGTATCTCTAATATTACTACTAATAGAAAAACCAAAAAATGGACTATAAGCTTTATACTAGATACAGCAAGAGTTAATGCTGGAACTGTTTTTTGTTTAAAAAACTCAAAAGATCCTAGGAAAATTGACACGCTTTCTTTTGGAATAGAGCTTGCTAAGTCGCTACTTTTTCCTTATGTCAAATCAAAACCAAGCTATGGCCGTAGTACCAAAATAAAATCAAAAATTTCAAGTATCTGCGGCTTGTCAGAAAGTATAGCTACTTCGGGCAGCGGTTCATTTTTGGATAAAACAGGCCCAGTTAGAAGATGTGATAAATGATTGAAGTCTATATCTGGAGATAATTACAAGAAACTTAAAGACAAAGTAAAGAAAATAAAACAACAATGCCAAAAATGTGGAAAAGCATGATGTAATGAGCATTCATACTCTATCTGTACTGTTTGTTTTGAAAATTTTTGATTATATAATGATTTTATTGTTGTTTTATCACTACTAATAATTTATCATTGTCGTCTGCTGTTCTATCTCCTTTTGCATCAGCACCACCAGGTCTTTAGTTTCTGTCATTGTCTTGACAATTCCGAAGATGTTCTGCGCCAGAAAGGCTGTTAGGTTTTTACAGAGCAAAATACTAGTTTTGCGGATAGCCCTCTCATAGACCTACAAATTAAGAAAGTTCAGGGTGCTCTAGACACTGTGTGTAAGTCAAAGCTATCACTATTGATTCTGTCCACGTACATCAGTGCAAATTACTAGGATTTGAGTTCTCCCTCATAGGCTTTGAAGCATTTCTTGTGAATCTGTGTCCCTTCAATAGACGATGAAAAAAGTAAACTTGCAATTTTTAAACAGTACGATTTTTCCAAGGGTGGAACGGATATAGTGGAAAATAGAATAAGAAATTATTCCACAAATAGAAAAACAAAAATGGACAGTAGCCGCTTTTTCTTATCTATTAGATACGGCAAGCCTAAATGCAGGTACTATTTTTGCTTTTAACAATGAGAAAAACACAAGAAATGTAAATTTCTTTTAAATGTTTTTGAATAGAAATGTTTTTTTGAAAAACTAAAGTTTTTCAAGCACAAGTTTACGTTTCCCGTTACATGGAAATCCAGTAAAAAAGTTTGGATGAACTGTTTTGTTTGAGGATTGGTTAAAAGACCTCAGCCTTATTATTGTTTTTTTCCAAACTATTTTTTCAGAAAAATATCATCAAACAGAAAACACTTTTTTAATGTAGCAATCTTTTTCAAAGCAAGTATGTTACATTTCGAAAAGTAATTGACAAATTTGAAATCAAATACAATAAAATTTTCCCTCTTTCTATATTTATATTATTGTTGTTTTTTCAGAATTATTTTTTCAGGAAATTATCATCAAATAGAAAATGTTTTCTTACTGTAACAATCTGTTTTCAAAGCAAGTATACATTTCAAAAAATAACTGATAAATTTAAAATCAAATAGAATAAATTTTCACATTTTCTATAAATATTTGTATTGTTTTTTTCAAATCAATTTTTTTAGGAAAATATCATAAAAAAAACATTTCTTTAATGTAGCAATCTTTTTCAAAGAAAGTATATTCAATTTGGAAAAGTAATTGACAAATTTGAAATCAAATCTAATAAATTTTCCCTCTTTCTATATTTATATTATTGTTTTTTTTCAGAATTATTTTTTCAGGAAATTATCATCAAAAATACAAAATGTTTTCTTTTTGTAACAATCTGTTTACAAATCAATTATGTTACATTTCAAAAGGTAACTGATAAATTTAAAATCAAATAGAATAAATTTTCCGATTTTCTATAAATATTTGTATTATTGTTTTTTTCAAATCAATTTTTTAGAAAAATATCAAACAGAAAACATTTTTTTAAACAATCTGTTTTCAAATCAATTATGTTACATTTCAAAAAGTAACTGATAAATTTAAAATCAAATAAAATAAATTTTCCCATTTTCTATAAATAATTGTATTATTGTTTTTTTCGAAAATTTTTTTTAGGAAAATATCATCAAACAGAAAACATTTTTTAACGTAGCAATCTTTTTCAAAGCAAGTATGTTAAATTTGGAAAAGTAATTGACAAATTTGAAATCAAATCTAAATTTTCCCTCTTTCTATATTTATATTGTTTTTTTGTTACATTTCAAAAAGTAACTGATAAATTTGACAAATAAAATAGATATTCCCATTTTCTATAAATATTTGTATTGTTTTTTTTCCAAGCAATTTCTTCAGAAAATTTTTTTAGGAAAATATCATCAAACAGAAAACATTTTTTAATGTAGCAATCTTTTTCAAAGCAAGTATGTTAAATTTGGAAAAGTAATTGACAAATTTGAAATCAAATACAATAAAATTTTCCCTCTTTCTATATTTATATTATTGTTTTTTTTTCAGAATTATTTTTTCAGGAAATTTTTCTTCTGTAAAATAGAAAATGTTTTCTTACTGTAACAATCTGTTTTCAAAAAGTAACTGATAAATTTAAAATCAAATAGAATAAATTTTCCGATTTTCTATAAATATTTGTATTATTGTTTTTTTTCAAATCAATTTTTTTAGGAAAATATCATCAAACAGAAAACATTTTTTTAATGTAGCAATCTTTTTCAAAGCAAGTATGTTAAATTTGGAAAAGTAATTGACAAATTTGAAATCAAATACAATAAAATTTTCCCTCTTTCTATATTTATATTATTGTTTTTTCTTCAGAATTATTTTTTCAGGAAATTATCATCAAATAGAAAATGTTTTCTTACTGTAACAATCTGTTTTCAAATCAATTATGTTACATTTCAAAAAGTAACTGATAAATTTAAAATCAAATAAAATAAATTTTCCCATTTTCTATAAATAATTGTATTATTGTTTTTTTCGAAACTATTTTTTCAGGAAAATATCATCAAACAGAAAACATTTTTTTAATGTAGCAATCTTTTTCAAAGCAAGTATGTTCAATTTGGAAAAGTAATTGACAAATTTGAAATCAAATCTAATAAATTTTCCCTCTTTCTATATTTATATTATTGTTTTTTTTTCAGAATTATTTTTTCAGGAAATTATCATCAAAAATACAAAATATTTTCTTTTTGTAACAATCTGTTTTCAAATCAATTATGTTACATTTCAAAAGGTAACTGATAAATTTAAAATCAAATAGAATAAATTTTCCGATTTTCTATAAATATTTGTATTGTTTTTTTTCAAATCAATTTTTTTAGGAAAATATCATCAAACAGAAAACATTTTTTTAAACAATCTGTTTTCAAATCAATTATGTTACATTTCAAAAAGTAACTGATAAATTTAAAATCAAATAAAATAAATTTTCCCATTTTCTATAAATAATTGTATTATTGTTTTTTTCGAAACTATTTTTTCAGGAAAATATCATCAAACAGAAAACATTTTTTTAATGTAGCAATCTTTTTCAAAGCAAGTATGTTAAATTTGGAAAAGTAATTGACAAATTTGAAATCAAATCTAATAAATTTTCCCTCTTTCTATATTTATATTATTGTTTTTTTTTCAGAATTATTTTTTCAGGAAATTATCATCAAAAATACAAAATGTTTTCTTTTTGTAACAATCTGTTTTCAAATCAATTGTTACATTTCAAAAGGTAACTGATAAATTTAAAATCAAATAGAATAAATTTTCCGATTTTCTATAAATATTTGTATTGTTTTTTTTCAAATCAATTTTTTTAGGAAAATATCATCAAACAGAAAACATTTTTTTAAACAATCTGTTTTCAAATCAATTATGTTACATTTCAAAAAGTAACTGATAAATTTAAAATCAAATAAAATAAATTTTCCCATTTTCTATAAATAATTGTATTATTGTTTTTTTCGAAAATATTTTTTCAGGAAAATATCATAAAAAAGAAAACATTTTTTTAATGTAGCTATCTTTTTCAAAGCAAGTATGTTCAATTTGGAAAAGTAATTGACAAATTTGAAATCAAATCTAATAAATTTTCCCTCTTTCTATATTTATATTATTGTTTTTTTTTCAGAATTATTTTTTCAGGAAATTATCATCAAAAATACAAAATGTTTTCTTTGTGTAACAATCTGTTTTCAAATCAATTATGTTACATTTCAAAAGGTAACTGATAAATTTAAAATCAAATAGAATAAATTTTCCGATTTTCTATAAATATTTGTATTATTGTTTTTTTTTCAAATCAATTTTTTTAGGAAAATATCATCAAACAGAAAACATTTTTTTAAACAATCTGTTTTCAAATCAATTATGTTACATTTCAAAAAGTAACTGATAAATTTAAAATCAAATAAAATAAATTTTCCCATTTTCTATAAATAATTGTATTATTGTTTTTTTCGAAAATATTTTTTCAGGAAAATATCATCAAACAGAAAACATTTTTTTAATGTAGCAATCTTTTTCAAAGCAAGTATGTTCAATTTGGAAAAGTAATTGACAAATTTGAAATCAAATCTAATAAATTTTCCCTCTTTCTATATTTATATTATTGTTTTTTTTTCAGAATTATTTTTTCAGGAAATTATCATCAAAAATACAAAATATTTTCTTTTTGTAACAATCTGTTTTCAAATCAATTATGTTACATTTCAAAAAGTAACTGATAAATTTAAAATCAAATAGAATAAATTTTCACATTTTCTATAAATATTTGTATTATTGTTTTTTTCAAATCAATTTTTTTAGGAAAATATCATAAAAAAGAAAACATTTCTTTAATGTAGAAATCTTTTTCAAAGCAAGTATGTTACATTTCGAAAAGTAATTGACAAATTTGAAATCAAATCTAATAAATTTTCCCTCTTTCTATATTTATATTGTTTTTTTTTCAGAATTATTTTTTCAGGAAATTATCATCAAAAATACAAAATGTTTTCTTTTTGTAACAATCTGTTTTCAAATCAATTATGTTACATTTCAAAAGGTAACTGATAAATTTAAAATCAAATAGAATAAATTTTCCGATTTTCTATAAATATTTGTATTGTTTTTTTTTCAAATCAATTTTTTTAGGAAAATATCATCAAACAGAAAACATTTTTTTAAACAATCTGTTTTCAAATCAATTATGTTACATTTCAAAAAGAAACTGATAAATTTAAAATCAAATAAAATAAATTTTCCCATTTTCTATAAATAATTGTATTATTGTTTTTTTCGAAAATATTTTTTCAGGAAAATATCATCAAACAGAAAACAATTTTTTAATGTAGCAATCTTTTTCAAAGCAAGTATGTTCAATTTGGAAAAGTAATTGACAAATTTGAAATCAAATCTAATAAATTTTCCCTCTTTCTATATTTATATTATTGTTTTTTTTTCAGAATTATTTTTTCAGGAAATTATCATCAAAAATACAAAATATTTTCTTTTTGTAACAATCTGTTTTCAAATCAATTATGTTAAATTTCAAAAGGTAACTGATAAATTTAAAATCAAATAGAATAAATTTTCCGATTTTCTATAAATATTTGTATTGTTTTTTTTCAAATCAATTTTTTTAGGAAAATATCATCAAACAGAAAACATTTTTTTAAACAATCTGTTTTCAAATCAATTATGTTACATTTCAAAAAGAAACTGATAAATTTAAAATCAAATAAAATAAATTTTCCCATTTTCTATAAATAATTGTATTATTGTTTTTTTCGAAAATATTTTTTCAGGAAAATATCATAAAAAAGAAAACATTTTTTTAATGTAGCTATCTTTTTCAAAGCAAGTATGTTCAATTTGGAAAAGTAATTGACAAATTTGAAATCAAATCTAATAAATTTTCCCTCTTTCTATATTTATATTATTGTTTTTTTTTCAGAATTATTTTTTCAGGAAATTATCATCAAAAATACAAAATGTTTTCTTTTTGTAACAATCTGTTTTCAAATCAATTATGTTACATTTCAAAAGGTAACTGATAAATTTAAAATCAAATAGAATAAATTTTCCGATTTTCTATAAATATTTGTATTATTGTTTTTTTTCAAATCAATTTTTTTAGGAAAATATCATCAAACAGAAAACATTTTTTTAAACAATCTGTTTTCAAATCAATTATGTTACATTTCAAAAAGTAACTGATAAATTTAAAATCAAATAAAATAAATTTTCCCTTTTTCTATAAAAATTGTATTATTGTTTTTTTCGAAACTATTTTTTCAGGAAAATATCATCAAACAGAAAACATTTTTTTAATGTAGCAATCTTTTTCAAAGCAAGTATGTTCAATTTGGAAAAGTAATTGACAAATTTGAAATCAAATCTAATAAATTTTCCCTCTTTCTATATTTATATTATTGTTTTTTTTCAGGAAATTATCATCAAAAATACAAAATGTTTTCTTTTTGTAACAATCTGTTTTCAAATCAATTATGTTACATTTCAAAAAGTAACTGATAAATTTAAAATCAAATAGAATAAATTTTCACATTTTCTATAAATATTTGTATTATTGTTTTTTTCAAATCAATTTTTTTAGGAAAATATCATAAAAAAGAAAACATTTCTTTAATGTAGAAATCTTTTTCAAAGCAAGTATGTTACATTTCGAAAAGTAATTGACAAATTTGAAATCAAATCTAATAAATTTTCCCTCTTTCTATATTTATATTATTGTTTTTTTTTCAGAATTATTTTTTCAGGAAATTATCATCAAAAATACAAAATGTTTTCTTTTTGTAACAATCTGTTTTCAAATCAATTATGTTACATTTCAAAAGGTAACTGATAAATTTAAAATCAAATAGAATAAATTTTCCGATTTTCTATAAATATTTGTATTGTTTTTTTTCAAATCAATTTTTTTAGGAAAATATCATCAAACAGAAAACATTTTTTTAAACAATCTGTTTTCAAATCAATTATGTTACATTTCAAAAAGAAACTGATAAATTTAAAATCAAATAAAATAAATTTTCCCATTTTCTATAAATAATTGTATTATTGTTTTTTTCGAAAATATTTTTTCAGGAAAATATCATCAAACAGAAAACATTTTTTTAATGTAGCAATCTTTTTCAAAGCAAGTATGTTCAATTTGGAAAAGTAATTGACAAATTTGAAATCAAATCTAATAAATTTTCCCTCTTTCTATATTTATATTATTGTTTTTTTTTCAGAATTATTTTTTCAGGAAATTATCATCAAAAATACAAAATATTTTCTTTTTGTAACAATCTGTTTTCAAATCAATTATGTTAAATTTCAAAAGGTAACTGATAAATTTAAAATCAAATAGAATAAATTTTCCGATTTTCTATAAATATTTGTATTGTTTTTTTTCAAATCAATTTTTTTAGGAATATATCATCAAACAGAAAACATTTTTTTAAACAATCTGTTTTCAAATCAATTATGTTACATTTCAAAAAGAAACTGATAAATTTAAAATCAAATAAAATAAATTTTCCCATTTTCTATAAATAATTGTATTATTGTTTTTTTCGAAAATATTTTTTCAGGAAAATATCATAAAAAAGAAAACATTTTTTTAATGTAGCTATCTTTTTCAAAGCAAGTATGTTCAATTTGGAAAAGTAATTGACAAATTTGAAATCAAATCTAATAAATTTTCCCTCTTTCTATATTTATATTATTGTTTTTTTTTCAGAATTATTTTTTCAGGAAATTATCATCAAAAATACAAAATGTTTTCTTTTTGTAACAATCTTTTTCAGGAAATTATCATCAAAAATACAAAATATTTTCTTTTTGTAACAATCTGTTTTCAAATCAATTATGTTAAATTTCAAAAGGTAACTGATAAATTTAAAATCAAATAGAATAAATTTTCCGATTTTCTATAAATATTTGTATTGTTTTTTTTCAAATCAATTTTTTTAGGAAAATATCATCAAACAGAAAACATTTTTTTAAACAATCTGTTTTCAAATCAATTATGTTACATTTCAAAAAGAAACTGATAAATTTAAAATCAAATAAAATAAATTTTCCCATTTTCTATAAATAATTGTATTATTGTTTTTTTCGAAAATATTTTTTCAGGAAAATATCATAAAACAGAAAACATTTTTTTAATGTAGCAATCTTTTTCAAAGCAAGTATGTTAAATTTGGAAAAGTAATTGACAAATTTGAAATCAAATCTAAATTTTCCCTCTTTCTATATTTATATTATTGTTTTTTTTTCAGAATTATTTTTTCAGGAAATTATCATCAAAAATACAAAATGTTTTCTTTTTTGTAACAATCTGTTTTCAAAGCAAGTATACATTTCAAAAAATAACTGATAAATTTAAAATCAAATAGAATAAATTTTCCGATTTTCTATAAATATTTGTATTATTGTTTTTTTTCAAATCAATTTTTTTAGGAAAATATCATCAAACAGAAAACATTTTTTTAAACAATCTGTTTTCAAATCAATTATGTTACATTTCAAAAAGTAACTGATAAATTTAAAATCAAATAAAATAAATTTTCCCTTTTTCTATAAAAATTGTATTATTGTTTTTTTCGAAACTATTTTTTCAGGAAAATATCATCAAACAGAAAACATTTTTTAACGTAGCAATCTTTTTCAAAGCAAGTATGTTAAATTTGGAAAAGTAATTGACAAATTTGAAATCAAATCTAAATTTTCCCTCTTTCTATATTTATATTGTTTTTTTGTTACATTTCAAAAAGTAACTGATAAATTTGACAAATAAAATAGATATTCCCATTTTCTATAAATATTTGTATTGTTTTTTTTCCAAGCAATTTCTTCAGAAAATTTTTTTAGTAAAATATCATCAAACAGAAACATTTTTTAATGTAGCAATCTTTTTCAAAGCAAGTATGTTAAATTTGAAAAAGTAACTGATAAATTTAAAATCAAATAGAATAAATTTTCCGATTTTCTATAAATATTTGTATTGTTTTTTTTCAAATCAATTTTTTTAGGAAAATATCATCAAACAGAAAACATTTTTTTAAACAATCTGTTTTCAAATCAATTATGTTACATTTCAAAAAGAAACTGATAAATTTAAAATCAAATAAAATAAATTTTCCCATTTTCTATAAATAATTGTATTATTGTTTTTTTCGAAAATATTTTTTCAGGAAAATATCATCAAACAGAAAACATTTTTTTAATGTAGCAATCTTTTTCAAAGCAAGTATGTTCAATTTGGAAAAGTAATTGACAAATTTGAAATCAAATCTAATAAATTTTCCTTCTTTCTATATTTATATTATTGTTTTTTTTTCAGGAAATTATCATCAAAAATACAAAATGTTTTCTTTTTGTAACAATCTGTTTTCAAATCAATTATGTTAAATTTCAAAAGGTAACTGATAAATTTAAAATCAAATAGAATAAATTTTCACATTTTCTATAAATATTTGTATTATTGTTTTTTTCAAATCAATTTTTTTAGGAAAATATCATAAAAAAGAAAACATTTCTTTAATGTAGAAATCTTTTTCAAAGCAAGTATGTTACATTTCGAAAAGTAATTGACAAATTTGAAATCAAATCTAATAAATTTTCCCTCTTTCTATATTTATATTATTGTTTTTTTTTCAGAATTATTTTTTCAGGAAATTATCATCAAAAATACAAAATGTTTTCTTTTTGTAACAATCTTTTTCAGGAAATTATCATCAAAAATACAAAATATTTTCTTTTTGTAACAATCTGTTTTCAAATCAATTATGTTAAATTTCAAAAGGTAACTGATAAATTTAAAATCAAATAGAATAAATTTTCCGATTTTCTATAAATATTTGTATTGTTTTTTTTCAAATCAATTTTTTTAGGAATATATCATCAAACAGAAAACATTTTTTTAAACAATCTGTTTTCAAATCAATTATGTTACATTTCAAAAAGAAACTGATAAATTTAAAATCAAATAAAATAAATTTTCCCATTTTCTATAAATAATTGTATTATTGTTTTTTTCGAAAATATTTTTTCAGGAAAATATCATCAAACAGAAAACATTTTTTTAATGTAGCAATCTTTTTCAAAGCAAGTATGTTCAATTTGGAAAAGTAATTGACAAATTTGAAATCAAATCTAATAAATTTTCCCCTCTTTCTATATTTATATTATTGTTTTTTTTTCAGAATTATTTTTTCAGGAAATTATCATCAAAAATACAAAATATTTTCTTTTTGTAACAATCTGTTTTCAAATCAATTGTTACATTTCAAAAGGTAACTGATAAATTTAAAATCAAATAGAATAAATTTTCCGATTTTCTATAAATATTTGTATTGTTTTTTTTCCAAGCAATTTCTTCAGAAAATTTTTTTAGGAAAATATCATCAAACAGAAAACATTTTTTTAAACAATCTGTTTTCAAATCAATTATGTTACATTTCAAAAAGAAACTGATAAATTTAAAATCAAATAAAATAAATTTTCCCATTTTCTATAAATAATTGTATTATTGTTTTTTTCGAAAATATTTTTTCAGGAAAATATCATAAAAAAGAAAACATTTTTTTAATGTAGCTATCTTTTTCAAAGCAAGTATGTTCAATTTGGAAAAGTAATTGACAAATTTGAAATCAAATCTAATAAATTTTCCCTCTTTCTATATTTATATTATTGTTTTTTTTCGAATTATTTTTTCAGGAAATTATCATCAAAAATACAAAATGTTTTCTTTTTGTAACAATCTGTTTTCAAATCAATTATGTTACATTTCAAAAGGTAACTGATAAATTTAAAATCAAATAGAATAAATTTTCCGATTTTCTATAAATATTTGTATTATTGTTTTTTTTCAAATCAATTTTTTTAGGAAAATATCATCAAACAGAAAACATTTTTTAAACAATCTGTTTTCAAATCAATTATGTTACATTTCAAAAAGTAACTGATAAATTTAAAATCAAATAAAATTTCCCATTTTCTATAAATAATTGTATTATTGTTTTTTCGAAACTATTTTTTAGGAAAATATCATCAAACAAAACATTTCTTTAATGTAGCAATCTTTTTCAAAGAAAGTATGTTCAATTTGGAAAAGTAATTGACAAATTTGAAATCAAATCTAATAAATTTTCCCTCTTTCTATATTTATATTATTGTTTTTTTTCAGAATTATTTTTTCAGGAAATTATCATCAAAAATACAAAATATTTTCTTTTTGTAACAATCTGTTTTCAAATCAATTATGTTACATTTCAAAAAGTAACTGATAAATTTAAAATCAAATAGAATAAATTTTCACATTTTCTATAAATATTTGTATTATTGTTTTTTTCAAATCAATTTTTTTAGGAAAATATCATAAAAAAGAAAACATTTCTTTAATGTAGAAATCTTTTTCAAAGCAAGTATGTTACATTTGGAAAAGTAATTGACAAATTTGAAATCAAATCTAATAAATTTTCCCTCTTTCTATATTTATATTATTGTTTTTTTTCAGAATTATTTTTTCAGGAAATTATCATCAAAAATACAAAATGTTTTCTTTTTGTAACAATCTGTTTTCAAATCAATTGTTACATTTCAAAAGGTAACTGATAAATTTAAAATCAAATAGAATAAATTTTCCGATTTTCTATAAATATTTGTATTGTTTTTTTTCAAAAATTTTTTTTAGGAAAATATCATCAAACAGAAAACATTTTTTTAAACAATCTGTTTTCAAATCAATTATGTTACATTTCAAAAAGTAACTGATAAATTTAAAATCAAATAAAATAAATTTTCCCATTTTCTATAAATAATTGTATTATTGTTTTTTTCGAAAATATTTTTTCAGGAAAATATCATCAAACAGAAAACAATTTTTTAATGTAGCAATCTTTTTCAAAGCAAGTATGTTCAATTTGGAAAAGTAATTGACAAATTTGAAATCAAATCTAATAAATTTTCCCTCTTTCTATATTTATATTATTGTTTTTTTTTCAGAATTATTTTTTCAGGAAATTATCATCAAAAATACAAAATATTTTCTTTTTGTAACAATCTGTTTTCAAATCAATTATGTTAAATTTCAAAAGGTAACTGATAAATTTAAAATCAAATAGAATAAATTTTCCGATTTTCTATAAATATTTGTATTGTTTTTTTCAAATCAATTTTTTTAGGAAAATATCATCAAACAGAAAACATTTTTTTAAACAATCTGTTTTCAAATCAATTATGTTACATTTCAAAAAGAAACTGATAAATTTAAAATCAAATAAAATAAATTTTCCCATTTTCTATAAATAATTGTATTATTGTTTTTTTCGAAAATATTTTTTCAGGAAAATATCATAAAAAAGAAAACATTTTTTTAATGTAGCTATCTTTTTCAAAGCAAGTATGTTCAATTTGGAAAAGTAATTGACAAATTTGAAATCAAATCTAATAAATTTTCCCTCTTTCTATATTTATATTATTGTTTTTTTTTCAGAATTATTTTTTCAGGAAATTATCATCAAAAATACAAAATGTTTTCTTTTTGTAACAATCTGTTTTCAAATCAATTATGTTACATTTCAAAAGGTAACTGATAAATTTAAAATCAAATAGAATAAATTTTCCGATTTTCTATAAATATTTGTATTATTGTTTTTTTTCAAATCAATTTTTTTAGGAAAATATCATCAAACAGAAAACATTTTTTTAAACAATCTGTTTTCAAATCAATTATGTTACATTTCAAAAAGTAACTGATAAATTTAAAATCAAATAAAATAAATTTTCCCTTTTTCTATAAAAATTGTATTATTGTTTTTTTCGAAACTATTTTTTCAGGAAAATATCATCAAACAGAAAACATTTTTTTAATGTAGCAATCTTTTTCAAAGCAAGTATGTTCAATTTGGAAAAGTAATTGACAAATTTGAAATCAAATCTAATAAATTTTCCTTCTTTCTATATTTATATTATTGTTTTTTTTTCAGGAAATTATCATCAAAAATACAAAATGTTTTCTTTTTGTAACAATCTGTTTTCAAATCAATTATGTTACATTTCAAAAAGTAACTGATAAATTTAAAATCAAATAGAATAAATTTTCACATTTTCTATAAATATTTGTATTATTGTTTTTTTCAAATCAATTTTTTTAGGAAAATATCATAAAAAAGAAAACATTTCTTTAATGTAGAAATCTTTTTCAAAGCAAGTATGTTACATTTCGAAAAGTAATTGACAAATTTGAAATCAAATCTAATAAATTTTCCCTCTTTCTATATTTATATTATTGTTTTTTTTTCAGAATTATTTTTTCAGGAAATTATCATCAAAAATACAAAATGTTTTCTTTTTGTAACAATCTGTTTTCAAATCAATTATGTTACATTTCAAAAGGTAACTGATAAATTTAAAATCAAATAGAATAAATTTTCCGATTTTCTATAAATATTTGTATTGTTTTTTTTCAAATCAATTTTTTAGGAAAATATCATCAAACAGAAAACATTTTTTTTAAACAATCTGTTTTCAAATCAATTATGTTACATTTCAAAAAAGAAACTGATAAATTTAAAATCAAATAAAATAAATTTTCCCATTTTCTATAAATAATTGTATTATTGTTTTTTTCGAAAATATTTTTTCAGGAAAATATCATCAAACAGAAAACATTTTTTTAATGTAGCAATCTTTTTCAAAGCAAGTATGTTCAATTTGGAAAAGTAATTGACAAATTTGAAATCAAATCTAATAAATTTTCCCTCTTTCTATATTTATATTATTGTTTTTTTTTCAGAATTATTTTTCAGGAAATTATCATCAAAAATACAAAATATTTTCTTTTTGTAACAATCTGTTTTCAAATCAATTATGTTAAATTTCAAAAGGTAACTGATAAATTTAAAATCAAATAGAATAAATTTTCCGATTTTCTATAAATATTTGTATTGTTTTTTTTCAAATCAATTTTTTTAGGAATATATCATCAAACAGAAAACATTTTTTTAAACAATCTGTTTTCAAATCAATTATGTTACATTTCAAAAAGAAACTGATAAATTTAAAATCAAATAAAATAAATTTTCCCATTTTCTATAAATAATTGTATTATTGTTTTTTTCGAAAATATTTTTTCAGGAAAATATCATAAAAAAGAAAACATTTTTTTAATGTAGCTATCTTTTTCAAAGCAAGTATGTTCAATTTGGAAAAGTAATTGACAAATTTGAAATCAAATCTAATAAATTTTCCCTCTTTCTATATTTATATTATTGTTTTTTTTTCAGAATTATTTTTTCAGGAAATTATCATCAAAAATACAAAATGTTTTCTTTTTGTAACAATCTTTTTCAGGAAATTATCATCAAAAATACAAAATATTTTCTTTTTTGTAACAATCTGTTTTCAAATCAATTATGTTAAATTTCAAAAGGTAACTGATAAATTTAAAATCAAATAGAATAAATTTTCCGATTTTCTATAAATATTTGTATTGTTTTTTTTCAAATCAATTTTTTTAGGAAAATATCATCAAACAGAAAACATTTTTTTAAACAATCTGTTTTCAAATCAATTATGTTACATTTCAAAAAGAAACTGATAAATTTAAAATCAAATAAAATAAATTTTCCCATTTTCTATAAATAATTGTATTATTGTTTTTTTCGAAAATATTTTTTCAGGAAAATATCATAAAAAAGAAAACATTTTTTTAATGTAGCTATCTTTTTCAAAGCAAGTATGTTCAATTTGGAAAAGTAATTGACAAATTTGAAATCAAATCTAATAAATTTTCCCTCTTTCTATATTTATATTATTGTTTTTTTTTCAGAATTATTTTTTTCAGGAAATTATCATCAAAAATACAAAATGTTTTCTTTTTGTAACAATCTGTTTTCAAATCAATTATGTTACATTTCAAAAGGTAACTGATAAATTTAAAATCAAATAGAATAAATTTTCCGATTTTCTATAAATATTTGTATTATTGTTTTTTTCAAATCAATTTTTTAGAAAAATATCAAACAGAAAACATTTTTTTAAACAATCTGTTTTCAAATCAATTATGTTACATTTCAAAAAGTAACTGATAAATTTAAAATCAAATAAAATAAATTTTCCCTTTTTCTATAAAAATTGTATTATTGTTTTTTTCGAAACTATTTTTTCAGGAAAATATCATCAAACAGAAAACATTTTTTTAATGTAGCAATCTTTTTCAAAGCAAGTATGTTCAATTTGGAAAAGTAATTGACAAATTTGAAATCAAATCTAAATTTTCCCTCTTTCTATATTTATATTGTTTTTTTGTTACATTTCAAAAAGTAACTGATAAATTTGACAAATAAAATAGATATTCCCATTTTCTATAAATATTTGTATTGTTTTTTTTCCAAGCAATTTCTTCAGAAAATTTTTTTAGGAAAATATCATCAAACAGAAAACATTTTTTAATGTAGCAATCTTTTTTCAAAGCAAGTATGTTAAATTTGAAAAAGTAACTGATAAATTTAAAATCAAATAGAATAAATTTTCCGATTTTCTATAAATATTTGTATTGTTTTTTTTTTCAAATCAATTTTTTTAGGAAAATATCATCAAACAGAAAACATTTTTTTAAACAATCTGTTTTCAAATCAATTATGTTACATTTCAAAAAAGAAACTGATAAATTTAAAATCAAATAAAATAAATTTTCCCATTTTCTATAAATAATTGTATTATTGTTTTTTTCGAAAATATTTTTTCAGGAAAATATCATCAAACAGAAAACATTTTTTTAATGTAGCAATCTTTTTCAAAGCAAGTATGTTCAATTTGGAAAAGTAATTGACAAATTTGAAATCAAATCTAATAAATTTTCCTTCTTTCTATATTTATATTATTGTTTTTTTTTCAGGAAATTATCATCAAAAATACAAAATGTTTTCTTTTTGTAACAATCTGTTTTCAAATCAATTATGTTAAATTTCAAAAGGTAACTGATAAATTTAAAATCAAATAGAATAAATTTTCACATTTTCTATAAATATTTGTATTATTGTTTTTTTCAAATCAATTTTTTTAGGAAAATATCATAAAAAAGAAAACATTTCTTTAATGTAGAAATCTTTTTCAAAGCAAGTATGTTACATTTCGAAAAGTAATTGAAACTCTTTTTGAAATACTTCTTTTTGCTCTCGTTTTCACTCTATTGCTCAACTATCATGTCCAAGACCCCAGCGTCAAACTCTACCCGCATCACCGATTCCACTTCTCATTCAACCTCCTCACGTTCCGAGCCTCAGCTCCCTGTTTGCTCAGTAAACCTCACTGACTTCAGCTCTGTATTACTGTCCATCACTTCGCAGCTGCGGAGGATGGAAACCCGGTTCACGGCTATGGAGGGGCAAGTAGTGCCCACTCGCTCCGTGACACCGGGTATAGCCTCGTCAACCATCTCATCCGTCGTCTCTTCCTCGATACCTTCTTCGGCAAACCTGGCTGTTTCTCAATCAGTAAGCGCCATTTCTCCCACGGTATCGAACCCAGTGCTCCCCTCGGTGCCGACTTTCCCGTCGACCCAGGGTGTTTCCCCAACCTTGGGGTATGTTCCCGGCCGTCTTCCTGGCGCCCTCCCGGCCGGCTATGCGACGGCCGACCACGTGGACCCCAGCATTTATTCCACCCCTCCCGACGTCCTTGCGGACCGTCGTGTTAGGGTCATATTAGAACTCTCCCGGGCGAAGGATCTGAATATTAAGGATGAGGTCCTCATCTTTTATTTGGAAACCCTTCGTTCTTTCATCCCGCTCCTGCCATCTGACGTCCTCGCTAATTTAAACGGGATGTTACGTACTCACGTTATTGCGGCCCATTCTACGTGGACGAATGTCCACCACCAGGCCCCGTCGCTCCTATCCATAGCTGGGATAACCGGCGTGGACCTTTCCAGGCCGCTTCCTGGCGCGCGAGAAACTCCAGCCACCCGTGGTAGAGGTCGCTTTCGGCCTTCCACTTCCGCGGCCCGTAAGAAGTAGAGGGATCAACAACAACAGGAGGTATCGTCTTACCTCGCTGTTTTGCTGTGGTTCACAGCCTTCCCCTCCTTCATCATTCTATTCTGGTCCAGAGCCACCCGGGTCCGCTCTCCCGCCCGTCGGGCGTACTGAAAGACCGGATTCCGGCCCAACTCCGCGGTCCATAAGAAGTAGCGGGGTCAACAACAGGAGGTATCGTCTCACCTCTCTGTTTTGCTGTGGTCCACAGCCCTCCCCTCCTTCTTCACCCCAATCTGATCCAGATTCACCCATATCCGTCCTCCCGCCAGATTGGCGTGTGGGAAGACCGGATTCCGGTTTCCCTATAGGATATGGGCCGCCCAGCGCGACCTCTCCTCCCCTGGGTTCCAGGCATAGAAGGCTAGTCTCACCACCTCCTGTGGCTGAGGCGATGCCCCCACCACCCGGTTCGGGGCTCCCTGCGGAGTCCTGGGCGCCTGGGAGGCTGTCAGTTCATTTCCCCCATGGGTACGGGCCAGAGGAGCCGCCCAGGCAGCATCGCGCCTTGGGCTCTCCCCCACCACTCATCTCGGGAAGGCTCCCCCCAGACTCGAGGGTTCCTCCTGTCTCTCCTGCGGGGCACCCGCATGGCTACGAGCCATTCATCCCGCCTAGCCCAGAGCCCCCCTCTCCAGAACCTCTGCCTCTGGATAGTTTGCTAGCCGCACCTACAGACAGCCCATCCTTCAGGGTCCCTGAAGGCGGTTTTCTCCATGACCTAGGGGTTCCCGCTGGCTCATCCGTTCCCATTCCGGAGATTCCCCCCCACGCTCCTGCGCCGCCAAGACTGGTTCAGTCTTTTATCACGATCTCCGACGGACAGCCCTCTATCACCCGGGAACCACCCCCCGCCTCCTCGTCTTCCCCCCAGCCCGTGGCGACCCATCCGCCCGGACTGATTCAGACGAGGATCAAGATTGTCGATGGGAAGCCAGTACTGGTTAGGGAGGGAGACCCGGTGCAGACGCTCCCTACACTGCCCCCCCCTCAACATTCTCCCTACCAGCCCCATCGACCCGGCTGCCGCACCATCCTTCACGTGCCAGGCGTACGGGTCCATCGGAGTACCGCAGCGGGGATCAAAGTTTCTTTATCCCCGCTCACCCAGGAGCCCTTCTGGACTTCTGACAACGCTCACAAAACCCTGTTCCCTCCCCAGATTCTGGAAGAACATCTTCTCGCAGGTCATGTCCTTCGATCCGGAGGACAACCCATGCCCGGACCCAGACGAGGACCAAATACAATCAATCATCGACATTGCCTCATGCAAGAACCTCCTCAGGTCTTACTCAGCATCAGCAAGAATGTCGGAATTGCCCGCCAATGCCTCATTCCGAGGCTCGGCCCCTTTATTCAGGCCCCCGTCCGACCTCAAGCACGTAGGTATCCTCAACATCCTCAAGCGGGGTTACAGAACCCAAGCTCCTCCTCCAACAAGCCGCTCCACTCCTTCGAGATCCTCGAAGCCACCCTTGAGCCAGAGATCCTTCCTGGCTCAGCAGGTTCTGCCTAAATCCTGTGGGCACGGCATTCTGGAGCGGCTTAAGAGTCCCGATCATCTCCCGTGTTTCTTGGTTCCAAGGCCAACGGGAAGACACGTCTGGTCGCGGACTTCGGGTTCTCCAGAGAACCTTCGCCACGCTCCCCAATTCGCCTTACGGCACCTTCCAACTTAGGCACATCCCGGAGAACCTAGGTTGGGCACCAGGCTCGACCTTCTGACGCTTTTTACGGATCCGTATCCAAGCAGCCTGGCGAAGCTGCTTCTGCGTCAAATTAGGCGGCCGAGTCTGGCAAT